>CM035806.1:37039058-37101558 GCA_020466095.1 Chlorops oryzae
GCAGGCGCTGTCGCTCGTATCGGTGTTGTACGGTTTCTTGCGCTTTCTTCGAAGGGGTTGCATTAAATCGAACGTAATATTTTGTTGACGCTAGAATATGAAAGGAAGAAAATCGAATAAATAGCATTCTCTTTCGAGCCATTAGAACGAAACCGCAAACTTTACTTTATCCATAGCTTCATAAAAATGCTAATTCCTGACAAATGTTACTGCAGTTGTCTACACACTTTTGAATGTGTGCTTGCTTTCTTGTTGCCGTTCATAAAAATTTTTTCTTCTCATATACATACAAACATACATACATACATATATTAGCCAATATATTTGAAAATAAAATAAAGCGAAAAATGAAGACGCATGTAAAAACCCACTCAACATTTTTGAAAGTTTGATGATCCTTTTTTTTTTTTTTTTTTTTTGATGAGTGAAAGAATAAAATAAATTAAAAGTGCAGTCGGTTTTATGGCCGTAATGCCAGAAATTATGCAAGGTTATTTAAAATAAGTATAAATTTTATCGTGCACAAACAAGTCGAAACACGAAGCACATATAATATGATGCGGTCCTTCGATGACGGCCTATAAAAGAACGATTTATAACAAAACGTATGCACAAAGCAGAAAAATAATATACGTACCCTTTTGAAATGCGAAAGCCTTTTCGGATTGAATTTTAACAATAATATAAATATTAGTTGTAAAGAAAGTGGGGCGATGGGTGTCTGAGATAAGCAATTCGAATCCGATTCTGTGCTATAGCCGGCTAGAGAGAAGCAGAAAAAAAGAGATTCTTATCAAAGCATAATTAGCCTGCTTATACAAATAATAATTAATTAAATCTTTCTTGTCATCCCAGAAAACACTTTCGGAGTGTTATTATTCAGAAGTTTCCGGAATATTACTCCGAAAATGAGTCCGAAATAAATCCGAAGGAGACGGAATGAGTCCGAAAAATGAGTCCAAATGAACACCGAATGCGCTAGGAATCAGTCCAGAATCAGACCGAAATAAGTCCAAAGTAGTCAGAATGAGTCAAAAATGAGGCAAAATTGAGCCAAAAATAAGTCCAAATGAGCCTCAATGAAACCGCATTAGTCCTTACGAGTCCGAATGAATCCAAAAAAGTCTAAAATGGGTCCAAAAGAGTCCGATATCATTTCGAATGAGCCCTTATGAATCCGCATGAGTTCGAATGAGTCCTAAATGGGTCCAAATAAGCCGCAATGATTCCGAATGAGCCCTAACGAGTCCGAATGTGTCCGAAATTAGTCCGGAGGAGTTTGAATAAGTCTGAAATTAGTCCAAAACAGTCCGAAATAAGTGAGAAATATGAGGTGCAGAAATATAAAGGCACAGAAAAATGAGTTTGCAATGATTCCGAAATAAGTGGGAAATAAGAGTCGGATATAAGGGCGAAGAAGGGGTCAATATGGCTTTTATAATGACCATAAGTTTGATGTTCAATGGACTAATATAGGATGGCCTTGTTTTTTTTTTTTTTTTTTTTTTTTGCTTTATTCTCGCTAAGCAATCTTTCTGAAATGCACTTTTAAAAGCAGCGTCACAACTGTATACATTTCTCTTGAGGACTCTCACATTTTTAATTAACCGAGAATTTCATTGTCTACGCTTAAAATTGAATTATGTATCCCACAATGTCTCGCTTCTGTTGTCATTATTCTGTGGTTGTTGTTATTGTTGTTATTGTCTCTTTCGAGCGCTAAACTCTAGTGCTTGATTTTTGTATTGTTTTTATTTTTTTTAATATTTTTTTTTTTTGTTTTGTTCTCTTTGCGGCATCGAGGAATTTCCCCGACAATAGCTAAATTTAATAAGAAACCCAAACACTTCGCTCTATACGAGACTTGTTAATTAATTTACATGCTTTTGCAGTGAATTATCCTTTAAATCGCTTTGCCGCTCATCCACAGCAGTCGTGCTGACTTCCTGGCTGAGCGAATGACAGACGAACGGACAGACAGAGAGACCCTGTTGGCCAGCTGGCAGCATAGAAATGCAGTGGGATGGTGAAGGAATTTTTTTCTCTTTTTATTTTTTTTTGCTTTTCACATCACGTTCTGCTTTTTAATAAATTGAGCACAGCAGCAGCGGCAGCATAAGAAGCCGAAGGAGAAAACGACGGCGAAGAAGTAGAAGGGGAAGCAGCAGCGGCGGGCAACATTGGCAGCAGACGGATGCTGTAATCTCTCTGCGTACCAAACTAGCAACAAAATTAAAAGTATTTGAGTGCCGAGGATACAAGAAGCAAGGAAGAAAAAAAAAACCGCCGAAACGAAGAGAGCTAGAAGAATAAAGCAAAATATATTTACTCGACTATGCAGGTGGACATTTTGACAGGACACGTACCAAGGACTCGAACAGCGAGCGACTTGAGAGTGGACGCACTCAGATAAAAAACAAAAAATAAAAAAACAACACAGAAGAAAGTACACTGGTGCGCTTGCTTACCGTTAAATGCTGAAAGAAGGACCACAAGAATTGCATCCAAAAAAAATAAAAAAACCATTTTTTTTTTTTTCGTTTAGCTACAAAGGTAACTCATAAAAATAATACTACACCATACATCAATTTTATGCTAGTTTCTTGCGTTAAGTCGCGCTGCAGTCGCTCGTGCGCTGGAAAAAAAAAGAAAGAAAAGCAAAACAGAAAAAAAATATACAAAAACTGAGCTCCAACGACAACGTACAACGACCGCCTTAGTTAATAATTAAATGTCAAAAATGGCAGAACGTGCTCTGAAATATGAAACATGCAAAGAAAACCTCTTTAAGAATGGGGGCTAAAAGAATAATGAATTCGATTTTTTCTTTCACCAAAAATCCAAAACGGAAAGAAGATCAGAGCGGACTGAACTCGTTCCTTGTGAAGGGCAATTAGAGTCAGTGTCATTTCTCTTAAGCAGGATCTCTTTGAAATTCTTACTTATTTGACTCAGCGAATTTATAAAAATGCTGGTTACAAATTTTAAAAACTCTCATTGCAGCCCCAAAAATATGCACGAGAATATTTGAGAACTCATTTTTCCAGCAAATCATTCAGGAAGGATCATATTTATGAGCACAAATATTTAAATTGAACCCTAAAAGTATGCACGTCAATATTTAAGAAAAAAATAAATTAATTCAGGAATATTTTCCTGAGGAACTTAGTTCCAGCTTTTACGTGATCCGTAAAATTCCATAATACGTTTCTGGAAGTGTTTACAAATAGCCGAATGTGTTTCCAGAGGTCTTCGGAGTCTGAGTATCGGAAATATTTCAAAATACTGACATGAATACTTTTAGGGCTCAGTTAAAATATTCGTGGTTGGTGCCCTGTTTAAGAGTGTGAAACGGACTTACACTAGGGCATTTCAGACGTGAAAAAAAGTGTTGAATTTCTAAAACGGCAGGGTCTAAAATGGAGGATAAGTTACGAAAAAAAATTCAGGCATTGTTAAAAACTTTTTGGATTGAGGTTTAGAGGTCGCTAAGATGGCTTGATTTTTCGTCAAAAAACGCCTTAAAGAGAGCTACAAAATTTGTATTTAGTTTCTTTTTAAATTTAGAATTTTTAAAGAGTCTGGCGGGTTAAACAAAAGCATGCGGCATTATGAAAGGAATTTAAAAATTTTGTTGATTTTTCGATAGGTGCCATTTAATTTGAATGAAGCTTTTTTTTAAATGAAAGCAAATACAGTCGAACTGCCTTATAATGAAGTCGCACGGGACCAGAAAATCACTTCATTATATAGAAACTTCATTTTACAGAAATTATTAACACGTACACTGAAAGTGGAACGAAAAAGCTGTGTGTTTGAAATTATTTCATAGTAGGGAGAACTTCATTGTATAGACGTTCACTATACGGAAGTTCGACTGTACTTAGAGGTATTTTTATTTTTTTTATTTTGTAGAGCGGCGTCAAACTGTGAATACTATGAAAAAATTGTTAAAATTGTCTTTTTAGTTTTGTGGAAAAATTTTTCTCAGTGTAAAATTAAATGTTATGTTAGCAATTGGCCAACGTGTGTTTCATCTTCTTATCTTAATTAGTTTTTGAGATATAAATTTTTGAAAAAAGCTTTATTAAACAAGTAAGGGTGTTATAGTCAGGCGAGCCTGACAATAGAATACCCGACACAGACACACATGTTCAAATAATTTTTAATATCAAGAGGTGTTTAAGACCATAAGGGGCCCCATATACCGACTTTTAAAAGAATTCTTTATGAAAAATGCCCCTTTGCCACGCCCACTTTTCCAATTTTTGTTGAACTATAATTGGAGGCTTAAATATACGCTCAAATTTTAAGTTTCATTAAAGTATTTCGAAAAAGTACGATTTTAAGGCAGTTTTGGGATTTTTGTGACAGACCCTAGTACTGAAGGTACCCTTAAAAATGGTCCGATCGGGTCCGCTCTCGAACTTGTTCTTACTCATGTCCCCATGAGCACGCATACCAAATTTTGTCGAGATAGCTCAACTCCTTCGATAAGATAACTGTATACAGACGGACAGACGGACGGACAGACAGACGGACATGTCTAAATCGAGTCTCCTAGTGACGCTGATCATTTCTATATATATTTTGTATGGTCTATCTCGACTGGTTCTGGGTGTTACACACAACCACACAAACGCAATATACCCTCGACACAAAAACACAAAAAATTAATTCAATTGTTGGTTTTTCCGGGAAGAGTTCGATGTTTTACCGATCAATTGATTCATAATATGCTTAAGCGATTCGAAAACCTGTATTTGCATATAAATTTGTTTTTGTAATTGACTGAAATTTTGCCATATGGCAAATTTGCCACTTTTTTTCACGTCTGAAACGCCCTAACTTACACTCAGCTAAAAAATTTTACCTACACCCTGAACTTCTCAACAAAACAATGTACAGTGTGTACTCTCTATTAAGCGGACATCTACGGGATGCACAAATATGTCCGCATAACAGAAGTGTCCGCTTAAGAGGAGTGTCTGCAAGGAGGGACAACAAAGTACTTTTTTCCGCAATTAAAACTTCAAAGTGAATATTTTTTTTGTTTATAAAATTTTAAGAAAGAAGGGTTGTATTAAGGCCTCAAAAGTTTTTGGAACAACGTTACTTTTATTTTTGAGTCCAAATTTGATGCATTTGGGTGGAATGGACTCAACTGAATCTGGAGAAAAGCCAATAATGACATGTAACAGGTTGGCTGATAAGTCCCCGGTCTGACACATAGATGGCGTCGCTAGTATTAAATGCATATTATTTTTATATAGTGGCAACCTTCAAATGATTCGTGTCAAAATTTGACGTCTGTAATTCAATTAGTTTGTGAGATAGAGCGTCTTTTGTGAAGCAACTTTTGTTATTGTGAAAAAAATGGAAAAAAAGGAATTTCGTGTTTTGATAAAATACTGTTTTCTGAAGGGAAAAAATACAGTGGAAGCAAAAACTTGGCTTGATAATGAGTTTCCGGACTCTGCCCCAGGAAAATCAACAATAATTGATTGGTATGCAAAATTCAAGCGTGGTGAAATGAGCACGGAGGACGGTGAACGCAGTGGACGCCCGAAAGAGGTGATTACCGACGAAAACATCAAAAAAATTCACAAAATGATTTTGAAATGACCGTAAAATGAAGTTGCTCGAGATAGCAGAGGCCTTAAAGATATCAAAGGAACGTGTTGGTCATATCATTCATCAATATTTGGATATGAAAAAGCTCTGTGCAAAATGGGTGCCGCGCGAGCTCACATTTGACCAAAAACAACAACGTGTTGATGATTCTGAGCGGTGTTTGCAGCTGTTAACTCGCAATACACCCGAGTTTTTGCGTCGATATGTGACAATGGATGAAACATGGCTCTATCACTACACTCCTGAGTCCAATCGACAGTCGGCTGAGTGGACAGCGATCGGTGAACCGTCTCCGAAGCGTGGAAAGACTCAAAAGTCCGCTGGCAAAGTAATGGCCTCTGTTTTTTGGGATGGGCATGGAATAATTTTTATCGATTATCTTGAGAAGGGAAAAACCATCAACAGTGACTATTATATGTCGTTATTGGAGCGTTTGAAGGTCGAAATCGCGGCAAAACGGCCCCATATGAAGAAGAAAAAAGTGTTGTTCCACCAAGACAACGCACCGTGCCACAAGTCATTGAGAACGATGGCAAAAATTCATGAATTAGGCTTCGAATTGCTTCCCCACCCACCGTATTCTCCAGATCTGGCCCCCAGCGACTTTTTCTTGTTCTCAGACCTCAAAAGGATGCTCGCAGGGAAAAATTTGGCTGCAATGAAGAGGTGATCGCCGAAACTGAGGCCTATTTTGAGGCAAAACCTAAGGAGTACTACCAAAATGGTATCAAAAAATTGGAAGGTCTTTATAATCGTTGTATCGCTCTTGAAGGGAACTATGTTAAATAATAAAAACGAATTTTGACAAAAAAATGTGTTTTTCTTTGTTAGACTGGGGACTTATCAGCCAACCTGTTATGAGAAATATTTTGATTCTTACGTTGCGGCATGCTGGAGAAAGTATTGTGGTTTAGAGTTTCATGGTAGAGACTGAGTTGGAAATGTGGCTTTCACTGTCACGAAGCAATTGGAATTTCCTAGTAAAAAATTATTCAAAACCATCAAACATCCTCCTAAGAGGTCCTTATTGCGGCATCAAGAACTTAGTGGACAAAAATAACCAAAAGGGATACTTGTGATCTGGTCAAAAGAATCATAAGACATCTGGAAGTCATTAATGAAGCCAAAGGGTTGCCCCACAAAATGTTAACTTCGCAGTTGCAATCCGTTTACTATGAAGAGGCTTAAAGTATACGTAAACTTTTTTGATATGAAGTAATGTCATTGTTGTTCTTTGCTCGAACTTTTCTTCAGTTAAGGTTTTTTTTTGAAGAATTAATTTTTTATGCTTTCATAAAAATCTCTCGTCTTCCTTATTTTATAAAAAAAAAATTTTTTTGATTGTGGAAAAAAGTATAAAAGGAGTACGTAGATTTTTTTGACTGACTGTATCTTGGACGAAACTGTGCCAAAAGGGAAATACGCTCTTTATGACTCTTATAAAACGGTTCATTATGAGCTCACCGACTCCAATTTGGGAGTTATATAGGATTACTTAATGACTCCAAATATTATCTGGACCAGCTCCGAAACAATAATTTCAGGATTAGGGATTTTACCCATTTTGAGGGACTCCATTTTGTTTTTTGGTTCCATTTATAACCAAAAAATCACTTCATTTTTCTACGGAAAACAGAACCGAAAGGATCTTCTTCATTATGCGGGGGAAAAGTAGCGCAAAAATACCGGTAGAACTGCTCCGAACAAGACCTAATTTCAAGGCGTTTCATTCCCACTTCAAGAAGAAGGACATGGAAATAAAATGAGATTTTTTTTTCACCTTCCATTCGCTGGAACATGCACAGAAACTTTCTTTAGAAAGATTCTATTTTGTTCAATCAAAGTCGACCGAAAATTCGATGCCGTCATTAGAAAAATCCCCAAAATAAATAAAATAAATACGCAACAATTCCCTTCGATATGTATTTCAGAGTTTCCGAACTATCGATTCCATAAATTAATTTGCTCAAACTTTTGCCAACGGATTCAGTTGAGTAGAAATGTTTTGCAAAAACTTAAATTACTATCAGGAAAAAGAAAAAGAAAAAGACTTGAACTTTACCCAATTGTCGATTCACGACGATTCACAAATAGCAGTAGTAGGTACCCTCAAGCACTTGCCCCTGGAAGTTAGAAGTTACAAGTTCCAAGTTACAAGTTACAATTTGCTTTGCTGCCCGCCCATCTGCCGAACCGCCGAACTTCCGAAATGCAGCCCTGCCACTTACACGAGCCGTTTCAATTTGTAACTTATGCGATTACGAAAGCAATTTGTAACAATGACAAATTTCATACCTTATTTCCTTTCCCCTCCCCTTAACCCGTCTTTCTTTGTCACATTGGCTCTCCCTCTCGCCCGCTCTCTCGCGGTCGCTCTCTATCGCTTTCCTCATAGGTACTCGAGCTTTGCCAGGGATTTTTTTTAAAGCTGATCTAATTTGAACATTGCAATTCAGCATTCCATTTTAATCAAAATTAATGTTTTGCCCGATTTTTTTTTTTCTTGTCCTTGCCTTAACTTTTCGTTTTCTCTCCTTGAACTTTTTTCTTCATCGTCTTTTTACACACGAAGCATTTAAGCCGTTTTGTAAGGTAAAATTGCAGCCTTTTTTTTTGGACATTCAATGGGCATGGGTACAGAGATACTTGATTTCTTTTTAGAATTCGTATGTGCGCAGGGTTTGCCGGAAGTGAGTTGTTGTTATTTCTTATTAGTATTTTTTTTTAAACTAAAAAAAAAACTGTAGGATCAGGCAAAAAAATTGAGAAAAATGATCTTGATCAGAAACAAACACGCCGCACAGTGTCGCGTCTCCATACATCTCGTGGCCAAAAATAGAAGGAGTTGTGCTAGACCAATGAAATTTGACATGGAGGTCTATTTTCATAAAATTAAGAAATTTTGAAAATATTTTGAAAATCGAACCACCCCAACCCCCACCCCCCATGTAAAGGGGGGACCCAAATTCCGAAATTTTAGTCCTAGAGGCTTGAAATTCGGAACAGAGTTTACTGTTGTGCTCCAAAATTGGAAAACCTAATTTCAATTTGCTACCACGCCCAATTTTTGTGCTACGCCCACTCAAAGTTGGTAAATAGAGTACTTTTGAAACTCCCGAAAATTGCATAACAATTCAAAAAATATTAATGAATGATATTTATTTGCAAAATTTAAATGTGTATTTAGCACAAAAAATAAAAAAAACACGGTTCAGCCCTAGGGGATGTCTTTTAATTACGTAGGATTTCATTACTGTTTTCACGTTCGCGTCTTAAGTCTTTGCGTACACAGTTCTGATATAAAAAGCAACAGAGGTAGAGCAAAGATTTAAGACGCGAACATCGTATAAATTTGCACCAATCTCATACAAGAGCATAATTTTTCAAAATGAACACACATATTTCTAATTTTACTACGCTCTTCAATACTCAACTCTCTGCTTAATTTGTTTTTCACAAATATTTGCACCGCTGGCTCCTTATTTGCATTGTTCCCTGCACACCAAGGTTCGAAAATTTCGCCAATTTTTATTGAAGACTCCACTGCAAAAATCAACGTAAAAAACAAAGTTGCAAAAAGGTGCAGGCAAATCTTTTTGATTTGGATTAAACATACTTTCTTTTATATATTCTTATTAAAAATTGTAGTCACAAATTGTAACACAACTTTTCGCCCTCTTCGAAACTTTTAAAACGCATATTTTGAGTAATTTTCTTTTATGTTTCATTCTAAATAACGAAACTTTTAAAATGTCAAACAAAAGAAAACAAAACAAAAACTACCCTCTAGGAAACAAGTTGAGCTTTCAGAAAAGTCATCAATCTTATGAATAAGTTAAAAAACAAATGAAATACGACAGTTCTTATTCTACATTAATTCGGTATATTTTTGCCATAAGCAACATCGGTTTTGAAGTTTGCACTTTGAAGGCTCCAAAGCATAAGTAAACATTAGTATTTTTCAAAGATATTTAAGCCTTGATCAGTTGCTGGTATTTGCTGTAAATCGCCATCAAAATTTTTAAAAAAATCCGGCATCAACTTTTTTCTATTTTGTCCACCTCGCAACACTGTGCGCCGCGGCGTTATGGAGGGAGTCTGCTTTATAGCGATTTGTAGGGATAAAAAAAGGGCAGGACTGGTGATCTTCTGAGTGCGTTTTTTTGAACGTTAAAAAATTGTTTCTTGCGTGTGAAAAATTTTCGATTCTGACGATGATGCCTGACGAAGAACGCCGCACAGTGGTTAGACTTCATACATATCGCGGCAAAAACTATAAGGAGATGCCGTAGAGCAATGAAGCGTGGCAACAAGTCTTTATTTGACATAATTAAGAAAAATATGAAGTTTCATCAAAATCGGCCACGCCCACCGCCCACCTCCCATACAACCCAACATTTATTTTATATAAAACGTGTTCCTTTTGTCAAAATGACACGAAATTTTTACATGTTGGTAATATTTGATAAAAGAAAGACATCCTCCAAAATTCATCTGAATCGGCCACGCCCACCACTCACCAATTCGATTTGAATTAGAGTAAAGCGCAAAATCCGATATTGCGAGAGCCCGATGCGAGGGTGCGCGACGTCACGAAAATGTTTTGCGTGACGCATTTCAATCTCCAATGAGAGTTTTGCGTCACGCAGATGATAGCATAACTTCGCTTCTAGTAATGCAATATTTGAACCGAGTACCAATCTAAAGAGTACCGAGTACTCATAAAAATAATACGCTATCACTTGATCAACTGAAATATGAATATAAAGAGGTCGACTAAATAATAACAACAACAATTGAGTTTAAATTTTAAATCAAAATATTCAAACATTTTCCAAAAAAATTTTCAAAATGAACCAAAGATCACGAAATATTTTAAAAGCTCTTTTTCACGGAACAGTGAACAGTTTTTGTTTTACTCAATGGCGAGTACTCACAAAATAGCTACATCATTAACCTGTCAAATTGCCTCGCAACGAGAAATATTCAATTTTTCAAAATTTTCTCGCTACGACGTCTCGCAGTGCGATACATTGGAGCTTGAACCATATGATTGAATGTATTGAAATTTTTGTGCGTCTCGTCTCGCCCTCTCGCATCGGGCTCTCGCAATGTCGGATTTTGGGCTTAAGAGTCATTTTCATTTTCGCTTAACTTTTAAACTATTTATCGTATCTTACTGATTCCTTCGGCAATTTCATGAGTAAATGTTATATATTACTAAAGAACACAAGTTTTTGTACAGAAGCGATTTCATTTTACATTAATGTCGTGCTCAATTTAATGCAAATCTTAGTCAATTATTACCCTTGCATGTTTATGTGACTTCCAACGGGTATACCAAGTATTAATATTACCTTTTGAAACAAAAGCTTATGGATTGCTCTGATTTAGACAATTCTCTACAAAACTGCATCATTACTTTTTCGAAATCATATGGTCGAAAAATGAAAATTTTGCCGCTGAATAACCACTGTGCGCCGTAAGCTGGGTTCGAAATCGATTGCATCGGCTTTCCACATTCGACAATCAGAAAATGTTTTTTACATTATTTTCGCTCTAGGTCTTATATTAACGAAGATATCGGCGTTTAAAGGTTTTTTGAAAATTTTCTTTGAAAATCCTGGATTTTT
The DNA here is from genome assembly GCA_020466095.1 of Chlorops oryzae. Classification (NCBI taxonomy): domain Eukaryota; kingdom Metazoa; phylum Arthropoda; class Insecta; order Diptera; family Chloropidae; genus Chlorops; species Chlorops oryzae. The sequence continues at coordinate 37,050,326 of CM035806.1, forward strand.
GGAATTTTCCCAATGATCACCAATCGTCCTGAACTAGACGATAGAATCGAAATATTAGTTTCCACTGTTCTATATGCAAACTTTGAAAATTCTTTTATTTTTATGCTTATATAATTTCTTTGTAACACTACTAATTTCCCGGAAATGGAGGAACTTCCATATTGATCTGAAAAACACTTTCCATTTATTGCAGCGTCCGCAACGCCAACTTTTTGAACTCAAGAATTCAAGAATTTGTTTGTTCGGACTTAACTTCTTTTAGTATCACAATTAATCATTAAATTGATTAAATACTCCAATAAATGGAATACAAATTTTAAAAATTAAAATTCTAAAATCAAATTCCTTTCACAAAAGAAGATAATGGATCAAAAAGTTTTAATGGATGTACTGGATTAACAGGAAAAGTTGAATTTTCAAACGTAATTTCGTTCTTTTTACCAGGTGAAAAGCTCCACTTTCTTATAATAAGTCGATATCGTTTCCAAGGTTCAATCTAAATCATTAACGCCTATGAATGGCAGGCCATGTCATTGGTTATCCTTTTCCCTGAATTCCTATGCGACGTTGATAAGCTTTTCGCATATTAATGGACTTTTAATGGGTTAACGAAGAATTTTCAGCCCAGCAGAGCAGTGGCGTAGCGAGGACTAATCTAAACGTGAGCGAGATGAACTAGCAAGGCCCTATAACATTTTTTTATAGTTCTGAACTATGCTTGTATCATTCAATCTTATGCTTTCTTTACGCCGGAGTGTGATTTATGCTTAATATGGTTATGCGGGGCCCCTAAGTCCTTCTAAATGGTTCATTCAATTGACTTCATGCGATCCCCCATTGGGCGCGAGGCCACTGCAGCAGAGTTCATTTACTGCTTTCAAATATCTGAGAATAGAATACTTTTCGCTTTATCCTTGTTCTAACTTCTCTTGGTTCCACAATATTAAATACAATTTCCCTCTTATGCACTTACATACATACATATGTATTCCTCCCTTGGAGCCTCAAAAAATAGATTCTCAGTGTTCAACCTTAGGATTTTTCACAAGCCTTCACTTCATCATTTAAAACGCTTTAAGGTCGAGTGTTAAAAGTTGAGAATTTTTTTCGAACCTGAAAAAAAAAAAATCCTTATGCTTCATTCCATTATTCCTGCATTGCATTTTGCAATTCAAAATTCCATTGGTCCCATGGGATATGCTAACAGTAAAATGTGGGAAATACTTTTGAGAAAATTCCTCGGCATAAATTGAAATTGCCCTCGAAAACAGGAAGAGCAGCTAACACGAGGGTCAATGATGGCAAAGCAAAGTGCCAATTTGCACCGGAATCATCTAATCCAAATGGAAATGAAGAAGAAATCCACAACTCGAAGGAAAGTCGGTAAAGTAATGGAAAAATTATTAGTAATAAAAAAAAAAAATTGGAATAAAAGTGAATGAAGAAAACAACCGAAAGGAAGTAGTGGTCTTCCGAATAATACGGGATTTTATGAGCGCAAAAGTAGAATAAAATGAAAATTAAATTCGGAAATGAAATCTTAAAAAAAAAAAAAATTCCAAAAATCACGCGGAAAGCGCGTTGAACGAATACTTATAAGAAATACCTACTCAGCTAGAACGAACAGAATTAGAATTCGAGATGTGATCATTCGGCGAAACAAAGTTTTGTAATGCCTTCACATTTAAATATGAATTTAATTAAATAAAGTAATCATCCTACACCAGCGGGGATAAGAGAGAAAGAGATAGAGATAGAGAGAGTGAGAGAGAGAGGGCGGAGCCGTAACACAAGTTTGACAAGCAGAAAACGAAATTGGATTAAAACGAAGAATCATATAAAATAAAAACAAAAACTATAGATATTCTATTTTTTTTCTTTTATGTTTGGGTCTCGCACCTAGAAATCGAATAGGAACTGATTGAGAATTCTGTTTAATTAAATTCGCTCAATGTCAAGGTCTTAAAAGAATTCGATAACCGTTTTCTTTTGTTAGCCTTGTCAATAAAAAAAACTTCATTTCATTCTATCGATACAAATGATCGGTCAATAAAAAAAGACTGCCTTAAATTATACATAAGTCTAGTTTAAATGGTACTTGTATGAGATTTCGAGTTCAAAAGACAAATTTCATTAGAATTCTAAGTTTACAGTTAACTTTTTATTTGCAATTTTATTTGTCTTTATGTTTGCAGCTACGCCTGCTTTTGTTATAATTCAGTTTTTGTTGTTTTGTTTTTTGATTTAAATTATTCTATAATATTTTTAGTTTACTAACAAACTATTAGCAACTTCTTCCTTTTATGTCCAGCAAGGGCGATTTAATTAAAAGGAATTTATGAATTTTAAATTTGCCAGCAAGGGCGCTTGTGAGCAAAGCGTTATTCGCGTCTTAATTTGCGAAAGTTCACGGCTAGACTCACTGATAGAGCCGAGACAGTCAAAAAAGAAGTTGCAAAGGTTTTACAAACATATACATATATACAAGTGTGCCTGTTGGCCGCAGTGAGGATCGCGTGATTTTTTATGGGTTGATGAATGTCCATGCGGTCAACAGATACAGGGTTATTATAAATTTAATTGCTTTTGTAAAGAAGAAATATAAAATAATGAAAGTGCGTGGTGCATATTTGTTGCGTCGCCAACATACTCCCCGCCAAGGACGACAGTTCTTCGACCCGCCGCGGCCGCTGATTGACACTGATAGGGGGTAGAGTTGTTTTTGCATGAAGCATCGCTGTGCCCCGACTCACAGCGCGAGATCAGCGTCAGCAGCTGGACCGGCTGGTTGGAAGTCGATCACGTCTCGAGTCGGTAAGAAGGCCAATTTGTGGATTGGTCGCTTAACAGTCTTCCCGCCACATAAAAGACTGACCACACGAACTTTGTGGTCTGACCCAGGATGTGTTGCTTGGATCCTACCAAGGGGCCACTGTGTAGGAGCACATCTTTCATCAGTGATGACCACTAAGTCACCTACTTTCGGATCATGTTGCTCTTTTAGCCACTTAGGTCGCGCTTGTAGACGGCATAAATATTCTGACGACCACCTCTGCCAAAAATGTTGCTTTAGTTTCTCGATCGCTTTCCATCGCGATAAGCGGTCGATATTGGCGTCAAGATAATTTTCGCTCGGGATGCATTGCGTAGGTTCGCCGATTAAAAAGTGAGCTGGCGTCAGAGCATCACAATCAGTTGCATCTGTGGATAAAGGACAAAGAGGCCGAGAATTTAGGCAAGATTCAATTTCGGCTAAAAATGTACAAAGTTCAATAAAAGTAAGTGTGCGGCTAGTAGCTAATCTTTTGAGATGATACTTAGCCGATTTGACTCCGGCCTCCCAAAGGCCTCCAAAGTGCGGTGCAGCCGGAGGTATGAAGTGCCATTCGGTGCCAACATTAGCCAATTTCTCCAGCAGTATCTCTGGCAGTGACGCTTTATTTCGGTTGTAGACAAACTGCAGCTCCTTGCTGGCGCCAACGAAATTTGTGCCGCAGTCCGAATATACGTGCGCACAATGGCCGCGCCGAGCAGTAAAGCGCCTGAAAGCAGCTAAGAATTCAATTGTGGATAAATCGGGTACTGCTTCCAGATGGATGGCCTTTGTAACCATGCAAATAAAAACCGCGATGTAGCCTTTGGTGGTGATGCTGTTTCGAGCGGTTGACTGTTTGATGGTGATTGGACCAGCATAGTCCACGCCAGTGTTGAGAAATGCTCTAGCTGGTTTAACACGAACTGCAGGTAGATTTCCCATTATCTGTTGAGCAGCCTGAGCGTTATAGCGAAAACATATCCTGCAGGACCTGATGACCCTTTTTGCCAGATTACGTGCACTAACGATCCAAAATCTGCGTGCTACGTATGATAACATCAGCTGGGGACCTCCATGTAATGTTTTAATGTGGGCATCTAGAAAAATTAAAGTCGAAATTGGATTAGATTTTTGTAAAAGAATAGGATGTTTAAAGTCGAAATTGCCGTCAGCATTTTTGATACGACCCCCAACGCGTATCAAGCCAGAGGAGTCTAAAAATGGGCTGAGGCGAAGAAGACTGCTAGACCCATGTACAGGTTGATTGTTGGAAAGACGACGAATCTCATCTCCACTGTCTAGCTGCTGAGAAATTCGTATGAGACTGGTTAGCGCTTCCGTGAGCTCACTCGTTGTCAAAAACCCAGTTCGAAATTTTGATGACGAATTGGAGTCCATTTGCCCCTTCGTCCGGTCAACCTTAAGCCTGACATTAAAAGCAAATCGCCGCAGGTGCGCACTAACTCTGATCAGCCGGTGTAAATTCGAGTATTTCATAAGAATATCTGGATAGTCGATTTGCGTTTTTGTGATTGTCATGACTGACAATGCAACCTTTCGAATTTCGAGATCTGTCTTTAGATTAAGTTGTGGTTGTTGAGGCCAGTGTTTCTCGTCTTGCTGCAGCCAGGCTGGTCCACTCCACCATAACGGGTGATCGCGCAGTTCTGCTGCTGAGATGCCGCGTGACGCGCAGTCAGCTGGATTTGATTTGCTTGATATATATAACCATTGATTCGGATTCGATCTGCGTTGAATTTCTGCCACTCGGTTGCTGACGTAGACCGTTAACTTTGACGCTGGCGTGTGTATCCAAGCTAATACTGTGGTGCTGTCAGTGAAAAATTGTACCGAAGAGAAATTCAGCTGAGATCTTTCGACTACAGTGTCGATGAGTTTGTTGAGTAGAACTGCTCCGCAGAGTTCTAATCGCGGAATACTTAAGGTTTTCAACGGAGCCACCTTCGTTTTTGATTGCAGCAGCCTCACCACAAATGCGTTGTTGTCAACTTTGATTCGTGCGTAAGCCACGGCTGCAAAGGCTACTGATGAAGCGTCACAGAATCCGAACAGTTCAATCGAAGAGTTTAAATTGCCACCAAGCCAACGTGGAATTTTAATTTCTGCTAAATCGGTTAACCCTTGTTGATATTCCCTCCATTCGGATTGGATTTTTTCCGGTAAAACATCATTCCATTGAAGGTTGAGAAGCCAGAGCTGTTGGAATTGTAGTTTTGCTCTTATAGTCGTGGGTGCCAGCCAGCCAAGCGGATCGTAAAGCCTTGATGCATCTGATAAAAGGCTGCGTTTGGTGATCGGTCGAATTTTAAATTTGGTTACGGTAAACGAGAAAGTATCCGTCCGAATGCTCCACTCAAGACCAAGAGCTTTTATAGTGTCGTTCTCATCAAAAATTGCTTTAGCTGAACTGTCGCGAGCTTCTTCGGGTATGGCTGATATCAACTCTTCAGAATTTGATATCCATTTTCGAAGGTTAAAGCAGCCAGCGTTGAGCAGTTGACAAAGTTGTTGTTGTAGGCGTATAGCTTCTGTCTGCGTGTCTGCTCCTGAGATGACATCATCGACGTAGGTATCTAGGAGAAGAATCTTGCACGCATCAGGATAACGCTGAAGCTCGTCTGTTGCCAATTGGTGTAGAACACGAATCGATAGATACGGCGCGCAGGCAGTACCATAAGTTACAGTTGACAATCTAAAAATGCCAATTTCCTCATTTACGTCGTGACGCCATAAAATTTGTTGAAATTTGTGATGTTCTGGTGACACGAGTATTTGCCTAAACATTTTTTCTAGATCCGCCCGGAATCCAAACTTGAACCGGCGCCATCTAGTAATGATTGTAGGTAGATCGTTTTGTAGAGCTGGCCCAGGCGAAAGTTCTTCATTCAAAGACCTGCCATCTTGCGCTTTGCTGCTACCATCGAACACAACTCTCAGCTTTGTAGTTGTGCTGCTTTCCCTCAACACGCCGTGATGCGGTAAAAAATATGAGCCGGCTTCAACATCCTTTGGGTACGTACCCATGCGATACATATGCCCAAGAGCCTCATATTCTCTCATAAATTTTCGATATTCGAAGTCGAAATTTGTCTTTGCTGCAAGACGTTGCTCCAGTTGCTTAAGACGTCGAATAGCGCTATAGTCTGTATAGCTAAATTTTGGCAATGGTTTGCTCGATAAAGTGGCTTTAAAAGGAAGCTGGACTGTATATCTACCCGAGTCATCACGTGAATGAGTAGCCATAAAATGTTGATCGCATGCGAGTTCTTCGGTGGATAGTTTTAGAGTTTCAGCCGATTCTTCTTGCTCCCAGAATGCACGGAGCTGATTATCGAGAGAGCAAATGTTGACCGCAATAGTTGGTTTGAGTGGTTTTGTCATTGGCCCACACACTATCCAGCCGAAATGCGTTTGCTGCAGGTAAATACTGCCAGTGAACTTTTTGATTTGTGCCTTCAGAATTTCTCCACATAACTCTGCTCCAAGTAGAATATGAATCTTGCCAGGCTTGTCAAACTTGGGATCTGCTAAGAAAAATCCAGTGAGATTAGGTAATTCATTTCGAGAGAGTTGAGGAGGTTGATAAGATGTTAGCTTTGGCAGCACCAAAGCGTTGCAATTTAGTTTAAAGTTCGGTTCATAGCGAGATGAAAGCGTAAACTTTACCCCCTTTGTAGCAGCGAGGGTGGCCGAGCTGCCGACGCCAGTGATCGGAATGTTGGTAGTGTATTTCGGAAGACCAAGAAGCTGCGCTGCTTCCTCAGTGATCAGGCTCGTCTGTGAACCCTGATCCATTAGTGCTCGTAAAGAATACATACCACCTTTTGAGTACACTTTAACCCAGAGTGTGCCTAGAAGAACCTGCGGCATCGAGGATGTGGTTAAGACTTGTACTTCGTTGTTGTTTTCCTTGCTATTTTCAGTGCTAACTTCGTTTGTTGTTGTTTGATTTGCCGAGCTTGTGGAGAATAAGCTGTGAATGCTTGTGTGATGAGATCGTTGGCATTCCTGACACGTTCCTTTGACCTTACAGTGCTTAGAGAAATGTCCAGGTTTCAAACAGTTGTGACACAACGATTGAGTTTTAATTAACTCCCTTTTGGCCGCGTCAGAAAATGCGGTGAACTTAAAACATTTATACAGTAAATGCCTTTTCTTACAGCAAGGGCAACTGTCCTCGGATTCAGAAGTCGTAGTGTTGACTGATCGTCCCTTTAATTTAGTTGAATTCGGCTTCGAATTTTTGCTAGAATTCGACTGCCCAGCCAATAATAATTTTTCGTGGTCTTCAACCGATTCCAGCGTTCGAAATGTAGTCTCCAGAAACACAAATAATTGTTCTCTCGTTGGCATCTCCGTAGCTGCATGGAGAGATTGCTCCCATTCCTTATGTGTTTGCTTGTCGAGTTTGGTTACTGTCAAATGGATCAAAAGTGCTTCCCAGTTGTCAACATTCATCGTCGACAACAACGCTAAAGTGTTCTTTGTTGAATCAAGGATTTTCTTAATGCTTGAAACAGATCCATCTGAAGCTGGAATGGCAAGAAGTTTGTTGAGAATAAGTTCAACAATTTTTCGTTTATTATTATAACGTGTATTCAAAGCGTTCCATGCTAGATCATAACTGGTCTCAGCCACTGGATACTCGCTAATGATTTCTAATGGGGTGTCAGTACAGGCAGACCGAAGAAAATAGAATTTTTGCGTTTTCGTTAGTGACAAATTTTTGTCCACTAAAGAAATAAACAGATCACGAAAGGCTATCCAGTTGAGATAATCTCCCGAAAAGGTAGGCACAGAAATTTGAGGAAGGCGAACAGTTGATTGAATAATTTCTGATCGTGTGCTTTGCGGCGCTGATTCAAACTGCGTACTAGTTAGTGCAGTCGGCGAATTGACCTCTAAAGCGTCTAGAAGCTTACCCTCTGCCGTTAAAATTCGATCAAGCAGATCGTAGTAAACTCCTTCTTGAAAATAAGGCACTTGTTCTTCTTGAAGGGAATTTTCTATTACAGCGTGAATTAGTTCATTATGTCGTTCCTCAACTTGCTTTTGTACATTCTCTAGTGCCTTCGACAGACTTTCGATGAACCCACGTGTTCTTTCGTTCGCTTGCTTTCGGTTAAAAATTGCCATTAAACGGTCTACGTGCACGAATGACTTTCGTTGCTCTTCAATAGTTAAGGCTAAAGCATCCGCCATCTTGCTTGCGAAACACTGTTGGATTTTATTACGAAATTAAAACTCCAAACACGTGAATTTTTTAATTTTATTTAAAATTGTTAAAATAAATATTTTGCAGGTTTTTGAAATATCGAGAAATATGAATAATATACTCAGCCGTAGCACCATCAGCTTTACACAATTCACCCTTCTGCTACGCCTCTGCGTTATCGAATTGCAGAACGAACGATTCTCTGCTTAAAACGCCAAAGTTAAGAGCAGCGAACAATTTAAGAGAGATGAGCGATGCACTGGATGTATGTTGACAAAACTCTTTCGTCTAATTTCGTTAAATGTTCTTTTTTCTTTTTGCTGTACACTTTAAGTAAACATACATACATACATATATGTAACACACGCCGTTGCGAACACGAGCCCGATGAACAATACGTAGCTCTCGTTCCGTACTTATGTATGTTCGTCGTTGCACAAACGATTGTCACTGATGCAAGAAGTAGCGGTAGTTGATGTGTGTATGTATGTTTGTCGAAACTGTTTTTGATTAAAGTTAATAATCTTTAACTATTTAGAAACACGGTTTTTTTCTTTTGACACGTTGGGATTTAGATCCCGGGTTTCGGCACCATTTAAATGTATGAGATTTCGAGTTCAAAAGACAAATTTCATTAGAATTCTAAGTTTACAGTTAACTTTTTATTTGCAATTTTATTTGTCTTTATGTTTGCAGCTACGCCTGCTTTTGTTATAATTCAGTTTTTGTTGTTTTGTTTTTTGATTCAAATTATTCTATAATATTTTTAGTTTACTAACAAACTATTAGCAACTTCTTCCTTTTATGTCCAGCAAGGGCGATTTAATTAAAAGGAATTTATGAATTTTAAATTTGCCAGCAAGGGCGCTTGTGAGCAAAGCGTTATTCGCGTCTTAATTTGCGAAAGTTCACGGCTAGACTCACTGATAGAGCCGAGACAGTCAAAAAAGAAGTTGCAAAGGTTTTACAAACATATACATATATACAAGTGTGCCTGTTGGCCGCAGTGAGGATCGCGTGATTTTTTATGGGTTGATGAATGTCCATGCGGTCAACAGATACAGGGTTATTATAAATTTAATTGCTTTTGTAAAGAAGAAATATAAAATAATGAAAGTGCGTGGTGCATATTTGTTGCGTCGCCAACAGTACTGGTGTTAGTAGTTTTGGTAGAAGTTCGATAAATTTAAATGAGGAATCGATTGTTGTTTTTTGGTCTCATCTAAAAATTATGCGCCCTTGACCTTAACACCTCTAAATGATGTAATATATTCTATTTTTATAAATTATATTTTGACTAACCCCCTTTGGAGCGATGGTCGGTTTTTTCGACCGGCAAACACATCTCGCATCATCGTGTACGAGATATTAAAATTATGCTCGGGTTGTTGGCTTTTCAAATAAATTAGAAATTTTTATCATGGATCATTCATACCACAATGCTTGCCCGGTGTTATATTAACAGTTGCTTTCGACTAAGTAGTTTTATTTGGACACTCTGTGTCGAAGGTATATTGCGTTTGTGCGGTTGTGTGTAACACCCAAAACCGGTCGTGATAGACAGGCAGACAGATGGACATGGCTATATCAAATCTCCTGGTAACGCTGATTATTTCTATATACATTTTTTTTTTGGTCTATCTAATCAGTTCCTCTTCCCCTTCGCCTTCATAACTGCCTTATACAACTGTACGTTGTACATCCCGTAAATCGTTTCCACATTGCACCAGTTCGATAACCATAATCAATAAATTGTCCAGCGCTTCATCCTACTATACATAAGTTCGGAAGCACCATCTCAAACTTATCGTTTTCATTCATTCCCATAACTTCCTTCAAGCCTCGCCCCAGATATGTATATATGTGTGTTGAATGAATATGCCAAGCTAACATTAGTAAAAAAAAAGAACAAACAAAAATAAAATGAAATTGGAAAACTTACCTAGCAAACATATGCAGGCCTAAATGAGTCATTTATGTCATTTACTCCTTTCGTACTCAAATCGGACTCTTATTTCCATCTAAATAAGAGCTATACAGTGGGGTCTCGTTATAAGTCGTTTCTCGTTCCTAAAAAATCGACGTATAGCGAATCGACTTATAACGAATCAGTTTTCTTCATATGATTGTATGAAATAATTTCTAATTGGTTCCTTAAAGCTCAAAAATTGATACACAAAATTTTTAAAGTGAATAAAATGAAAATTCCGTACAATTGGCATCACTGCTCTAATGTCTGATTTCCAATTATTCGTCGGATGCAGAACGTTTTACGCTGCGTCCACAACAACACAATTTATTTGAGCTGCTTCCATATGCTTGCATGTGTTTGCCTCAATTGACGGAACGCACCTGACGCGTCATTGGAGATGGCATTTAGGGGCGCAAAAGACGAAAAAAATGTTCCCCCAAACTTTTAGACGTAATTGCGAATCATTTGCGACGTACATATAGCGAACCAGGGTGTTAATTGATACGTGACGTAAGTGCGAATCGACGTATAACGAGGCGACTTATAACGAGACCCCACTGTATATGAATTCTTCCGCACTCATATTTATGAGTTTAAAATGTTAAATGCTTTAAAAAAAGATTTCGGTTCTCACATAGGTACTTTTTTTTAAAACTTTTTTTTCGCCCCTGTGTGGGATTCGAGCCTCGGAACTCTCGCTTTCTCGTCATGTGCTTATTCTTCGACGCCGTCCTTTCCATTTCTAAACGGATTTTCTATATATTTCAGACTCATTTCGGACTCCAATTTTGTGTACTCCGACTTTATTTGCTGGGTACAGAGCAGCTCTCATAGTACCTTTCAATATCGAATGAATGAAAGTTTTGTTCATGCTGAGAGTACCAAAGATCTTACCAAAGAATCTTTCAGAAAACGCATCAATGTCAATGGCACGTCATCGTATAGCCCTCGATAGACTCAGTTTTGTTGGGGACACTGGATTTTTCTCAATTTTGAATTGAGAATGTTTATTCAGGTGAAAATTTTTACGTGGTTGGCTGTTCCATACAGGGACCATTAAGGATTGACTCATTCTTTTCATTTGAAAGCAGTCAGTTAGAGCGAGAGGGAGCGAAAGAGAAATATTTGAAAATCATCACTCAAAAATGATTTTGTTTAATTGAAAAAAAAAAAATTAAATAAAGAAGATAATAATTCTCCCAGTAATTTCTTTTCGCCATCAATTATTTTAAAAACTCTGTACCATTCGCACTCCAAGACACCCCGTCCTTTCACCCAAAGATGTGTAGTGCTTTAATAGGATTCCTCATTTCATGATTCGTTCTGGATTTCAAATCAGGAAATAACAAGATTGAAAATTCCTTGCCTCGAAGATAAACGAAATAAGCTGTCAATTGAGCAAAAGCGAATTCAATAGATTCATGTTTGCTCGGGTTTAGTAAGTAAAAACAAACGATGGCCGGCGGGACGGGACGGGACGGGGCGGTACAATTGTTGGCGATTGTCGGTTATCGGTTATGTCGTCTGTTGCATTCGACATTCAGCATTCAGCAATCGACATACTGCGATGACCAGTAAATACAAGATATGTATTCCCAATCCCGCTGTTTGTGTGCGTGTGTGTGTATGAGAGAGAAAGAGGACATGCTGCTGCAATGCATTTTCCCATTGTTTGGACATGGGGTTTGGTTTAAATGCTTTGTCTGGATTTGTCGTTTCGCTTACTATTTGCTTACGATCGGACCACGTCATTTCGATTGTTTTCAAAGAATTTCAATAAATTAGAATCGAGTCATTTTCTTGCTTGACTTCGAACCACCACACCCGATGACAACATGCAAACGGTTAAATAACTTTCCACCGCCCCCCCCGCCCCCAAGCGCTTTCGTGCTCGCATTGCAGTCATAATTTATTTGCTCTTTATTTTTTTGTTTTCTTTTTGTTTTTTGTTTTTTGGTTTTTGCCATTTGAGAAAATAGAAAATAATGAGCAGAAAACAAGCGAACGCAACTGCGGAATGGGCTTTGGGGAATGGGGATGAATAGTCCGCGCGTTCGTCCTTCCGTCAGATTTCCGTCGTCGTATGCGGTATCAAAAAAAGTGTGTGTGTGTGTGTGTGTGTGGAAAGAAAATAAAGTCCAATCGCATACAGCATTCCGGAGACCAGACCTCTTAGACCGAACAACCTCAGCGTCAGCGTCAGCCTCAGGCACAGCCAGAGGAGTGTGACTTTGGCATTGTCGTCTTGAAGCGGCACTGGCGAATATTCCCAATGGAGTCTATCAACAGTTGATAAAAATAAGTTTGCGGACTCGTTGTTGTTGTTGTTGTTGCTATTTGCTGTTCGGTAGTATTTGCCATCATGTGTCGTGAGCTGAGGATGTGGGCCGGGGGGTTGTTGTAAGTTTATTATTTTGAAGGTATAGTAATTGGATTTGCAATGAATGAAAAAAAAAAAAAAATTGAGAAGCAAACATTTCTGTGGTAGAATAATAAGAAAATATTTTTTTTCATTCCACTTGATTCCATTATATTCCAAGGGATATTCCCATGCTTTATATATGTATATATATTTTTTGTTGTTGTAATTTTTTGCTTTGTTCGAAGATAGCTATGAAAGGGCCATTGAACTTGTTGATTTACGGAAGTTCGAAGAGTTTCAAAATTTGCAATTTTCTTATTATTCTTAATCCGTGGATTTGGGTTCCTTCAAAATAGAAATTTCAAATCAAAAACTCATTTCAGTCCACAATACCATACATCTGCCTAACGTTGATATGCATTCATTTGTTTAAGTGTTAATTACAAAATCACTGATGCGAAATTTATTCGTATTTAACACTTCAATGACGTCATCGCATTGGGGAAAAAGCAGAATGGTATGCGGCATCATGAAAGGAATTTTTAAATTTTGTTGATTTTTCGATAGGTGCCATGTAAAAACACTGTAGGGGACACTTTTTAGTTTTCTATTTTGAATAGTCCTTTAGATATTTTTGAAAATCCTTTTTTAGTAAGCTTTTTTTTTCAAAATTTTATATCTCAAAAACTGGCTGTTGGCTGTGTTCCAATGAAACAAGGAATCCAAAAATTTTTTTAGGGATGTGCCGGATAGTGTATTTTCCGGATAACCGGGTATCGGATATCCGGTAAAAATATGTAGCCGGATACATAGTATCCAGCCGGATATCTGAAAATTTTTTTCTCTGTATGAAATTGTACTTTCACTGGCCACAATTGAACAGATTGTCCGAAATAAATGATTTTCTGGCCGGATACCGGATAGTTACCGGATATCCGACACATCCCAAATTTTTTTTATTATTTGTACACTGAGAAATTTTTTTTCGCAAAACTCAAAAGAAAAGTGTACCTATTTTTTCAGTGTATTTCCAGTTTCGCGCAGCTCTATAATTTTTTTTAATATACCCCCCAGTATTTACTTTCATAAAAAAAAATATATATATATTCAAATCGTGTGGCGGAACATTGTCAAAAAAAAAAAAAAAAAAAATGCTGCACATGATGCTCTCAGTAGATGCTGCGGTAAACGTGCGTGTGCGTTGCAAATGTCCGAAATATCATAGAAAAGGCATCACTCATACGGCATGTAGGACGAGCGGGCGCATTAACGTAATTAGCATACTTTTAGGGTAAACGTTTGTAATGACATTCATGGGTGGTAGGCGTGGGCAATTTTGATGAAATTTTCAGGATATTTTTGGCATTTTCATATTAAGCTTTGCGCAAAGTTTCAAAGAATTCTCAAAACAAGCAAGGTTGTTATTGTCAGGCGAGCCAGACCATACAATACCCGACACAGACATGTATTATTGAACATTTTTTAAAACAGGCCTCAAGACCACTACTATTAAGATAAGGTATTCTGTCGATTTTGAAGGTCATGAAGGGTCTAATATTCCGATTTTAGTTCAATTTTGTTTTAATGGAATTTAATCGGAGACTTAAAAATAAGCTCCAATTCTAAATGTCATTGAAATACCTCGAAAAACAAAAAACATCCTTACTTGTTTTAACGATGGAACTGTTGGGTAACTGTTGGACGAAAGACTATTCTATGATGATCATTCGTGTGCACCTGTTTAGTTGAAAAGCCCGAAAATTACTTAACGGAGAACATACAACAACACGAAGCGTCGCACAGTGGGGAACTTTCGGAAAAAGGTCACTTTTTGGACTAATGCTATTCAAAAATCGAATGATGCAGTTTGGTAGAGGATAGTTTGACACTGAAATCTGAAATTGGTTTCCCTAAAATGTTACATTTTGCCTTCGAAAAAGTTATGCGAGTTCAGCTGAAAATTGTACTGCAAAAAGTAATAAAAATTTGCATGTAATTTAGTAACGTGTATATGGAAGAAATGTTCACTAATAAAAATCCCCAAATTTTAGCAATATTTTGGAAAACTTACAAATTAGCTAACGGAGTCATGCAAATTGCAACGCATTTAAACGAAAAAAAGCTTTATCTATGGGCCAATGGGAGGCTCCCCTAAAGTCTGATCGATTTGAATAATTTTTGGCACACTTCCATATTTTTGCATAGCCAACATTCTGACTGAGTTTCGTAAAAATCGGTTGACTTTTACAGGTAGCTACCATACAAACCTATAGTTATGGGTCTTTGGAAGTTACCCCTAGGGGTTGACCAATTTTGACAATTTTTTGTTTTTTTTTTTTGTAGTTACATTCATAAAACCAAGTGTGCCATTTTTTACTTTCATTGGACTACTCTTCTACTTTTTTCCAAGAAATATGAGGCTTCCCCACTGTGCGACGTATTGGAGTGACGTAAAAACGATCGAAAAACATTTTTAATTCATTTTGAAAAGTGTGCCCGAGTATTTTGTTGCGCGTTTACTTATGGCTGTATCTCGTTACCCATTTGATATTTTATTTTTCTTCCAATAGCAAAGTTTAGCCTAACATATCAAGAAAAGAACAGTTACGATAAGTGACCCCCAAAAAACTAATCTATTTAAATAGTAGATGAAAATAGTAAAAATCGGAAAAACTAAAGAACTTTTCACTTCTTTTGATCATTTCTGGCTCCTAGCTTCCAAATTGATACAAATTTGATGAAAATTTTTTAATTTAAATTAGGGAAAGCCAAAATTCAACAAATCTTTCGAGCTCACTTACTCTTGACATCGTTTTGTCATCGTTTTATCTAACGAATGTCTAGCAAACGTATGAGCGTTAAATCAAATCAATAATGATTAGGGATCGAAAAAAATTTAGGTATTAAATTGTATTTGTACTTGAAATTGTAGGTTTTTATTGGTTTATTATGTATACAAAAATCTCAACTAAATTCTAGCAAGAAGGTCTGGAAAAAAATTACTTTGCATGAGAATGATAACAGTCGCATCTCAATCATTGTTCTTTTAATACGATTTCTTCTTATTCTCACTATTAATTATACCCGACACACTCTGTGTCTAGGGTACATTGCGTTTGTGTGGTTGTGTGTAACACCCAGAACCATTCGAGATAGACCATACAAAATATATATAGAGATGATCAGTGTCACTAGGAGATTCGATTTAGACATGTCCGTCCGTCCGTCTGTATACAGTTTTCTTATCGAAGGAGTTGAGTTATCTTGACGAAATTTGGTATGCGTGCTCACGGGGACATGGGTAAGAACAAGTTCGAGAATGGACCCGATCGGACCATTTTTAGGGGTACCTCCAGTACAAGGGTCTGTCACAAAAATCTAAAAACTGCCCCAAAATCGTATTTTTTTGAGATATTCCACTGAAACTTAGAATTTGAGCATATATTAAGGCCTCCGATTAGAAATCAAAAAAATTGGAAAAGTGGGCGTGGCAAAAGGGCGTTTTTCATAAAAAAATTCAACAAAAGTCGGTATATGGGGCCCCTTATGGCCTTAAACACCTCTTAATATTAAAAATTATTTGAACATGTGTGTTTGTGTCGGGTATTCTATTGTCAGGCTCGCATGACTATAACACCCTTACTTGTTTTTATCTTGAAATCAGTTTCATCAACGCATTCGGATTAATATAAAATGTTTTTTTGAAAATTCGTCAAAACAAGTTGTCAGGAAAAACCCACAGATATACAATACATACTATGCCATACTGTGGCATTTCGCGCCTATCATTGAATCATCGAAATTATTTTAAGAATGAGAAGAATTTTTAATGAATTTCAAAATACTTGAAAAGTTCGTTGACACTTATGGTTTTTATTAGCGAGAACGTGTGTAGACTAGGCTTTTTAATTATCATCATAAACTTATTTTTACATTTTTTTCGCGAGAAATAAAACTTGATTTCAATTTAACCCTTTACCACCCTTCGCTGTCCCTTAATTAGGGCACTACATTTAGGTTTTTTTTTTTTTCGTTTCCTAAGCAATCTATTGAAATTTTGAAGGCGTTATTTTTATGTAAACGCATAAATTTCACACTTTTTTTTAATTTTTTTTCACACTGCTATTTTGTTTGAAAACTGTATGAAAATTGGGCAAAATTGGGCAGTTTTGGACAGTTTCATGGAGTACGGGAACAGACCTTATATGTTTTAATTTGGAACCTTAACTGCATATATTTGTTTTACATTATAAACTTTTTTTTAAGTCAAATTAAGCACTTAAAACAAAATGAGTTCATTGGGCAACTCGGTAGAGACTGTTCTGGTTGTTCGAAATAAAAAAGTGGAATGGATTATTGTTAAGTACGCCTGTCGCTGTCGTCCCTACCAGAATTATTAAATTTTATAAAAAGAAAAAACAATGGCGGGCTGCTAAAAAAAGTCTAAGAATCCTGATTTTTTTTTTTTTTTTGTTAATCGTTTCAAAAACATTATTAATGAATTTTGAAAAAATATAATTCTGGTACCTGCGAGAACTACTAATAATTAGAAGAATGTGTTAAGGTTTCAAAGCAAACGGTTGGATAGTTTTGTCTCTAGGCGGTTTCCCGTGTCAGAAAACGACGTTTCAGTCGCAGAACAAGTCGCTTGGAGCGCGTCGGCGATTTGTAGCTGTAACCTTGGAATTGGTTAATACTTGGCATTTCGATCTGATTATTTTTTTGAGAATATTCTCAATCGGTTTAGCTATCGAAACGTGCATAAAAAAAAATCGATTTTTAAAAGAAGTTCCATAAGAATAACCCCTTAATAGCTGTCAGTTCTTCAATTGAACGGCTGAAGCTGAGCTGTCGCTGATTGAATTTTATCGGCCGCAGCTACAGTCACAGCTTCAAAACAAAATGAATTGGCTGAGCTGCGGCTGCGTTAGTTTCTTGATTGGTCCATTATTAAGTGTACCTCCAGGCTAAGGGCCTGTCCAAAGAATCCAAAAACTGCTCAAAAATCGGAGATTTTCGACACACAGTCAAACTTCCGTGACTCGAACTTCTACAATTCGAATTTTCTATTACTCGGACTGAATCGCGGGTGGCAATAACGAATAATTTATATAAAATTTCGTTGCCCTATCTCGATGTCCCTTAAAATCGAACTATTTCTTTAGATAATGGTGCTTCGAGTTATGGAAGTTTAAAAAAAAAATCTTGACCTTAAGCTCGAAAAAAACGTGTAGTATTTCTACAAAGGAAAAATTAATTCTAAAGGTCGAACAAAAACGGAATATATTTTCAATAAAAAGAATCTAATTTTTAATTCATCGGAATCTAAAAAATCGTCCACATGCAAAATAATTTTTTGGCATTTTATATTTAAAGTTGACCCTTCCTTACCTTAATGAGATATTAGCGTTCAAAATCAATGGATAAATGGCAAAGCTATAACTTTCTGAGCAAGCGAGTCAAAGCAAACTTTATTTATATTATTAGTTTTTAAAGTAGGATGCTGAGTTTGCGAAGTGATTTTCTTTTTATATCTAACGTAAGCAGGGTATATTAGTTCTGTGTGAATCTTGTAACAGCTAGAACTAAGTTCCGCAGCTATAGAAAAATATATATAATCTTTACCAGGATCGAAAAACCAATCGATTTAGATATGTTCGTCGGTCCGTCTGTTATCGGATCTCCTTCGAAATGGCTGTGCCAATCACGTTGAAATTCAGTACACAGGTACATATGTCGGGCCCAGAAGATGATCCTCAGTGAAAATGAGAGACGTCCTCCCTCTGAAGTACAAAAAAAATAGATGTTTCAAGTTCGGAACATCGTACGGAAATGCAAAACAAAGCGAGCCAATACTTTCCGGGACGCTTTAAGAATGTTTTTAAAACCGGAAAAACTGATCAAACCTTCTGGCCAACTTTTTCCACTATTCAATTAATTTTGTCAATTTGATAATAATATTTTCAACTTTTTATATATTTTTAAAATATATACTCAGTGTAGGAAGGGTGGGTTGATCACAGACCGTGCCTGAATTCTAAGCACGGAAACGGTACACATAACGCCGGGCGGTCTTGTAATGGTAACCGTCACTGCCATGGGTTTCGATTTCCTCGAGAGGTTGGTCGGGAATGTCGATCTCTGCTGGAGCTGGTGCTGGAGGAACATAACTCCGCTGTGGAACTACAGGGGCCGGTGCTTGTACGGGTGCTGGTGCGACTACGGTGCGTCGAGGAGATGGTCTTGGGACCGAGGACGAAACCGTTTGATAGACAACAACAACAGCCGGTTCTGAATCTGTTGGAACGGGTAGGTTAGCGGGTAAAGATGCCGGTGGGACGTAGGTGTTCTGGGGTGCTTGCACTGGCACTGGTGCAGGAGCTGACCCAGATTGGTATACAAAAACTTGGGCTGGTGCTGAAGCTGGTGCTGGTGGAACATAGGTGCGCTGTGGAATAACACGCGCTGGAGCTGGTGCTGGCACTGGCGCAAGGTATGTAGGCTGAGGAATTGGAGCCGGTCTGGTCTGAACTGGAGGAAGGTATGTCTGCTCAACTTGAGCTTCAGGCTCTTGTACTGAGAATTCCTGTACCGAAACAGGTTCCTGATAGCTGTATTGAGCATTTACACAGGCCAGTATGGCGAAACTGATGAACAGAATTTTCTAAAAAAAGACAAAAAAAAAAAAAAACCGTAATTGAACATGTTGTTTGGAAGCCTTTTCGGCCGCGGGCTTACCATTTTTGCACCCTCTATGTTCGCTCCGTAGCCGCAGGTAACGTTGAAATGTCAAATTTTTTTAGCGATTGGCGGTTCTTATACCTCTTCCAGACGTGTGCGTTAACCAAAAAAAGAATACACAAAACATGCTAATGGCCATTATTTTTTTATTCCTTACGAATTTCATCAGAACACATGGCAGACCCTTACCTTTTCATCTATTTATTTATTGCTTCCTCTAATTTATTCAACCAGAATTCATTATATTTTTGCAAAAAAAAAAAAAAAAAGAAAAAAAAAACCATTTACATAGTTAAGATATTTCTTTGGCTTTGGCTTTGACCGTATAAAGAAGCTTGTATCCCAATACGAACTCACTGCTTTCAACCTTCGGGCCATTGCCTCAAAACTATGCCGCGATTCGGCAATAAGGTTTGAACTATTTAGCTTTCATCCGAACCAAACAGAAACAAAAACAAAAATTTTTAAATATTGCTTAAAGAAATGAAAGAGAAATGAAGTAACACAAATTAGTAAACCTGAATAAAAAGCAAACAAACAAAAAAATCAGTAAAGTGGAAAAAATCGCGAATAGCGTTGCCAGATTGCCCGATTGAATGACAAATGCTGGCAACGTGCAAAAGTTGTTAAACGGCGCCAGTAAATGTGCCGCCATTGTAACCTTTGCTCGTAAAAAAAGCAACTTTCCATGCCATTGTTTTGGTGCTTTTCATGAAAAGTGATACCGTTTCGTGGCCAATTAGCGTATTTAGTCATCATACTCCATGGCACCGAGAGCATGAGAGGGAGAGCGCGATACAGAGACAGAGAGGCAAAGTGAGAATTATTGAGAGAGCGGTTGACAGAACAGAGACAGAGGGGGAAGCACCAAAATTGCTGGCTTCCAGTCAGACAAATTTACAGCTTAAAACTTTCGAAGGGCACGCAATCTACGAACTACGAACTCGGATGCACAGTTTTCAGTTTTTAATTACAGAAATGGCCAATAAAGTTTCGCGCACACACTTGCACATATATACACACACGGAGAGATAGAGAGAGTGAGAGAGAGGGAATGAGAGAGGCTGGCAGGGCCATAGAGGCTCACGGAGCATTTATATAAATCGTTGACAATCTCCTGCACCTCGTGTGTGCAATTTTGAGTGCTGGCAAAACCCATTTTCTGTCACTTGCAGACGCCATTTCGGCGGAATTTTGGAGAGAAAAAAAAAAAAACAAATATACAAAATTCATATAGAAATGAATTGTTGTGACCTACGAAAATTCGTTGTAATGCAATTAAGCTTTCACAAAAACTTTTCGACTACAATTTCGGAATTTTACCTTCGAAAAATTCATGTTTTCCAATTTTCATAACTTTTCTTGTTGAGTTTTTTTTCCGCCCGAGTTTTGCCAGCCCTGAATTTACAGAAAGGGTACTCGGGACATAGTCCCAGGATGGCAGATTTTCGTTAAAATAATCTATGATATAAATACAATCCTAAGTACAAGGGTCGTTAGACAGGTAGGAGGGCCTTTATAAATTCGATCATTTCCTGCAAGAGTCCACAAATTCCTAGAATAAACTACTTCGAATTTTGGGAATATCCGAGGTGGCTTCAAATTTTCTTCAATGGGTCAGAGCTTCCTTAAGGAAACTCTTAACATGTTAAGGATCTTTATGTTGCTGCCTAAGAATCTTCCTTATGGCTTATACTTTGCATATTGTTCAACAGTTAAAGACAATGCCAGGAAAATGTTCTTCGGGAAAGGGTGTTCGTTTTTTTTTTTTGGAAAAAATTCAGCCCTAAGCCATGAAACAGTGTTCCTCTTTTTGCAGAGAATCTGAACCGGTGTAGGTAAAGATGTAGATTCAAATTTCTGCATTCATAAAAATTCCTTGATTTATTTCTTAGAACCGACTCTTGTTCTGGGAGCAATGCACCTTTGAAACTAGTCTGATTGAGCCAATTTTTTTTCCAGTTAACACTCGGTTGTATTCGTGTCTATGATATCATCATGAGATATTTTTTATAGTCCTCCCGCCTAGGAAAATACGTCGAAAATAAGTAATTTCTTACCTAGTTTAGATCAGAACATTTTTTTGACCTGCCCTAAATAGGGCAAAAGTTGAAAAAAGGGAATGCAACCAGTCATTTTTTTCTACTTTATTTCACCGTAATAGTTGAATGGATTGAATAGTCGAAATTAAGATAAAAATTTGGTCCATATGCCTTCAAAAATTTACCCAATTTGGAAATCAAAGTTATTTATTTATTTATTATAAGTCGAATTAAGGCAATTTCGACCTAATTTTGAACGCAAAAACTTAATCAAAATAGGTCGAATGGACATAATGCTGGTTAAATTTCATTTTTTGAAATCATTGATCAAAAGCGAGCCTTAACAATAAGTCACCGTTTGTTTCATTTTTATCTTAAGGGGACCTTCTGGTCTAGAGCACGAAAATTTAGGGTATTTTCATGATTTTTTTTTTGGTATTAAGCCAAATAAAAAACGATTTTCTATGTATGCAGGCTTATTATATTCTTTATTGACAAAAAAAAAAAATGTTGTAATTTTTTTTTTTTTTTTGTATTTTAAAAATGGCGTTGAAGTGGACACTTTTTGAAAAAGTACCTCCGTGGTGTGAAAGATTTTGGCAGTTCTGGTAATCGGAAAAAAAAACAAAAATATGTTATTAATCAGAATGAATGCGACTATGGCAGGAACTAGAATAAAAAAGTTTTTTTTTTAATTGACAAAATGGCGCAATTTTTTATTTCAACCATCAAAAACTCCCCTTTTTTTGACCATTTTTTTGATGTAAAAATATAAAGTTCTTGAAATAAAAATTCGATTCTAGTTCGGGCCATAGCCATTGATGTTATGAATAATACATAAAAATTCCAGACAAATCGGTTCGATGGTTTTTTTGTTTTCATTCACACCAGGTCAAAAAAAGTGGTTTTGAGATAAACGCGTTCAAAGTTGCTTTGATCAAGCGCGCTGCCTGCTGTCTCCACCTTCTAAAAAGGCTGTAGCAAAACAATAATTGTCAATATCTTCACGAAACTTTGCCAGCATATTCTTAAAAGTCTATTCTTCCGAAATATATATAAAAAAAAAAAAAAATCAATTTTCAAAAAATTCTAGACCAGAAGGTCCCCTTAATTATTTCTGGAGATTTAAAATTTTTAAAAACATGCCGTATGAGTAATGTGTTTTGTATCATTTTCGTACATTTGTACTGGATATTAGGACTAGAGCATCTATGTGCACTTGTAATTTTTTGAATATCTTACTGTTGCGCCATTTAATTTGAATGAAACTTTTTTAAAATAAAAGCAAATACAGAGGTATTTAAAAAAAAAAAAAATTTTAGAGTGGTGTCAAACTGGGAATACAATGAAAAAAATTTTTAAAATTATCTTTTTAGTTTTGTGCGAAAATTTTTCTCAGTGTTAAAATTAAAAAAAATTGTTTTTCATTCCCTGTTATATTAGCAATCGGCCAACGTTTGCTTCATCTTCTTATCTTAATTAGTTTTTGAGATATAAAATTTTAAAAAAAGGCTTATTTAAAAAGGATTTTCAAGGATATTTCAGGGACCGTTCAAAATAAAAATCTAAAAAGTAGTCTCCACAGACTGTTTTTAGATGGCACCTATCGAAAAATCAACAAAATTTAAAAATTCCTTTCATGATGCCGCATGCCTTTGCTTAATCCGCCAGACCCTTTGACTAGAAAACGTTTTTGATATGACCGATTCAATTTCTATTTACTTTCCCCTATGTAAGTAGGTACGTGCAATCTGCATAAGTTGACTGAAGACTTGTTACGACTAGTGTTGATTCTCTTGCTTTTAGAAGTTTATTCACCACATTTACATATGTATGTATGTATATGGTAAGGTATTTTATCAAAGAATGTTTTTTTTTTTTGTTATGTAGAATGCTGTTTGCATGCCTAAAAGTATGCAAGAATTTTTGTGCAAACATTTTGATTTCCGATGAGCAAAGAACTCTTCGTTGTTTTCAATCAGCAAAAAATCACGCGTCTAAAAAAAAGATCGATGCGAAAAAAGGAAAAATGAGAAGGAGAAAACATCCTGCATAATCGCCCATATGTATGCAACAATAAAGTCTGATATAACATTTATGGCAGTTGTCCATTGATTGCATATTCTCTGCCATGTCGTTTTTGCAAAAGCCCCGAAGTTCATCGATAACACATGACCGACCGCTTAAAATGAGCTGCCGAAATGTCATCGATAGTGTCACATTCCAAAAAGCCATAGCTGCGAAGCGGCGAAGCGGCATAGCACAGTGTTTATGCAGAGTACTTTTGTCCTTGGGGTTTCTCTTCCTACTGCCGCTGCGCACCATTGCGTCGTTGCAGTTTATTTATTTTAAATTGTAATTTATTCGCCAGATTTGCACGCTTTAAATGTTCGGAATCGAGCTTTACTGTCGCTGTTGTCGTTTACGCCTTACCTGTAATTTACACTTATTCCTGTTTTTTTCTGTTGCTTTTGTTTTTTCCTCCTTTTGATATGGATTATCTGATGCTGGGCACTGCTGCACACGTTGGGCGTGAACGGATGGGTGTGTGTGTGTGTGTGTGTGTGCACATAAGAAGCATAGTATGCTTTTTAATTACAAAAGTGACAGTAATGGACGTTAATTAGTGTAATTAAGTTTTAATTAAGTTGTTTTCCATGTGTAAATTAGCTTGGCTGCAGTTGAGTTGCAAAGCTCAAAAAATGAAGGAAGCCCGAAAATGTTGGAGTGAGGTATAAAAAAAATTTTCAAACGCGCTTTGATTTGATAAACATTCAGAATTTCAGCCTTCTTTTGAGAATTAACTTCAATAGTTTTGCTTTTGTTGCTATTTTTGGAATTGTCCATTAGTCCAGAGTAATTGCAAAACTGATTGCATCATTGAATATGAGATAGAATTGTGTTACGTGGAAAAGCGTTCGCCTTCTAATCAGACAAAAGCAAGGTGCCGCTGCTTGTATGATGACCATGATATTTAAGCATCTTTTGTTTTGGTTCTCATGCGGAGGACTGCTGCAGAGAGATGACCTCCTCAAGTACGCATTTATGTATGAGTGCTGGTTCGTAATGTGAACCCTCACAATGAACTCACATAAGTAGGAGTCAAAAGTGAATGCTTTGTCCTTGTTTCGAAGATCGACTCTCGAGTGAGCCGTGATAAGAGTCTAATGTATATACATATATGTATACAGTCAAAGCTCTCCATGCGGACAGATCCCATAAGCGGACAAATTTCCAATACACAAATTTTTTTCAATGATTTTCATACCAAACGCGCTCTAATAAGCGGCCGAGGACACTTGATTTCGAGATTTTTGATACTTTTCATAGTTAAACAAATTTTCCCTTAAGCAGCAAGGACGTATCCAGCCTACGATGAATGGGGGATTTTTATTTTTTGTAGTTCAAAACTCTAGCGTCCATTCTCTCTGCCAACTCAACCGCGAAAGGACGCGTCGTTTTGCAGAAAGAATCGGTGCAGATTTGTAAAGTATAAAAAGTATCAATTAATTTGTATTTTTCTGACGGCGATTATTAATCGAGTCCATGTCCCCCCTCAAATACGCTCTTGATAAGCAGCCGCGAACCAAACTCTTACGAAAAAAGCAACGGCATTGAATCGTATAAACCGTTTGAAGGATTTTGCACAAAACGACTTTGAGTCTTTTGAGCATTTAAAAAATGCGGAGCGCCGATTTCAAGATAAACAGCCCCATTCTTAATGAACATTCCCCGGGAAGGTTTTTCCTATAAATTTTTCTCAGTTGAAAATTAAAAAAAAAGATATTAAATGTAATGAAACATTTAACTGAAATATGATAAAAATTTCAAATGGAATGTTTACCTACGTATGTATAATCAGCGTTGCCAACGTCCCGCATTTTGCGGGATGTCCCGCTTTTTGGCCTAAAATTATAATGTCCGCCGACGAAAAATCACGCTTTTTCAATATATGGAAACTACTTTAGTTTGTTAAAGATAAAAAGAAATCTTAGATTCGTGAAAGGCAGAAAAGTACAAATAAATTTGAAATAATCTACTAATGTAACAAAATGTAAGAAATTTAAAATAATTTACTAACGTAACAAAATGTTTAAAATCTTTGAATGCGAGCAATAACGCCATAGAAAGAAAAAGTAATTCTGAATATACATAATTAATACTTTGTTAAGGTTTTTGTCTGGAATTCAAATTTGTTGTCTTGCGAAAGTAAATTTAAATATTGTCCCGCAATTGCTTGTGAAATCCCGCATTTTTTGGATAAATTTTTTAAAAATCCCGCTTTTTAAGAAAATTCATCTGGCAACGCTGGTATTAATAAAAAAATCAAGCATTTTTATTGAACGCGCTCCCATTCCGCAACCGTCCATGTCCGCTTACGGGAGCTTTCACTGTATTCATTTCTGTTTTCACTTTGTAAATTATTTTCGATTGGAAGACCGCAGTTGAAAACCGCAAAGCATTAAACAAATAGCACCTCAGACGCATGTATCCTCTGCCGGGAACCGTCAGCCACATGCCACCCCATTTTCCAATGAGGCTACAATGGTACGTTCACTAGAAAGCCAACTTTCATTCTGTTAATTACGTTCTGGTCAAATATTGGCAGCTCAATTAAATGTATTAAAGCCCATATGGCCAATGATTGAGGCTCTTGGAAAAGTGCAAAACAAAAAAAAAAAAACAAGAAAAAAAATTACCACAAAAGAGCGGAAATTCGAGCACGAATTTTTCGCTGATGCGACTATGACAGGTCATTAAATGCGAAAAGAAGCCTCGAGTTTGTATAATTTAGACATGGATAGTATTTTCCTTTGTCATTTGAATAATATTATATATTATTCTCGCATTTTGCGGCACGGTGTACGGTGTACGGTACGGTACGGCACGACACGGCACGTTGCAGCACGTCCGTTGGTTATGTGTGTACTCGCCCAATAAAAACTCACTCACCGTTAACCATTTTGAATAATCTTTTAGCCAGCAGACTACGTGAAAATATGTATGAGTATTCATGCCATTTCTATTCCGACGTATTTTTCGTCGTCTTCTGCTTCGTCTCGCCTTCGTGTTCGTCCTTTTTCGAGTTTTTCCTTTCAACTTTTCGTATTTTTTCTTAAATATTTTTCGTTGGCCCCAAATATAGTGGCATGTGCCCTTCTATGTAATTTGGAAATTGCGATTCAACTGCGCAATTTGCACTGCAGGCATACATATATAAAACTTATGGGGATCCTAAGAACAACGCCCACTCTGCCTTAACCCCTAAACGGAATGGAGTAACACAAAATATTTCTTGTCATGTCGCAGTTTTCTTCGAATGTGCACGTGTGAAATACAAAATTCTGATATTTTCAGCGCATTTAAAAGTTCATAGCGCACAGTGGGAAAAGTCGAATGTATTTGAGACTAAATAAAAAATGGAATTAAGATCGGTCTTGTTCGTCTTACTTGGAAGACATTCTTTTGCTAAAATGAACGAAAAAAATCGGTGATGCTGAAAGGTTGGGTTAGATTAGGTTAGGTTGGGTTAGGTTGGGTTAGGTTGGGTTAGGTTGGGTTAGGTTGGGTTAGGTTGGGTTAGGTTGGGTTAGGTTGGGTTAGGTTGGGTTAGGTTGGGTTAGGTTGGGTTAGGTTGGGTTAGGTTGGGTTAGGTTGGGTTAGGTTGGGTTAGGTTGGGTTAGGTTGGGTTAGGTTGGGTTAGGTGGTTAGGTTGGGTTAGGTTGGGTTAGGTTGGGTTAGGTTGGGTTAGGTTGGGTTAGGTTGTGGTTAGGTTAGGTTGGTTAAGGTTGGGTTAGGTTGAGGTTAGGTTAGGTTAGGTATGTAAGGTTAGGTTAGGTTAAGTAAGGTAAGGTAAGTAAGGTTAGGTAAGGTTAAGGTAGGTAGGTAGGTAAGGTAAGGTAGTGTAAGGTTAAGGTTAGGTAAGGTTAGGTTATGCAATGTTATGTTAGGTTAATGTAACTGCCACCATTAAGGGTGACACACTTAGGACTCACATGGGCATGTTTTGATACCACGAATAATGGGAAAACAGAGAAAAACATAAACGACACAACATCAACGATCTCAGCTGGGAGTTGAACCCAGAGCTGCTCGCTTCGTTAGTTGGCATATCAACCAACTACGGCACAGAGGTCGTCATGCTGGAAGGAAAATGCAAAAAAGGAAACACATAAATACTGAACCTAGATCTAAGTTACATAAGTCGAAATGAATGTTTTTTTCTTACTACGATGTCCCTACCTTTTTGTTTAATCGTTCGATACAAGAAGGAAGTAAATGATCCTAAGAAGGTAGATAAAAGCTTTTGTCATTTCGAATCATTCAATGGATTTGTTTTTCTTATGGAAGCGAAAAATATTGCATCTAAAAACATATTAAGCCCGATTCGAAATGAACATTCCATGGAATTTTTTTTACCAGAAAGACGAAATATTCTACAAACGTTAATTAAAAAGATTCTTTCTGATGACATTTGTTTTAAAAAACTTCGAAATTCTTCATTCCTCTATGATAATTTCTAAATGGAGCATTTTCCTCGACAAAAAAAAAAAAAAAAAAAAAAAAAAAAAAAAAACCGTTAGGAATAAATTCCCGGGAATATTAAGAATCGTGTTGATTATGAAAAAAATCCGATTTCATTCTTGGAAAATATCTTTTTCGTTTTTTTTTGTAAAATTCACACCACTGTTCGTAGTGTCTTCCAACACAATCGTACGAATGCAATTTGCATACGGCATGCTATTGCATTCTCTGTCACTTCTGCAGTTACCTAGGTTAGGTACCTAGGAAAATGTTGAAAATATGCAAATGCCTTCGACGCGGCATAAAACGAAGTGTCTTCATCTTATGTATGCATATTTTGGCCTTTTTCGCATTGAAAAATTAATAAAGTACCTTTAAGGAAAGGCTACAAGTGAAAGAATTTAATATTAAATTGCATGTAGGAGGAGTATAATGGAGAGGCAGGCGTCATTGTCGTTGCTGTTTCTCTTGCGTTCTCCAGAGATAGTTGCATTATTTCCTTTTGATCAAACCCAATCAATATAAACATGAGAGGCACGAATAGAGAAAAAGAAAGATAGAGCGAAAAAAGGAAAGGGATTAGTGGCTGGGTGGCTGGAGGATTGGAGGCTAGTCGCCTAAGGTAATAGTTTTTCCTTGCAAATGAGCACAAATTTCCGATTCCTTTTCAATTTACCGGCAACTTTTGTATCCAACCGCTGCCATCATAGTGATTATTGCCATCATGAAATGGTGGACTGCAGCAGAAGCAGCAATAGCAATACCAATAGCGACAGAATGAGAAACAGAAGCCAAGTCTGAAGCTGAAACTCAAGTCAAAGCCGAAGCCGAAGCCGAGGCTGAAGCAACTGGCCAAAGAATTATGTCCTGCTTCCGGCAATTTTCCTTTTCGTAAAAGACATCAATAAGGAAACGAGATGTCCGGTTGAAGAAGTTCTTTCGTGGAGTCAAAAATGGGTGAGCGAAAGAGTCAGAGCGAGCGAGGGAGCCTTTGCGATCGCAAGTAAGAAGAAAAATTTCCACATCATCAAAGCTCATTCCACACCATAAATTTCGTGATAAATGATGTTAAGCTTGATGAGAAGTGTTGTCGAGAAGTATATGGAGAGGTGGAAGAAAAATAGGAGCAGCAGCAAGGATTGCAAGTCGAAGAAGAGGAACGAGCTCCAGTGGACTACAACTTCACGCACTCGTTAGGAATATTCAATTCATTCCGTGCTCTGATGTGAATGTCCATACGGTCTTGAATGGTTCGGGAAGAGTTGGTGCTCATTTGGGGCTTGAAATGTTTGTGTCTTTCTTTCTCCCTCCGCTCTCGCTCTCGCTCTCTCTTCCTATTTCCGCAATTAAACTATCGTTGAAATTATTGGAAGAGAATTTTAGTTTTGCATTCAACAATCATTTTGGCTTTTTATTTTGACTTTTTGATTTTTTTTAACAGAATCGTAATCGTCAGCCGTTTGTTTAGTGTGTTGTGCGGTGGTGTGGAGTTTTTAGTTAGCTAAGGTTTAGGCACATCGCTTAAACACGACGTTGTCTGTAAACTACACGACGGACAGTCTTGTAACGGTATCCATCTTGAGCGTGATGTTCGACTGGTGCCGGTGGGACGTAGGTGTTGACTGGTGCGGCAATGGGTTGAGATTGAACCTCATGGTGTACTGGTGGTGGGATATATTGGGGCGCTGGGGCGGCAATGGGCTGAGACTGGACCTCATGGTGTACTGGTGGTGGGATATATTGGGGCGCTGGGGCGGCAATGGGCTGAGACTGGACCTCATGGTGTACTGGTGGTGGGATATATTGAGGAGCTGGTGCGGCAATTGGTTGAGATTGGATCTCTTCGTGATGTTCTTGTGGTGGAAGATATGTTTGCTGGGGCTGCGGTGCTGGTTGTTGATAATTGTAACCATTCGATAATTCCGAAACGTCAGCGGCAACGATGGCCAAGACAGCGAAGAAGACAGCAGCCAGGAATTTCTGTAAAAAATACGTATTTATTTTAGTCAAGAGGACGAAAAAAATAGTTTTTCTTGTATTTATTTTTATTTATCTATATTAAATTTTTTGTCCATTTGCTTTTGCCTGCAAACTTACCATTTTGATCGAAGTCAATTTTGAATATGTTTCGCTTCAATCGTGATGCCCGATATTTATATGGATGTTGAAGCTGTTTCTCTGAATCGGAAAACGTTGGCAGAAGTGCTTGAAAATATCGAGATTTATTGGTTATATTATTTGGTTATTTATTTTTTTTTATTATTTTTTTTTTATTCATTATGTTTGTCTATATGAGGGCTTGGGCTATGTCCAATGCGTTTATTATTATATTTTTTAATGTTATTCTTGTTAAACGCTTAACCACAACCTTTCAGACTGGTTTGCCTATAAAATGAAGCTATCATGATTATCACTTCTTTTTCTCTTTCTCTCTCTCTTTCTTGATCTCTTTCTCGCTCTCTCTCTCTCTGTGGGTTGTATGAAAGATTTAACAAATCAACTCTAAATCCGGTCATTGAGCCGATTATCTCCAAATTATTTTGATCGCTGAGAAAATTATGATAATTTTTAAAAATATTTCCCGCGCCAAAAGTATTGAAATTGGTATGGTCGGCTTTTTCATACGAAGTCTTCAAATATTTTCCTGAAACGTGCTGATTGTTTACAAACATTTCGTTTTACTGTAGCAAAAAAAAAAAAACACTAAAAGATTACTTATCCTGAATATTGTATAATCACTGTGTGCCGAATTTTGACGTAATTGGTCCAGTTGTTTGGAAGGAGATCCGACCACGGACATAGGGACATGTCTAAATCGATTCAGCTTTCGATCCTGATCAAGAATATATAGATATATACGTCTATATCTACAAGATTCGCACAAAAATAATATACATTACTTACGCTGGGCATAATAAGGGAATAATGAAGGCGAACTATAATATTTATTATGTAGACCTCTGGTATTTTTTTCGTACGTTCGCGACCGCATTTTTATTGCTATCCTTATAGGAAATAAGACACAAAGAATCCCATCTTCTGCACCACGTGAAAAGCTACCAAAATACTATCAAATTTCAAAGAAAACTAGAAGGAAAATATTGGAAAATAAGGGCGCGAACGTACGAAAAAAAAAAAATACTTGGGGCGGAAATGCCCATATATAATTAATTAAATTTAGGAATTGAAGGGGACAGGCCGTCATGGACGACGCTTACAGTACTTACTCAAAATCTTGCTCGGTCCTAGAACATGTATCGAAAGGGATAAACTGGGAAAAGAAGAAAAAATGAAGGAAAATTTTCCAGAAAACAGGAAAAAGTACTTCATATCAATTTCGGACTCATATTTCTGAGGTTCTTTTTCTTACATATTTCGGACACAATCTGGAGTTGTTTCAATGCGTTTCTTTTTCTAACATTTTCGGACAAATATCGGAGTCGTATTTTTGACCTTTACATATCGCTTATATTTCGGACTTATTTTTGAGTTATTTCTGAGCCCCTTTTTAACATAGTTCGGACCCATTTCGAACTCATATTAATGAGCTTCTTTTCTAAAATTTTCTGACAAATTTCGGAGTCATGTTTTTGAGGCTCACACATCCCTCTTATTTAGGACTTATTTCGGAGCCCCTATTTTTAACATAGTTCGGACCCATTTCGGACTCATATTAATGAGTTTCTTTTCTAAAATTTTTTGACAAATTTCGGAGTCATGTTTTTGAGCCTCACATATCCCTCTTATTTGGACTTATTTCGGAGCCCCTATTTTTAACATAGTTCGGACCCATTTCGGACTCATATTAATGAGCTTCTTTTCTAAAATTTTCTGACAAATTTCGGAGTCATGTTTTTGAGCCTCACATTAAATTCGGACTCATATTAATCAGTTTCTTTTCCTAACATTTTTTTTTTACAAATTTCGAAGTCATGTTTTTTAGCCTTACATATCGCTCTTATTTTGGAGTTACTTCTGAGCCCCTTTTTTTAAACTAGTTCGGACTTGTTTCGGATTCATTTCTGACCCATATTTCCAAGCCTAATGTTTTGAAATAATTCGGACTCATATGATCGCGTCTTAAAGTTTTGCTGGAATTAAAATTGAACGTTAAACTTTAAAGACTTGAAGCTTTACTAACTGCCGCCAAAAGGAAAATGTATGTCGTTATGAACGTTAAAAGTGGCAGGAGTGGATTATGAAACTTTCAACGGGGTCTACAGCATGCTTTGCGCTCCGGTGAATATTTTTTTTTTAATGGAACATTTACGAATAATACATTCAGATTTCTTATTACTCGAATATACGTTGCAGCTGTCAAAAATAGAAAACGAAGTGTCAAAACATCAATTCAATGATTGGAAAATTGCCATGCTAAAGAAGTGGCCACGAGTCAAATGGAAAAGACATTTCCAATGAAAAGAAATTTCATTAATTAGAAAAGAAACAATAGATTCAATGCTATAAATACTAGGGCTTGAAGTACAACTGGCACGTGGGAAAAATTTCATTTTAACGGCCTGCAGCCTTTAATATTTAAAATCAGCGTTCTTTTAAAACAATTAATTTGTTAGCGAAAAGCTATAAATTATTTTTCTGCATTTTTAAATTGCTGTTTTAAAGCGAATTTTTTCAAACGAAATCCCAATTTGCATAAAATATTAAGGAGCTGACGAATTTCAAAGTCAATGGCAAAGGCAGCGAATAAATTCAAGCGAAAATCAAATGCGATTAAAATTTATTTACCTTTCCCCTTGAGGCCTTTAGCCTTTATGTTGGTACATGGCATCTCTCAAATCGCTTGGAGTCGTCGTCGAATCTTCGAAGCCCGCTAAATAGCCCTCAACCGTCATTGTGGCCGCTCTTGATTAAATTATTCCATCTGAAAATGTTAATCTGAAGAAGAGAAACGTGAGAAATTATTTCCTTTGCTCTATGTTTGGATTCTTTTGTTTTGTTTTGCTTCGATTTTTATTTTAATTTTTTTTTTAAATATTTTAATTTTTTTTCTAATATGCTCTTCTAATTTATTTATATTTATGTTCAGTATGCATTTTCTTCCGTTGCTGTTGTGTTTTCTCAAAAATTATAATTGTTGTGTTTTTTTTTCATATTTGTTATATTTTCACATCAATTTCTTGTTTTTGTTTTCGACTTCAGCAACTCTAATCTCTAATCAGCACTTTTTTGATAGGACTTCTTAAAGTTATTGATTGTCAACAGTAACCAATAATGAATATTTCAATATTAACTAATCTAGCAGGATCTAGTAGGACACATCGGTGACAATTTCGAAACACTAAAATTCTCATTGTGGAAGGTGCTTTACTCCCTGTTAACTTCTTCATTAATTTTTTCATCGATGACACATCGGTGACAGTGTCATGTCAATTTTGAAGACACTAAAATTCTCATTGAGAAATGTGCTTTTACGCTCTGTTAACTTCTTTATTAACCTTGTCATCGATGACACATCGGTGACAATGTCATGTCGATTTCAAGACACTAAAATTCTCATTGTGAAAGGTGCTTGTACTCCCTGTTAACTTCTTCATTAATTTTGTCATCGATGACACATCGGTGACAGTGTCATGTAAATTTTGAAGACACTAAAATTCTCATTGAGAAAGATGCTTTTACGCTCTGTTAACTTCTTCATTAACTTTGTCGTCGATGACAAATCGATGACAATGTCATGATTGTCACGACTCAACAATTCACATTGTGGGAGAGGTGTTTTTACTCTTTGGTGTTAGATGATCATGTCTGCCCAATAAATTTAAGACTTAAATTCAATTATACAGATCAATTATTACTAAAAATATATTTAGATTCTTAAAGAATCCTTCTAAAAAGGCGTTTAAATATATTTTTGTCATCGAACCCTTAAGCTTGACAACATCTCTATCGACGACTATACGGAACTTGATAACGTCACTCGCGACTCTCCAGTTTATTGTACGCCTATCATTAAAAAAAATATCATCGGCTTCGACCTGTGATGTCAGCAGCACTGTTCTCGCTGGGTGTTTTTTTTTTTAATTTTTTTATTGTTTTATTTCAGTTTAGTTTTTACGACTTCAAAAAGATCTTAAGATAATGAGCCGACTATTCAAGCTCGTTGTCACGATTTTCAACGCCTTTAAGTCATCGTCATCGTTTTCGTTGTTGTCGTCGTCGCACGATGCTAATTGTGTAGGCATGAACTTGACATTGAAAATTTAATTTGAATACCACACACACGCACACACTTTCACACAATCGAAGCGAGCGTGTGTGGGGTTATAGTATCAAGCTGACTGAATTTACATTTTTTTTTGTATGCTAAAGCCTTCGAATCGTTAACCGTTTTTCGGGGTCACTTTACAGTGGCTAACTCGCAGGGAAATGTATAAAAGCGCAAGATGTTCTGAAGTTAAAAAACAAAAAAAAAACTTCAATAAAAATATATACAGTCGACTCTCGTTAATTCGAAACTCGAGGGACTCTTAAAATATTACGAATTATCGAGTTTTTTTAAATAAACGAGCGTCGAATGTATTAAGAAATTTTGTAGGGAACTCTTGATAGCTTTGAATTATCGAGAGGCTCGAGTTAACGAGAGTCGACTGTATGTATTTCTTCTTTCGGAATCAGGGAAAACTAAAAATTTAAAATCACGAGACCGTCCATTTGAATAATGATTTCATAATCACACGGAAGCGATAGCATAAAAAAGCCCATCGAAATGGAAAATATGTTCATGATTTTTTTCGTACATTTTGTTGATCGGTTTATAAACGAAGCTGTAAAAAAGGCGAGACTCTAAATTGAAAACTTGTATTTGGGCAGTTCCACGAGAAGCGGTCTCACCCGTGACACCAGTGACAGTCGTTCTGAGCTCAAATTGCGTAATTTCAGTGCTTAACTATTGTTTAACGTTTTAAAAATTTTAGATCCTTGAGACTGACGTCCTTTTTTTTTTCAATTATTATGAGCGAAAACCTAAAAAATGAGTGTCACGGTTGGGACTGTATTCATGGAATTGCCCATTTGAAAATAAAATTTTTATTTCTTATACCAATTTATATTTTTTTTTTTGTTTACGCCATTCATAGGCATACATTATAAAGTATGCGTTTTGTTCAGGCAATAAAGAAAGTGAAGTCTTACTTCTTTACTTTACGGACTTTTTTAACCGCTGACTTTATAAGCCAAAAAAAAAAAGGATTTAATTTTATACACACATCTCTTCCCATAAATCTCTTTTTAAAAGGAATAGGAATAGGACGGACAAAGAGTTTTTTCATGAAAACATAAAATCTAAAACAACAACTTTTTTTTCTGACACGGTGACGCAGATTTTATCAGATTATATTGAAACGATTAATAGAACAACGTGTGAGTTTTATTAAGGATTTAAAAGCCGGAAGAAAAAGTAAGTGAATGAATATAAACGTAAAGCAAAACGTCAAAAGTCTATGATTGACATATCGTCGTTGCGACTGCAAAAGCGCGTATTTACAAAATTCGCAAACTGATATATCGTGCTATTGACATGTGATTGTATATGGGAACCTAATTTAGCTCACGCCTTTTGAATTAGCCAATAAAAAAAGTCCATTTCAACGTCATAGCAAAACGGCGTATTAGTTCTTGAGATGTTCTTGGCACGATATTTCATGTTTGCGACTTTTGTAAATACGCGGTATTGCAGATTGATGTTACGCGCTTTTGCAGTCGCAACGACGACATGTCGCATGTTGCCATCTTACAACACTTTCTTTTTATAAATTTGAAATTTTATTTGGCTTTAATGCCACCCCAGCCGGACATTACTGCATGCATGAAAAAATCATTAATGCAGAAGAAGTGAAGCATTCATTTTTAAAGAGGCCAATTGGTGCTTTTTCGAATGATCTTCTAGTGAAAATATCACAGAAGCAAGAGCTCGTTGCAACATACCCTTCTTCATATAAAATTTTCATTTGAAAGTTGGTTGTATACTCCTATTTTGAATGAAGATCCTATGAAATTGTCATGACAAGATATTTTTCAATCGGTGTGCTACAATTCTCAAAAGTTGTACGATTTTTTTTGTACTTAAGATGTTTTAGGAATTGAAACTCTCAAGTCTTTCTAAAGGCGATAATGTATCACAGTCACGAAGTGATGAAATATGGCCATATCCGCCAATTTTCTAAAAATATTCCTTTTCTTCTCCTCTCAGATCCCCGCGGCATATACTTTTATTTCAAATGTAATTCCCATTCGTGTTTTTCCAAATGATATTTTCATTCATGTAAGCAGCATTCACTATATTTTCAAATGAAACAATCATGCACGTTTGATCCATTTTAGCCAGCCACCATCTACATTTTGGCCAAATGAAGTTTTCATTCGGACCAGGGTCATACACGCATTAATCTAATGAATAACATATGAATTTTGAAGTACTGAAAATAGCGGCCATCTCCTAACAAAATTCATTAGAAGTAAGGGTTAGTAATGCGAGTAGTCGCAGCATGAATTTTCACCGCTTCGGAAGTAGTGAAATTTCCGGCTGGGTACATTTCCAATAGCGCAAGAGCTGCAGTAGATTTCCCGCTGCAGGACGCGCGCGAAAAATTTGATTTCCAGTAGTGAGCATGCGCGTGAACATGTACTTGAAACCCGTTCAGTTAGTGAAGAAGTCTTTTTATGAGTAGTCGACTCAGTAAATTCTGTTCGAAGAAGTTTTTTTTTTCCAATTCCTGGGTAAAAGTCAACCAATTTTTCTCTACCTATGGGTACCAAAGACGCGAATCTCGAATCTCTGTTTACATAAAATATAAAAGCACTTCCAAAATCACCGAGTACTCCTCTCAATATTTGTGCAACACTATTGTAACGGAACTGCTTTCAATTTTTTTTTATTTTTTATATCTCATGTGAAAGGGAAAAACTCGTTTCGAATTTAACAGCTGTCAAATGTATTTCCCGCAAGCTGACGGGCATGAAACATTCAATTTTTCGAACTTGTGCGTGTACAAGAAAACGCACGCAGAGTTGATCGGCAGGAAGCCCTGCGCTAAATCAGGTATAAAGTTGTACTTAAATTTTGGTCCCAACTGGCGCAATCGGAACTAAAGCCCTTAGTTCGTAGGATATGCCAATGCCTTTCGCTTGCTTGAAGAGCAATGTTCTACTTTTAAATACCGCCGGACGGAAAATAGTGATATTTTTTAAACATCGATATGAATATTTGTTTCCTGTAGGATGTTTAACTCACATTGATAAATGGTAATAATAAAAATTCTTAATTTCAAACGTACTCACTGTTTCATACCAATTTTAAATGGCTCCTTAACGGGTTAAAGTCAATTTTCATATAAAAATAAAAAAAATTTAAAAATGTTTTGAAGCTCCTTCAGATTTTCAATAAATAATAGAGTAAGCTTGTATATATTTCGTAATTTGAACGTCCTGTCGATTTCTTTTCCATTTTTAGCATTATCTATAAAGTTATATTCTATTTCAAAAATAAATATATATAGGCTAAAAATCTTAAAAAAGAAGGTTAAAAAAAGCCACAAAAAAATTCCAAGCTAAAATAAAAAGCTTTTGAGTTTTATTTCAATTTAAAACATCATCAAATAACTCCAAATCTTCATCTAGCATCACTGTTGGCTATTCTCTGTAAGAGCTATTATAAGCGAGGCGTTCTTTAACGCGCGTTTCGTCACTCGCGTGTCGAGTTCGTCGGATGGCGGTGTAGCGATCTAAGCGGGGCAGGCAAACACGCAAGGGCAACTCTACTATCTCGACACGCGAGTGAAGAAACGCGCGTTCAAAAGCGCTCGTCTACAACAGCACTAGAACACACAATTTCACTTATTTCGAACTCAGTTTCAGTGTTGCATGACAGAAAAAGTACAAGCTAAAAAAAAAGGCTAAAAGCTAAACTGTTTATTTAGCGGCTAAATTAAGAAATAGAAAGCTAAAATTAGCCTGAAAAACGCTAAAATGGCAACACTGACCAGAAAGCTGGTTAAATCGAAAGGAAAAACATACAAAACGGCTTCCACAAGGAATTTTTTAATTTAAAAAATTTTTCTTGTTGGAAAAAACAAATATTTTTCCTCTTGAATCAACCATATTTCAGTTTGAGTTGACATGATAATTTTCAAAAATGGATTTAAATTTAAATTGATGAACTAACCACGGACATAATTGAAATGACAAGATAATTTTTAAAAAAAAATAATTTCTAAAATACCCATAAAAGAAGAAACAAATGTCAAAACAAATTTATTTAACGTTCAAAGCAAATGGCCACAAACCCTTCTGCTGAACATAACCCCAAAAATAGCCATCGGATGGACTTCATCCGATTTTGTCAGTCCGTTGTCGTAACTGCTTTCAATGCTTAAAAAGTTCTAAGATGAATAAGTACGTTTTATATCCTTTTTTTTTATAAAACAAATGAGAATTATACCGAACGGAAAGAAGTGCAATTAAACATATTTCCTTTCAAATCAACCAAAAATGTTGTTGACTCGACCATTTTTCTTTTGAAATTTTTTTTCTGCTCGAAAATCAAAAGGACTGTGAATAATAATGCGCCCTTTTGAAAAAATCATGGTTAAATTCGCTCAGTGTACCGACAACCCACTTCCACGCAATTTACCTCTTGTCACAAATCGACGTCGGAAGGATGTTATTTTTTTCCTATTTGGAACAGGTCAAGAAAATATTTAAACCTAAACTAGGTAAGAACTTATTTATTTGACGTATTTTCGTAGTCAGGATGTCTGTATTTCTCAACAACTTTATGGTTGTAAATTCCTATGGGTAGGCCAATTCTTAGAAATTTTTTCAATTCAAGAATTCAAACCAAATTAAAATTTTTTCAATTATTTTTATCTCTTTCATATAAAGTGAGAGCTTGCATTCAACAAAAAAAAAAAAAAAAAAAAAATTCCGAGACCCCACTCTTGTTTTAGAGCGTATTTTTTCAAATCTTTTCAATACTCAGACATTAGCCTAACTGATTCAGACTTAAAGATAAATGTGTCTACGTGTAGATTTTTATAGATTATTATTATTTTTTTTTTTTTTTTTTTTTTTTTGGTTTGATAGAAAAATTACAAAATAATACTTACGCAAACGTGCATGCAATGCAGCATTTTTATACTTAACATGCCTGGACCTTGCTTTCTACATCTTTTTGGCACATTTGATGCGCAAAATGGTATTGCCATTAAATGTCCACCGTGCTGATATCCGCCATCATCAATAAAAACAACAACAACAACAACAACAGCGTATGTTGAGCTGATGCTAGACAACAACAAGAGCCTTCAAAGGATTTTCGTTGAGACGCCGAGTATACAGCCTGCCTGTCTGCCTGGCTGCCTTACTGTTATGGCAAATACATACATAGGTAGGTGCATGGCACATTAAAGGCAACAACAAAATGTGCAAAGAAAACAAAAAAACGAATTCACTCAAATTGTTAGAATGAACACGAGACGAGCGTAAATCGTGACCTGAAACGACTTTTATTATTAGCTGCGATAACCTGCGACTAACACTCAAAGTTGCAATGTTGTCGATCTCTCTTTCTGTCACTCGCCCTTCTCGCCCACTCTCCATCGCTCGCTTACGCCCTGGCTTGCTCTCTTGTTTCCCCTATCAGGCATAGCAGCATCTTCTGCTGCTTTTCCGGTCTTCCGCCTTCGAAAAGCCAAAATGTCGAAAATCATGTGCTCCAACGCTATCTGCCTGTATGCCTGCCTGTTTGCCTTGCTCTGTCCGTCTGTCCTCCCGGCCGCCCGTCCACCCGTCCACCGGTCCGCACGACCGCCTCTCCGTCCCTCCGTCCGTCCGCTCCTCGTCGTCGTTCATTTTGAAAATAGAAAATTGGCAGATGTTGTGCTGGCTTGGAATTTCTTCATTGAGTACGTGCATTAAATTTTGATATGCACAAATATTTTTATACGTAAGTGAAGAGCTCAGGGTGTCCTCTCTTCCCATCTCTATCCAAATCCCTCGCTCACTCTCTTGTGCCTCTTCATTTTGAAATTTTTATATAAATTTTCGCAGCACAATTTTAGGTGCATAAAAGCATTGAGTGCAAAAAATATTCATACACACATGTATACAAAAATTAAATGAACGAAAAATGTTCAAATTGCAATAATATTTTTATTGCAGCTCCCCTGATTTACCGTGCTCAGATATTTTAATTGTTTTAATGACTCGAGGGAGCGCCAAGACTAATCGTGCGTGTGTGTGTGTGTGGGGATATTTCTTTCTTTTTTTTTTGACCGTGCTCGTAAGCCGATTATTCGGCTTGTTTACATGGCGTTTTTTTGTTCTTTTTTCCAATAGTTTCAATAGCGCTTTTGGTTCGCTGCACGTGTTTTCGTATTTCACACTTCA
Organism: Chlorops oryzae; assembly: GCA_020466095.1. Taxonomy (NCBI): domain Eukaryota; kingdom Metazoa; phylum Arthropoda; class Insecta; order Diptera; family Chloropidae; genus Chlorops; species Chlorops oryzae. Next base: position 37,090,424 of record CM035806.1, read on the forward strand.
TTGTGCAAAATTTCAATTATCTTTTGGGATTTATAATTGTGGGGGTCAAATGAAAAAAAGTGAAAAAAATGAAAAGTTGGTAGTTGCTTTGAGAAATCTTCCCATAGGTTGATAGGGACTAGGCTTTGTTCTTCTCTCGTATTGTCAACCCGGCTTTCAAACAGTTTAAGCTTTAAGTGGTACATTGTATATGTACCATCCGGCTCGAAAGGGTTAAAGAATTTTTTTTTTTTTTTAAATATTTCATCATGAAAAACTTCATCACGAACAGTCACAAACGCTACCAGGCCTAAGAGATAAAATAATATAGTCCGTGATTTCAAAATTTTTCAGTGCTCTATTAGTTTTCTGCCTCTTCAGACCCCAGAGCTATTTGAGTCTCATTTCAATTTTATTTCATAGAATTTTTAAATCCCTCAGTAAAAGGAACAAATTCGTAAAGGGTCCTGCCGGATCAGGAGGGCACTTTGCCTCCTCAAAAGGATTTATTTTTATTTTTGGACAGGTACTACAGGTAAAAACACCACAGAAAATGTTTTGTTTTTGGATAGCTACTTCGTAGTGTTCTTGAAATATCCTTGAAAAATCCCCATTAGTAAGCCCTTTTAGAAAATTTCCCTGCCGAAAATTTAACGAGTTCAGAAGTACTCTACGACTACTCCCCAAATCAACAGTACTACTCGCTTATAATTTTCCCGCCAATGCTTTGAACTGTCAACTTTAACACAGACGTGTCCTTCGAAAATCGATACTCGCGAGGTAGAGACAACGGGGCCCAATCAGTACGTTCCATGTTGTACGTTAATAGATAGGGGAGCCGCCCGCGCTGTCGTAGGTCAGTGGGTAGCGCGTGCGCTTCACAATCCGAACGGCCCGGGTTCGATTCTCCGCCCAGGCGAACGTCGATTTCTTTTATTTTTTAAATTAGTAATTAACATTAGTGTTCCGGCGATACCTACTCACATGAGTAAAGTACTCGATTCGTTATTCAAAAATGGAGTTGATTTTGTAGTCGATACTTTTCTACAAGAAAGTACTCGGTATCGAGTAGTTGAAATGGCTAATTGCTTGCTTTAAGTCAACAGTTGTTTTCGTTTCAAGGCAACACTGCACCAACAAAATTCAGTGGAAAATCTCGTTACGAATAAGTTGCTGAAATGTTTCGTAATGCCTCCTTTTGCAAAATTGTGGGCAAACTTTGAAAAGATTTCAAGGGAAAGTGCACGCTGCGACAAGTGCAACTCAGTTATTAAAAATTGCGGAAATACGTCAAATTTACAGAAACACATCAAAAAGCATACGAATCACATACGAATTTGAGTTCAGTTAAAATTATTGTTTTATTCATTTTCATACTTCATACTTTAGAAAATTATTTTATATTATTAATTGAGTACAAAGTATTCGATGCTTTTTGAGGAGTATTTAAAGTCGCATCGATACTATTTTCATACCGAAAAAAACGGAACACTACTTAAGATTGACCCTAAGGCCGATTTGCTAGTGTTCCGTATTTTGTGCGCGGAAATCTGAGACAGCATTGGGGCAAAGAGTCGTATTTTTCCTTAAAATTATTTGGATTTTTCGAATTTTGCCATTGCACTATGGTTCAAAAGACCAGATTTTGCGGCAAAAAGTCATTTTTATTTTTGTTGTTTTTTTAAAAATTTTTATTCCTATAGGTTTGAGATACTTCAAATAAAAAAAAAATTATTAGAAAAATATGATAGCTGGCAACCCTTTTGCTCTACGGGACGTCAAAACTGTTGTTTTGTGTTTTCTTCGTTTTGACATTTCGTACGCATGAAATTATGTTCTGATTCGAAAGCGCATTGCTTGAAAAGTATTGTGAGATTGATTTATTTTAATAATGGAAAGTGTTGCTGAAGGTATGTTGAACAAAGTATTAATTCCTCTTTATTAAAGTTGCCTTCGTTTTTGTGCTGCAGTCTTTTGAAGTGTATCATCTTTTTCGACTTTTTCTTTTTATTAATTTTGTGTTTTGTGGAGTAGAAGTAACGGGATTGTCACGGATTGTCGAAAAGTTTTATATTTTTGGAAAGGCTGTAGTATCTTCTTTCTTATGATTATAAAATTATCTGCAGATAAGTGCCGATCATCTGTAAAATTATAATTTTTCAGAATCAATTACGATTAAGAACTCAGAAATTTTTCAATTTTGGGTCGACAACAACAAAGAAAATGATGCTGTTTTGAATTGGGTCGCTTCAAAATTGAAAGGACGTATTGGTGATGAAGGAATGGCATCAACAAAACAAAAAGTTAAAAATAATAAAATTTAATTTACTTAATTTAACAGTTTTAATAGTTTAAAAAATTTCATTTATGAGTTGAGGTAATGATTTGTAATAAAAATCTGATACCAGATTTGAAATCAGCGACCCCAAAAACCCCCTTGTGATAAAGTTTTTTGGAAAAAGATCTATTTTTAAAAAATTTGGCCGCCATATTGGATCAGCCATTATGTTTTTTGAAAATCTGACACCAGATTTGAAATCAGCGACCCCAAAAACCCCCTTACCGAAAAAATCGTTCTTATTGGAAGAGTCCTTCATATTTTTGCCGCTGTTTTGGGGGTTTCCGCCCATAGTGCATTGCCATGCAGCGCTGCACGTAAGGGTGTATGAGTGATATGGAAGGGTATGTGTGTCATCTACGATGCAGCGCTGATTACCGAACGGATTAGATTTTTCGTCGTTTCAGCGCTGCACGATTGCGCGCAAAATAGCGCTGCATTCATTTTAAACCGAATTTCACAGCGGCCGGTCGTCATGGCGGAGAGAGAAGAAAAAGTGTTTATTATCTAATTAATTGAATTTTACCATAATTTACCAGCGTTGTGGGATATTTTTTATATGTTTAAAAATTGCATTAATTCTTCCCATATGTATTTTGCAAATTGAGTCGAATTTTTGGCATACGCAGTTTGCAAGCGACACCAAATAGCTTCCTTCTCTATCAGTATTTCCTTGCATTCGCTCATTAAAAATCGATGAATATGGAAAATTATTTCGTGCCCTTCTTAGCGAAAAATGATTCAGGTATTAAAACGCAAGTACTACTACCTGTACCCGTTCAAGGACCTACATAATTAAATTCTTTAGCAAAAATGAGCAAAATAAATAATAAATAAATAGGGGAGACCGGGGTAGGTTCGTCGCCCTTCTTTTGAGGCTCTATATCTCGAAAAGTATTCGATGTATCTGAAAATCCATTAATTTGTCAGAAGCGCTAATTATTAAATAATAAAATACTCGTTTTCATTTCTGTGTAAAAGAATTGCTTTTATATTTTTTTTCAAAATGATTGATAAAAGTCAATTTTGCTGAATGTGCCCCATGTCGGGGTAGCTTCGTCATTGGACGGGGAACCTTCGTCGTTCATACAAAACGTCCGCCAATGAAAAAAAAAAAATTTCAAGAAATTTTTGTTTTTTTTTAACTTAAAGTAGCTTATATTTTATAAAACAAAAAAAGAAAACATTTCATGTTTTTTAGCTGAAACAATAAAAAATTAGTGCCTCCGGGGCTAATAATTGTAACGTAAATATTTATTTTCTGTTAAAAGAAGTGAGATCTACCCCAAAAATAAATTTGGTTGGTCTGCGTGAGGTTGAAGCGGACTCGAGGGTTGTGGGAGCTTCAATAAAATTTCGCTTCGAAGAACCAAAGAAATCTCTTCGCGGTCGGGCTTGACAAATGCAAGTGGAGAAACAGAATGCTTTTGAAAAAATTTTACTGTGAACGTGCAGTCTACCAAGATCCTCTGTGATTTCAGCAATATGATGAACCGGTTTCTTGCAGTTTTGGGGTAGTAATACAAGAATGTAATCGCCTACGTTAAGGCCCACATCTTCAGCCAATTTATATTTTGAAAAATCGGGGCTTCCGGTATATTTTCGCGTTCGACAAAAGATCCGGCTGACTGATCAGTATCCGCATATGAAACATTCCCGCCGCTATCGTCGGAGGAAGAAATTTCTTTTTAATCACCTTACGTTTTTTAGTTTTTGGGTAATTGTTAGCTTTGGCGTCCTTTTTACTTTTACTCTGTCGGTTTGCGTTTATAATTTCGGACCATTTTGAAAAATGACGCAATTTCAATAAGCCTTTAAATACCGAAATAAATTTAATTAGCACCTACGATCATTGCTGAAATATAATATGATGTTGCAATATGGGGCACATTCGGCAAAAACTTAGCCCGGCCGAATGTGCCCCGCCGAATGTGCCCCGTTGCACCATATGTTGATTTTTTAATTATCTCCATTTTTTTAGCATTTACTCTGACTTTTTTCACACGGATTCACATAAACGATAGTCTTCCGTGTAGTATGTTAAAACCCTTTTTTCCGTAAATTTAATATTAAGAGTATAAATACTTACGTAGCAGGATGGCAAAATTAGAAAAATCACTTCCAAAACTTCAAAACACGTCTAACTTTTTCATATGTTGAGACAGAGATGTGAAACTTTGTCCAGCTGTTTAATATTAGATATGCGTAATTTGTAATCATTAATATCGATTTTCGATAGCTCCTTCATACTGAAAAAGCCTTTGCTGAATCTGCCCCAAAGACGAAGCTACCCCGGTCTCCCCTATATAAGGTCCAACCATATTATAAGATGAATTATCTAGTCTCATGCAGTTTTTAAAGTCATATTTAAAAAAAAATATACATATAAAGGGTGCCCCAATAGCAATGATAGTTTTTCCAATAGCGATTACTTGACAGCTGTCAAAGATACAAACGTCATCCAGCCATCAGAATATTCAGAAAGGATTGCCATTTCACCATTCATCGTTTCACGCTTCCCGAACGCTTAGAAATATAATTTAAAAAAAAATATTTGCGAAATTCCGGTTCTGTTGTGAATACGCAACGTGAATTTCGTCGTGAAGTCGGCCGTCGTTATGGCTTCAGTGAGCATGCAATTCGACGCACCGTGCCAAAGTTTGAGCACTTTTGGACTCGAAGAATCCAACCAGAATGCGAACTGGTCAAAGTGATGAAAACATAGTGTTGAAGATGATTCAAATCGGTCGTATCGACGCCGAGCAGTCGAATTAGGACCCTCCGCTGCTGAAGCACTGCCAGCGTTCCCGAGGTGGCCATTTCAATGATGTCTTGTTCCATACATAATGGCATGGATTTAGCTTCAAAATAAAGCCAAAAACAATTTGATATCTAAAACCGTTGTCGTTTTATTTGAATTTATTTTCCTATCGTTCTTATTGGGCCACCCTTTATATATGCATCATATAAAAAATTTCGATGTGTTAATGCATTCCTTTTCCAGAAAAATTTTTTCATTCACATTCCTCCTTTTCGGCTCTTTAGCTTCTTATCAGAAACTACAACCGCTGTAAAAGAAAATTTCATCCGCATTTTGAATTGTCGTTTGCACTGAAAAAGTGCAAGCGAAAAATGAAATAACAGCGCGCCGTGTGCGGGCAAAGCGCTGCACACGTACACGGGCTTGCAGCGCTGCATGATGCGCTATGTGCGGGCCGCTTTAAGAAATTTTCGTCTGTTAAAAATTGAACCAATCAGAATACTTTAAACGCTACGTCCCAAGTGTACATGCGCAGAAGAATCAAATTGTAAAATCTGATTGTCGTAACCTTATAATCTTGGAAAAGCAAATTGGAAAATGAAAAAAAATGTGATAAAGGATTTTTTTAAAGATTTTTTTCTGCTTTATCCGAAAAAAATATTACAATCTCCAAAAATTATTATTTATGCAAAAAAAAAAAAAAAACTATTTTTATTTTTATAAACATTTTTTCGCTCGATGCGACATTTTTAATATTTTTTAAAATAATTTTAAACGAAAGCTGAACTTTTTTTCTATAAAATGACATCTTAAACAAAATGGGGTCTCAAAAACTAACGACTAAAAGGAGATGTACATAGAGCGCAGCGCGACCCTTGCGCCAAGCAACGCTAAAACCGCTATTCAACTGCGAGACGTAGAATTTTTTGAATACAAAAAGGCCCGAAAGCTTAGCACCCTGTTTCTGGGCACCCGGTTAATATTTGCTCCCCCCCCTTTTGCACAATTCATGTATGAAGCACAACAACTCCACCAAGTTTCATCGAAATCCCGGGTATGAAGTTTTTTGAGCTGTGTACCTAATCTTTTGTTTCTTTAAATCATTTTTATGAACCCATTAAACAGGTTTACATATTTCCTCTTGGTGTTGTTTTCAATATTTTTAAATTTTTTTAATAAAAACAGTTTTTTCTCAACGAAATAAATATTTATTCGGCCATTAAAAGAAATCGCGAAACTCAGTCATCGCACAGCTGCGGTAAATGTTATTTGGCAAAGAAATTGCATTCGGAATTTTTTCGTTCAGTTGATTTCTATCTCAATGCCTCATATCTTCAATAATATCAAAATGCAGAATCCAAATCGCTAAAGCCATCAAAAGTCATAAGGAAGGAGAAAAAGCAATAAAAATACCATCAAGAGTGGAAAAATATTAAAAATAACAAAATAGAGAAAATAAGTAATAAAAATGTCTTAAGATGTTTTCTTTGTCTTCATCTTTGTTGTTGCGGTTGTTGTTGTTCTTGTTGCCTCCTTTTTTTTTTTTTTTTTTGTATGTGCTTACTGTCAGAACTTTTATAGGTATTTGAGTGCCCTATAATTCTCACATGGTTCAAATAACGAAAGAGCTTTGCTTCAAAAAGTGAGATATCTTAAAATTTTTCAATTCATTTTTTCCTCTTCAGCGAGAAGACACAGAACTTTCACACTCTCGTGAACTCAAACTGTGTGCAAATCCACTCCACTCAATTCATCTTGTTTTTTTTTTTTTTGTTGGGGCTTGTGCGCAGCAACTACTTATGTACTTAGCCCAAACGGGAGGCCGTCCCGTCATGCATATAACTGCAGCGCATAAAGGCGTATTTTGGCAATTTCGTAAGTTTTCTGTCATTTATAAAACTTATGCCTAATGTCGACTGCAACTGTTGTTTATGCCCTCGCTGATTGTTGTTGTTGTTGTCGTTGCTGTGATAGTTCTTGTCGAGATTGTCGTGATTGGTCTTGTTGTTGCTGTTATTGTTGGCGAAATGCGCTAAGTCATCCACGAATTTAGGAACATAAATCTTGGACGTTTGTTGGCAATATTGAGCGAAATATGTTTTTCTTGGCTGCCACCAAGAAGTTTTCATATTCCATTCTTCATGCTCTATGACAGCTCATGCAAATATAAATTTATACAGTGCAACATTACGGTGCTACTTCGGTAGCACTGTTTACTCCTGTCAGCAAAATAAAATCCTATGCCCACTGTGCAAACAGTTTCTGAGCTCAGTGAAGTGGTTGCCGGTGGGGTATATATTTTTTTTTTTTGTTATTTATCGTATTTTATTACCAACTTAGAATTTTCGACGAATGTTGAGGGATTTCTTGCTAGAAGTTGAGAATTTAATTTTCCAGCAATTACATTCGTTGGTCTGTCTGTCCGTCTCTCAGTCTGTATGTCGATGGGGATTCATGCATATGTGTATAAATCATAGCATAGAGATTTTTGCCGCTTGATTGGTTGGTTACATATATTTCTCCCCCAGAATCGATTAGACTTTTTCCGAAATTGATATGTTTAGCGGAATCATTTAATTGGTAAATCGCATTAAAACATTTCGGAAGTCGCGGACTAGAGCGAATTGAAGCTGGAGGATTTGTGGACTAAAACTTTTTGGAATTGTTCCACAAGGTTCCTTTTTTGAAGAATATTTTCAGTAGAAGAATTTCTTGCTTCTGCGGACGCTTAAAATTTCAACGAAATCTCATAACGATGAAAACTTTTGAGGTATACAGGGAAACCTTTAATACGTAGATCCTCTTACGGTTAAAAGTTTGTTTTTTTTTTTTTGCAAATTATAAAATGAAAATTAAATCGAGCTCGTGAAAATCTGAGGGCAAAGTGTCATCGGTTCAAATGTTTTCATATTCCGGATAATAGTTTGTGGCGCTTCTTGCTGGGATTTAATCCTTCTTTCAACTTAATCGACAACGAAATAATTCAAATGGAATTGAACAATATTTTAAAGCTATTAAAATGTAAGCTTCCCGTTGCGTTGACATATAATACATGCAAGCACTCTCATGTGAAGCTCGGATTGACACCAAATATTTAGTACATAGAGTAAGTGCTCTCGAAGCAAAAAATGAAAACGTTGGCCGAAGCCTCGATAGAAGCTTGGGCCCAACGAATATATTTTTGGTCTGCTCAATATCTTTGATTAACGAGTGCAGTGGTGTGATGACGAGAACATTATTTATTTCTGTAATAATTTGTACTTAAAGTGCTTCTACGCATTTTTAAGGTGGACCTCATTATTTTGAAAAAGACAAGGAAAAAATTTCGGTTTTGGGCATTCCTTCTCAGAATGAGAATCGTAGAATCTTATTTCAATAATCTTCTTGTTTAAGGCTTCTTCTCAATTCGGTAAGAAATACCCGCGGAAATTCCGAGGCTATTTCGCCGAGGCAAAAAAAGGTATCACATAAATATTCTAAAAAGCCCTGATGGCATTAACAGCTGATTTACTATAAATATCACTTTGAGTTTGAATTTCGAAATAGAAACTTACTTATTTGTAAGCATTATTAAGCTAGCTTCAAACTATTTTGACATCAACTGTCACTTTTCTGCGAGAAACAGTTCAATTTCAATTATTTCTGCTAGGAAAGACTGGCTTTCGATGTGCATTTTCAGGCAAAAAGCACTAAAATATTAAGATACTTTTTTAGTGAACTGAGAGGCCAGCCGTCAGAAATGCCGCGTGAAATTTCTGTTAGGAGTTTCCTGAAGCTTTTTATACCCAGCGTAAGCAGGGTATATTAGTTTTGTGCAAATCTTGTAACAGCTAAAACTAAGCTCCGTAGATATAGACATATATATATATATATTCTTGATCAGGATAAAAAACTAAATCGATATAGACATGTCCGTCTGTCCGTCCGTCCGTCCGTCCGTCTGTGTCCGGATCTCCTCCGAAACGGCTGGACCAACCAAGTCGAAATTTGGCACACAGGTATATCGGGATGCGAGTATGATCCTAAGTAAAAATATTCCGCCCACTGCCACGCCCAAAAATGCATTTAATGTGTTTTCAGTAATGCTTGTAACTTGCGAACCACTCAACATATTTCATTGATATTTGGTGCACTGGTAAACTACAAAAAGGGACATGTCCTGGAAAAAAATGGACGCCGTCCTCCTCGAGCCACGCCCACAAATAAGGGTTTATCGTAACTTATGAAGCAAAAGGCCTAGAAGCTTCAAATTCACAACATAGGTTGACCAAGGCGAATGAAAGGTGTAGGAAAAAATTTATGTGGCCGTCCACTGCCACGCCCACAAATGGAGAGGCAAAACATAGTGCGCCAATAATATCGGGACGCTGGGTATTTCAAAGTCGACTTGAGTTTTCTTTCTTGTTTTTTCGTATATTTGAAGATAAATACAACTTAACAGAAGAGTCTGGCAGTCAAAGGGCTAAAAATCAGAAAAAGAAATCATTTGAAAACTATTCGATTGATTTTTGTTCTCAGCCTAAAATGCTACCAACAAAAAAACTTCATTCTACTCATTCCTCAAGCAATTTTTTCGTTTCTTGTACTTTAGCACCTCATACAATTAATTTTACATTTTAAAAGTTCCTCCCGCCATGACGACCGTAATTAGCCAAATTTATTGTAATTAGGTGCACTTGACTGTACTTGAATATGTACCTAAGCTCGAATATTTGAGCGTCTGTGCGACAAAGCTGGAGTGACTGGTTGGTTATATGTTTTTATAATTATTATTACCACCGCAATATGGGCGACTGGTGGTTAGAAAGGACTGATGAACGGGTAGAGGGGCAGACCGACGGACGGACGTCAATAAAAGAGTTCATGTGCACATAGAAAGGGTGTGTGAGTGCGTGTGTGTGTGTGTGTGCGGCAGAGCGAGTGAGTACAGTTCTGATACGAATGCTCATACATACTATCTGTTTCCGTAGGTGCCCAGCGGAAAATTATCTCATGCATGACAATGTCACCAGTGATGTCATCGATGACATATAGGTGACATTGTCATGCATGACATCTTGGAGGACATGTCATCGTGGAGGGATGCTGTTCACGTGCTTGAATCTCATTGGATATTGAAATTTAAATAAGGTTTTAGCGTCAGTTGAACGTTAGCATGAAGTGGCGTAGATGATGAGTGCTCGACTCATAATCCGAAGATCGCGGGTTCGATCCCTGGCTGAGGCGAACAAAAATTTTTTAAAATCGCATCCCCTAGGATGACAATGTCACCGGTGAATTCACTTTCCAACTCCTGTACAAATGTCATACAGAGTGTCATATTAATTGTCATGCATACCGGATCCAAAGTCACCACTGTGACTTCATCCATGATGTCAGCGGGACATTTGCCTCTGGGTGTTCTCCTCCGTGTTCCCATGAATAACTGTGGGCGCATGTGTGCGTAACTTTTGCAATAGAAATTAATGAGGCAAATTGCATAGAGGCACGCATATGGCAAAGTCTTGCTACTTAAAAGTTCCTATTAAGTAACAATAATTTATTGTGAACCCAAATTTCGGCAGACATTGTGGGTAAATTACTCGTCGTAATATGCGAAAGGTAAAACTTTCGAGTGAAAAATTCGGTTGAAATTTCGCATGGCAAAGAATTGTGGTTAAAAGTTATTTTGCTTTTCGAACGAAAATTCAAAATTATCCTTACGTTTTATTTTACCTTTGGTATGAGTTCTTTTTTCATTGTAGGTAAATACATACATACGTACATACATACATACTTTATAAGGTTATGTTGTATGTTTTGTCACGTGACGAGGGAACATACGAACAAAAACAAAAGCCTTTCAAGCTGTGGAAACTTTTCTTTTTTTTGAAACGATTCAGCGCCACCTTAATTTTTACAAATTTTTTGAGTGTTTTTTTAACTTTGATTTTTATTGAAGTTTCGATGAGAAGTAAGTTCAAAACGAATGCTACTTAAAAGCTCAATCGTTTGATTTAGATACGTTTTTGTTTTTGCTTTTGTTTTCGTGTTGCTTTTTGTTCTCACGCTATAAGA
>CM035806.1:37106558-37399058 GCA_020466095.1 Chlorops oryzae
AATAATAAATAATAAATAATAAAATTAATAAATAATAAATAATAAATAATAATAATAAATAAATAATAAATAATAAATAATAAATAATAAATAATAAATAATAAATAATAAATAATAAATAATAAATAATAAATAATAAATAATAAATAATAAATAATAAATAATAAATAATAAATAATAAATAATAAATAATAAATAATAAATAATAAATAATAAATAATAAATAATAAATAAAATAAATAATAAATAATAAATAATAATAATAAATAATAAATAATAAATAATAAATAATAAAATAATAAATAATAAATAATAAATAATAAATAATAAATAATAAATAATAAATAATAAATAATAAATAATAAATAATAAATAATAAATAATAAATAATAAATAATAAATAATAAATAATAAATAATAAATAATAAATAATAAATAATAAATAATAAATAATAAATAATAAATAATAAATAATAAATAATAAATAATAAATAAATAAATAATAAATAATAAATAATAAATAATAAATAATAAATAATAAATAATAAATAATAATAATAATAAATAATAAATAATAAATAATAAATAATAAATAATAAATAATAAATAATAAATAATAAATAATAAATAATAAATAATAAATAATAAATAATAAATAATAAATAATAAATAATAAATAATAAAATAATAAATAATAAATAATAAATAATAAATAATAAATAATAAATAATAAATAATAAATAATAAATAATAAATAATAAATAATAAATAATAAATAATAAATAATAAATAATAAATAATAAATAATAAATAATAAATAATAAATAATAAATAATAAATAATAAATAATAAATAATAAATAATAAATAATAAATAATAAATAATAAATAATAAATTAATAATATAATAAATAATAAATAATAAATAATAAATAATAAATAATAAATAATAAATAATAAATAATAAAATAATAAAATAATAAATAATAAATAATAAATAATAAATAATAAATAATAAATAATAAATAATAAATAATAAATAATAAATAATAAATAATAAATAATAAATAATAAATAATAAATAATAAATAATAAATAATAAATAATAAATAATAAATAATAAATAATAAATAATAAATTAAATAATATAATAAATAATAAATAATAAATAATAAATAATAAATAATAAATAATAAATAATAAATAATAAATAATAAATAATAAATAATAAATAATAAATAATAAATAATAAATAATAAATAATAAATAATAATATAATAAAAATAATAATAATAATAAATAATAAAATAATAAATAATAAATAATAATAATAATAATAAATAATAAATAATAAATAATAAATAATAAATAATAAATAATAAATAATAAATAATAAATAATAAAAATAAAAATAATAAATAAATAAATAATAAATAATAAATAATAAATAATAATATAATAAATAATAAATAATAAATAATAAATAATAAATAATAAATAATAAATAATAAATAATAAATAATAAATAATAAATAAATAATAAATAATAAATAATAAATAATAAATAATAAATAATAAAATAAATAATAAATAATAAATAATAAATAATAAATAATAAATAATAAATAATAAAATAATAAGTAATAAATAATAAATAATAAATAATAAATAATAACCAGTGAAGCCTGTTATAGACTTTTTTTCGAAGCATCACAAAAGGCCCTTTCAAAAATCAATTTCCTTCATTTTCCTTTTCGCTGTGTAAATACAGTAGGCAGATTCGTTTTCATATCAACTTTATTACGTCGATTTCTGCGTCGCGCCATATGTCAAAAATTGACATATTGACTTCGACCTCCACAGTTTTCAATTTTGTTCTCTTTTGTTTTCCTTTGTTCCTGATATTTTTATTTTTTTCCTGGTGTTGTTGTTTTTGTTATTGCTGCCGCTATTGCTGCTGCTGCTGGCTTGCGTTGGAAAAATCAGGTTAAGCTAACTGTCAATGTAAACTTTGTCAATTTTTTTTTAAAGCCTATCCATTTTTGTCCGTTCGTTGCATCGCTTTCTCCTTGCCGTGTTGACTCCTGTTGTCATTCGTATGTATGCCATGCTATGCAAGGGATCACAATGAACTGCACTGGTTTTTGTTTCCCAATTAATTGCCTTGGCGCAGTGATTCAATGGTCGAAGTAATTCGTATGATGGGTCATTCAGCACTTTCTACATGCTGCTGAGTCAATACAAACAGCTTTCGTTGGTATTGATGACTTGGATCAACTTTATCACGAAGGCTTTTCCTTTTATTTCGGCTTTATCCTTTGGGGCCGTTTTTAACGAGATTGAATTAAAAGAGCGAAAAAGCGACAGAGCAAAAGAGTCCCTTTAGTTAAGTAAATACATAGTGCAAGGTTGAGCCGTTGTTCATTGGTAAATTGTTGGAATTGGGTCGAAAGAATTTCTTAGTGCAAATACAATTCAGATAATTGTCGGACTAATTGCTTTACAGAGAGTCTCTGTATGCTATAATTTACATTTATAAAAATTTTATTTTTACTTTTACTTACTTTTATTTTTATTTTTACTTTTATTTTTATTTTTACTTTTATTTTACTTTTGTTTCTATTTGAACTTTTATTTTTATTTATACATATTTTTATTTTTACTTTTAGCTTTACTTTTATTTTTACTTTTACTTTTGTTGTTATTTTAATTTTTATTTTTATTTTTACTTGTATTATTATTTTTACTTTAACTTTTATTTTTACTTTTATTTGAATTTTTACTTGTAATTTTATTTTTGTTTTAAATTTTATTATAATATTTACTTTGACTTTAATTTTTACTTTTATTGTTATTTTTACCATTTATTTTATTTTTTTTTTTTTTTTAATTTTATTTTTTTTATACTTTTATTTTTAAAAGAACAATATGCTGCTCTCAAATGCTTTTTTCGCCATCGCGCCCCCTAGCATGTCATACAAATGTACAAATGTCATACAAAATGTCCTATGAAATTACATGCGTTCCGGCTCCAATGTCACCCTGACGTCATCAATGATGTCAGGGGGGCATTTCTCGCTGGGGTATTTTAGAAGGCAAAAATTGGCATTGAATTATAAACGTACAACGATATGGGGGCTAACGCTTACGCTGACGGAAAATTAAATCCAGAGCAATGAAGATTATAGCTGCTAAATGAGAAACGCAGAAATTGACAGCGGCGCTGTAATTCACTCCAACTTCAAACCACCCAGAGAGAAAAAAGTAAAAATCTCAAAATATCAGATGAACTTTTTAAAATGGATTTTAATATTTTATGCCGCCGAATCGGTTACATTGGTCAAAATCGATTTGTCTATAGAAATTCTCCACAAAAATGTCCACGTCTCTTATGAATAAACCCAACCCGATTCGATTTAATGCCTAGAAAAACAGTTCTTCGTCGAAATTCACCATTGATAAAAATTATTTATTTATTTTTTATTTTGGTTTTTTCATATTCAATCCTTTTCATAAAAAAATTCGAATGGCTCTAACTTTTTCATAGATTAGGGTACGTAAACAACGTCAATCTTTTTTAATTCTCCCTTCAAACCACTTAATTTGTAAAGTATTTTTTTTTTTGCCATTCAGTCATTCGGAATTTCATGAACATTCAATTTCCCGCGCTCTCCCCCTGTTCCTCTACATCTCTCGATCCACCTCTCTCTCAAAACAACGTTCGACAGTCCGCTAATGGCATTTTCACCTATTTTAACTGTAAAAACATTTAAATGCACTGGTCAAATACGGTGGAAAAAATTCGAATGGAATGGAAAAACGAAAAGATGAAAAAACAAAAGGGGGTCTTTTTATCGAACTCGTTTGCATAGTTTGCAGTTTACACAAATATTTGTCGAGTTTCGAATCAACTGTCGTGGTCGGGTCAATTTTTTTCTCGCCCTCTTCACATTTTAGAATCGTGTTTGGTCATGAGTTCGCTTGGCGTATGGCTGGCTCTGGCAACATGCATTTTAATACCATTGATGTGCAGGTTTGCTTTTCAGTTTTTTTTTTTCTACTCTCTACTCTTTACACATTTTTCGTTATTTAGGATTTTTGCTATATTTTTTTTCAAGTTTTTTTTTTCAGTTTTTTCTTTATTTTTTCGCTCTCTGCGATACGAAATCAGAGTTTTCGTGGAAATTTTTGCACGAACGCACGCGACTAACGTGCTTTTGTTGTTCTCATTGTATTTACGCTATATAGTTTAAAGGACACTCATGCATGTGTCCTGTCCTGTGGGTCATATGCATGGAAAAAATTTCCGAAGAAGCAAAAGCAGTAGGAGAAGCAGAATCAGAATCAGAAGAACGAGGCGGCAGTATGCGAAATTGGAAATTGGTTACTCATGCGACCATGCATCAATCATTGATTCCATATACAAACGTAAACGAAAAGCGAATGGGTGTAAAGAGATAAGTTTGTTCTATTTGAAATTCATGACGTCAATTGTTTTGGAATTTAATTCAAAGAGTAGGATTAACATAAGCAAAAGAACAAAAGTAATAAGAACTCAAAAGTGGAAAAAATCGAAAGAATATCCAAGCTAGGTACATATGTACCTATGTATTTAATAAATAGAACAATGGAAACAAATTTCAAGGAAACTAATAAATCCGATGGCATTCATCTTATCTCTCGATTCTAAATTATTTCATTTCAGTGATGTTAATTTTCTTCAAATTCTAATCATAGTTTTCATTTTGAGCCAAACAAACAAAAAAAATCATTATATACCTAACTACCCTTTTCTCAGCTAACTTTCACTTGCTTCTTCTTTTGATGTTTTTAAATCGGCCCGCTTGCCATTGATTCTGGTTGCTCTGACAAAAACCGTCAACTGCACTTATCTCTTTTAGCTCTTATGGCTTTTGATTGTTCCTTGTTTTCCTTTCCTCCTGCGTTATCCTCTGCCAGTGCCTCCGGCCTCCGGCCTCTGACTCTGCTTTTTTTTGGTGTCTTTCTTCTTTTTGTTTTCTTAACTTTTTCATTTTCATGCTTTCAGAGTTTGCCTTTTTCCATGGGCTTTCCCATTTTAAAAATTTTTTTTTGTTTTTTCTTCTTTAGGGCTTCCCTTTACATACATACATATATCCTTTTTTTCAGCTTTGTCGTTTTGATTAAAGTGAATTTCCGGCCTCTAAGTTCAATAACGATTTTCGCTTGTCAACTGAAACTGACAGTTGTCAATAGCATTCGGTGGAAGAGTTACATACCCCAAGGACACTCGCAACGATATCGCTAATCGAATCGAATCGATGCGATTCTAATTGAGCCGAATTGAGGCGAGTCGACTCGAATCCGAATCGAATTGACTATTTGTTCTTTAGGTCTTTCTTAAGGATTTTGAAGGCAGTTAATCTTTTTTCTCTTACTTTTTGTTTTTGTTGGAGAACTCCGCCACTTGATTGCTTGTTGTCAATGAAAATGAGTTGTCAACCGAAAAAGAAGGGAAATTGGGCTTTTATAAGTTGACAAAATTGAACTTAAAGAATAGAATAAAATTTAAAAAAAATAAACAAAGTAAATAAATAAATTCTTAAATGATTAAATGGAAATTTTCTTCATTAACTTTATGCCCTATTGTTCGTTCGTTTGTTCGTTCGACTTCGTTACTTTCATCCCTCAAGAGCAATGAAGAAAACGTCTGTCGAAAATCACAAGCACATAAATGACAAAATCACATCCGAAGAAAGTAAAAATCAGCAGTAACTTTTAATGATGTTGTTAAGCTCAACATGCAATGAAAATGGGAAATATCACCCCTGCTCGAATAGTCGCTCATTCAGTCGTACAGTCATCCAGTCATCCAGTCATCTATTCGTCCTGTCAGACAGCCACTGTCAGTGGGACCGCCTTTTAAGAGACATTCAATGAAGTTCACAGGTGTCTGCCCTCGCATTAGAGAACTATTGACCCCAAGGACTCGTAACTTGTTGCAAAGTTTTCGGGCAATCATCCACTCTGTCTCCTCGGGAAGTCATATCTGTCTGTCCGTCTGTTCGTCTGTCTGTATGTCTGTCTGTCTCTTTGTCAGACTTGCCGTTCTTTATTTTTTAATTAAAATTATGTAAAATAAATTTGCCTTCACGTAATTACGCATAGAAATGTCGTTTAAATTGTTCGGCTCTTCTCGAGCGTTCGCGCTCATAAATGCTCTTGTCCTAATGTCAGTCGGTATGTTTGTTATCACTGTTCGCTGTTATTCACTGTCGTTTTTGCTTGCGACTTGACATTGCCTGTTAACAGGCGTGACAGACTGTCGGTGTGCTGTTTTGGTGTTGTAATTCATGTTGACAAATTAGGCTTGAAATGAGCAATTTCGGTTTGCTGCGTTTTCCTCAACATCGAGGTGCGTTTATTTGTGTTTGAATGTGCCTTTGTGTGGCTGTATGTTTGTGTCTGCTGCGTACATTCCGTTTGACAATGGTAGCTCTGAGCATTATGAATTTTTTTTTTTTTTTTTGTTATTCTGTCTGTATTTTTGTGACTAAATTGACAGCTGTTGTCATTAAGTTGTCAAAGAAGTTTGGTAGCTGCGTTTTTTCGTGTGTCGCTTAGTCGTGTAGGAGTGTAAGAGCTTTTAAGGAAAATTAATACGTATCATTTCGTATTTCGGAATAAGAATTTTTTTATTTCTGACACTCATATTTTTGCCCCTTTTTCCAGACTCATTTTCTTTATACATATTTACGATTGATTTCGGATTTTCACTTTTTCCGAGTGTGAGCCTTCATAATGAGCTCATTTAGGAGTGCAAATTAAACGTGCCTGCCCTCTTGCGAAGGTCGTCTTATATGAGTCCAAAATTATAAACCGAAGAAGCCCATATTATAGTCATATATATGACTCCTTCTCCACTCATATTTATGAGCTTAAAATGACCGAAATAATTTAGTGATGTTTATAATCAAATGCTTAGTAAAATGTAGTGATAAACCCAATTCAGTTAAACATTTTAATTCCTCCAGTAAAACAGTATCTTGAAACTGAAAAAATATTGATTAAAAAAAAAAACAAAACCCGAAAGTCAACAATTTTACTTCTCCTAAAAGTATGCTTCACTTTTTAAAAAAATGTGCTCGAATAAAATTGAAAAGAAGCACTTATAAAATACGAACTAACGTTGCCATTATACATAACGGAGGTTTATACAGAAATTCTACTAAACACAAATAATTACCGTAATCGTCATTATTCTGTCATAAATATATAGCAACATCAACTAAATACATATGTGTATACATACTTATATGTATATTTTAATGAAGTTAGTCATCATTTTTAAATCGTGATATCTCAAAAACTAAAGACAATTTAAAACAAGTAAGGGTGTTATAGTCAGGCGAGCCTGACAATGGAATACCCGACACAGACACATAGAGGCCATAAGGGGCCCCATATACCGACTTTTGTTTAATTTATTTATGAAAACCGCCACTTTGCCACGCCCACTTTTCCAATTTTTTAAAATTCTAAACGGAGGCTTAAATAAACGCTCAAATTCTAAATTTCATTGAAATATTTCGAAAAAGTCCGATTTAGGGACAGTTTTGAGATTTTTGTGACAGACCCTAGTACTGGAGGTACCCTTAATAATGGACCGATCAAGAAAATTTTTGGGAGGATGTTTATGCCTACAAAGGAAGCATAAGTGCCAAATTTCGTTCAAGTCCCATTTGAATTTCGGGTGTAAGGGACAATTTTCGAAAAACGCCCTTCTGCCACGCCCACTTTCAAAATTTTTGGAAATCGTATTACTGGCCTTGAAACATGTTCAAATATCAAATTTCATCAAAATATGTTGAAAAACTTTGAGTTTAGAGCAGTTTTTGTGATTTTCGTAACAGACCCTAGTACTGGAGGTACCCCTAAAAATGGTCCGATCGGGTCCGCTCTCGAACTTGTTCTTACTCATGTCCCCGTGAGCACGAATACCAAATTTTGTCGAGATAGCTCAACTCCTTCGATAAGATAACTGTATACAGACAGACGGACAGACGGACAGACAGACAGACGGACATGGCTAAAACAAATTTCCTAGTGACGCTGATCATTTCTTTATATATTTTTTATGGTCTATCTCGATTGGTTCTGGGTGTTACACGCAATAAATCTTTTTTTTCGCCCCCTTTTACCATTTCTGGCCTTAAGCTTTCAAACCGTTACGAATTTAATAAAAAACTTTTATAAAATATAACGTTTTAAAACTCCTTCGACCACATTTACTGTATCCGACCGCTCCTCGATAACGTTTTAGTAATGCAGAGATGAAGATTTTTTGCCCGAAACCAGATGAAAAACCAAAACGACCCTTTAAATAAGTCCTGCACATAAATCTGAGTCCTTCGAGTATCTTACTTAGGGAATCGTATATTCCTTCTTCTAAAAGTGGTTTATAAGATCCCTGCAGTAATGAGCCGGTCAATTTTCTAAGAAGGACTAGCTTTTGACCGGTCCAAATCTAACCGGTTATATTATGGCAGTTCGCTGCATCAAATTCGGCTAGCCGGCGGTCGGTAATACATGAGTTGGTTCAAGGGTAGCCTGTAAATGACACTTTCATCAACTTAGATTATATAACTATAAGAAAGGTTTTTGTTTTCCTTATTTGACTATCCTAAAACCAGATAAAATTATGAAAAAAAAAACTGACCTTCGGCCAGCCGTTTTGCGGACTAGTCCCTCTCCATTGTCAGGCCCATGTTAAAAAGGTCAGTTGAATACATTACAAGTGGAATTAGGAAGCGAATCGTACTGGTAACATGAAGCACTGACCGATCGCTACACTTGGGTCGGTCCATATTTCTGCAAGGGATGTATACTTTTGTTTCTAAATAAAAAATTCTTTGCATACTTTTGTTACCTCTATATGAAAAACGATATTGCATAATTTGGGGCATATTTGTTGCAAATAATCTCGCCACGATATTCAAAGTAATCCTGGTTAAAAGAATTGTTTTTCAGCCATGATTTTTGAATTTTTTTGATTTGATTAAATGGAATTTTTCGTAATTAATCAATTACAGTGAAAAGTTTTCATGATTGCGGTTTTCAGAAAAATGACGGTACATATTTGTTTAAAACGCCGCCGCCGCTTGTTTCCCACTTTGGTTTATTTACACAGCCAATGCATCCACCGAAATTATGTAAATACCATTGAATTATTTTGATGCTTCTGTTTCTGTTGTTGTTGTTGTTGCTGTTGACGTCGCTGTTTTTTCTTTCTTTTTATACCCAGCGTAAGCAGGGTATACTAGTTTTGTGCAAATCTTGTATCAGCCAGAACTAAGCTCCGTAGATATAGACAAATATATATATTCTTGATCAGGATCAAAAACTGAATCGATTTAGACATGTCCGTCTGTCCGTCCGTCCATCCGTCCGTGGTCGGATCTCTTCTGAAATGGTTAGACCAATCAGTCAAAATTTAGCACACAGGTATATCGGGATTCGAGTATGATCCTAAGTTAAAATGGTAGACATCCGCCCACTGCCACGCCCACAAATGAATTTTATGTTATGTGTTTTCAGTAAAATGCTTGTAACTGGCGAACCACTCAACACATTTCATTGATATTTGGTTTACTGGTAAACTACGTAAAGGGACATATCCTGGGAACAAATGGACGCCGTCCTCTTCGAGCCACGCCCACAAATAAGGGTTTATCGTAACTTCCGAAGTAAAAGGCGTAGAAGCTTCAAATTCGCAACATAGGTTGACCAAGGCGAATGAAAGGTGCAGGAAAGAAATTGATGTAGCCCGCCAACTGCCACGCCCACTGCCACGCCCACTGCCACGCCCACAAATAGAGATTTTTCGTAACACTGTGCGCCATTAATGTCGGGACGCTGGGTATTTCAAAGTCGGGCCTGACCGACTTTAGCTTTCTTACTTGTTTTGTTTTGTTGTTGTGTTTTAATTTTATGCTAATTAATGTGCGTCTGCGGGAGTTGGAAATGCATTTAGGCAGCTTGCGGGACTCCAATGATCCCAAGAGGAATTGTAATTTTTTTTGGCATGCCAAAATAATAATAATTGCCATTTAAGGCATTTTTATGCGGCCGATTCGAATATTGCGTTAAAATTGACGGAATGGGACCCGCTGTGAAATGGTGAAATCCTTCGGGAGTTATTGTTCAATAATAAATTTCAAAAGTGTCACACATCGCTCATGCGTCCTTTACGTTGCGCCGTTGTGCCGCCGTGTGTTGACGATGATGCTTAAACATTTATTAACGCGTACCCGTCGTCCTGGCAATAACGCACTCCATGCCGTATCGTCTGTCCAAACGGTGACAGCGCTTTTGTCACCACAAAGTCGAAAGAGCTCCAAGTTGAGAGGAAAAACATTGCAGCTTAAAAACTCATACGTCAATTAGATGAAAAACCATCCATCAAAACAATACATATGACCGAATATATGAACGACACGACGAGAGAGTGCAGCCTCGGCCTCGAGTGGTTTAAAGTGTGAAATTTTTGTTTGTTTGTTTTTTTGCCATGCTTAGTGGAATCTACGAGCCGCGACCAATTTATTGGGTATTGAAGGAAAATATTCTTCACTTTATTCAAAGATATTTTTTAAAAGTTTTTAAACCGAAAGCTCCAATCAGGCGAGGTAGTTTTATATTAAAGATAAAAGTGGACCTTGGATCACACCGAGGTACTGAATCGCCTCCTTTAGAAAATGTTTATGAACATCTTAGAAGCTGAAACCAACTTTTTGGCAAGCGATTTTTATTTTAAATTTTATTAATATCAATTAAAGCTCATGCCCAAAATTTCATCGAAATATGAATGTATTTACAAAAAAATTTAAATTTAAGAGATACGTTGTGTTTATGTGGTTTAAGCAAAACTAACTGCAATAGACAGGGTTGGAGGTAGAGGGTACTTTCAAGGATTCAAACCCTCTCCGAAGAGCGAGGTAATACAAAGGAACAGGAACACGAGAAATTATTCACGATTCATGTTTATGCAGTGCCTCAAATCCTTCCGAAAGAATTTCCTGGGCACGTTGGTGGCAAAAAAGATGGATTAAAAAGGAAAGACAGAGGATCAGAGAGGCATAGGGACGGATGGGGCTAAATAAAATCTCCCGGTGATTCTGATTGCTTCCGGACCATAGTTTGCATTTTATGTATCGGATGGCGGATTTGATTTTAATATTAGAGTTGCAACAGATATCCGGCCACTATCCGGTATCCGGCCGGATCAAATAATAATAATATGAGTGCTACAGTTTTGCTCTTCAGTGTATAGGTATATAAACTTTTATCAACGAAGCTAAGCGGATGAACGGTCAAGAATATTCATTTTTTGAGCCTCTTATTATCCTCTTATTTCGGAATCATTTCGGATTCATATTTCTGATCCTATTCTCACATATTTTGGACTAATTTCGGAGTCATATTTGTGAGCCTCTTGAATCCCACTTATTATCGAATAGTTTCGGACTCATTTCGGAGTCATATTTCTGATCCTGTTCCTCACATTTTTTGGTCTGATTTCGGAGTCATTTTTCTGAGCCCCTTATTTCTCACTTATTTCGGAATAATTTCGGAGTCATATTTCTGTACCATTCGTCACATATTTTGTACTAATTTTGGCGTCATATTTCTGAGCTTTTTATTTCCCACTTATTTCGGAATCATTTCGGAGTAATGTTTGTGATCCTGTAAATTCCCTAAACTAATTCCGGTTTCTTTTCAATATAATTTCTCGAAGACTCATATTTAAAAATCGAAAATTCGGACTTATTTCGAACTCATAGATGTTGTCACTCCTGAAATGTTTGCTGGAATCAAATTGAAATTAGTTGCAATGTTTAAAGGCATACCTTTAGGTTCTGGATTGTAATATTTTCTGTTGTCTTGTTAACTTCATAGCCCACTTTCGATCGTAAGATTTTCAAATTTCTTAAAGATTTCCATGGGAAATGCTCATAATCTACTGTTCTCTAAAACAAGTAGAACGGCAGCACAGGGGGTACGAAAACTCTTTATTTTTTCTCTCGCGCCCACCACAAAATTTTTCTCTTTCCACTCCCACTCCCACTCCGAGACATTAAAAAATTTTTATTAATTAAGCAGCTGGTTTTCTTAAAGGAATTTCGGAGCTATTTTCTTTCATGGCACTCACTCACTCACCTACTCTCATCGCATAATATCCTTTCATTGTTAATTAAGCATGATTTGTGCCTTTTTTTCCATGTTCATTATAACGGCTCTCACTTGCTGTCGCGCGCTATTCTTTACCCATTCCAATGTTAACCCTCCTCCATCGTTCGCCACACGCTGTTGCATTTCAGGTTTTTTGCATTCAATCCTTTAAGTAAGTAATTTTAATGCTTTCTTCTTATGCTCGGCAACATTTTTTTTTCGCATTCGGAATTTCGCATTTGCCAGATGTTGCTAGCGCGTGTTTGCTTCTGTTTCTGCTGCTCTTGCTGTTGCTATTATTGTTGCCAGTTGGTTGTAATGAGGTTATGTTGTTACAAATATAGTGGTTGCTGCTGTTCCTGTTGCCTGCTCCTCTTGGCGCTGCGCGCGATTTTATTCTTTTTTGAAATTTATAAAATTAAGCTGTTTTAATGTGCGGTTTTGTCGGCGGTGAAATACACGCGTTGCTGCTGCTTTTTTTTTTTTTTTGGTTATTTGGTGCGTTGTGGTCGCCGAGCGTCCAGCATTGAACGTCGAGCGCCGCATGGGTTTTGTTGGGTCCTCATGCCAGCTACAGCAACTAACACAGCCAGCCACCCCCACAAAAGGGTTGGGCCGGGCCAGGCCACACAGTGGTTAGGCTTCATACATTTCTTGGCAAAAAATCGAAGAACTACTCCTAGAAAAATGAAACTTGGAATCGAGCTCGATTTTAAGGGAACTTAGAAAAAACAAAGTTGCAACAAAATCGGCCACGCCCACCTTTCACCACACATACCACCCAAAATCATTTTTTTTTTTTTTAATTTTTATCCTTTCATCAAAATTTTTTGAAACTTCACACATCAAAATCGCCCATGACTTTCATTACAATCGCTTGCTCTAAAAGTATACTATAGAATGTTTTGGAAATTTACATTGAAAATATCCTGGTCTTTTTTCACAAAATTAAGATTTGTAAAAACAGCCAATTTATGCCGATCATTTGTTCCCATAATATGTTAGAATGAACTCGAAACTTCAGATCGCATCACAGATTTTTTCTTTCCCAACAAATGCTATATTTCGCTACAAAAAACCACTTGGGTACTGGGAGTGATTTTCTTTTTCATTTATGCAATGCTGAATTCAATGAAAATCTTAGTCAATTACACTAGTTTACAGCCATTTTGTTCAGGAAATCTCAATGCACTTTTCCCATAGACTTTGGCCTTCTAAACACGAAAAAATTATTGAAAAAAATTTTCATGGAAGCGTTTTTTTTATATTAATTTTTTTAAAAACAACGTTTTTTTCCGGAGATATTGTAGATTTTTCGATCAGAACTCGGCCATGCATCGACCAATTCAAATAAAGTACCACTCAAACTAAAGAAAACTAACGCCTCTAAGACTCTTCCCTACATAGTTTTAAATATGAATAAATGACGAAGTTATAACTTTATAAGTGAGGGGTTAAAGCCAATATAAGCAATGAAAATAAAAAATTTAAATCGTATCGCAAAAATACATTGCATACTCTAAGGCTAAATTTGTCATTCTCATCGATGCATGGCCGAGTTCTGCTCAAAAAATCTATAATATCTCCGAAAAAAAACATTTCTTTTTTTAAAAATTAATATAAAATAAACGCTTCCATGAAAAGATTTTTTAATATAATTTTCATGTTTAGAAGGCCAAAGTCTATGGGAAAAGTGCATTGAGATCTCCTGAACACGCCAAAAATTTTTATTTGTAAACTAGTGTTATAGGTCTATAATCTTTAGATTAGACAACGTTTTCCAAGTAAAAATTTTTGCTTTTGACAAACCCAATTTTCCCCTATTTAGACAATCCTCTACAAAACTGCATCATTGAATTGGTCGAAAGCTGGACTTTTTGCCACCAAATAACCACTGTGGCCCGGTACATTATTGCAGTCATTATGTTTGATGTTGCTGGTAATTTTGTGTGGGGGCGTTGTTATTGTAGCGGTGTTTGTGTTGTCGCCTTCGTTTTCGTTGATTACTGTTGACTATTAAATGTTGCCTGGGATTGGTTTCTGCTTGACAATCTTCGAAAACATTTCGTGACATTATTTCAAATGAGTTTTTTTTTTTTTTAATAATTTCTTTTTTCCTGCTTTTTGTTTTCTTCCATTCCTTACATTGAAATGTTCTCTGGCTATTTAAAGAACTACTTATGTGAAAATATCTACGAAAAGATATAAAAAAAAAAGAAAAAACAAAAACAGAATTAAACATTGCAATCGTTTTTCTTCATAGCTTTATTGTGTTAAAGCTCAAAATGGCTGACTTCAAGTCGAGCTGATTAAAGAGTACCCAAGAAGAAAACCCTTATTCGGCGGTGGAAAAAAATTCTTTGCATACTTCGTTCGTTCACTTCCGTTTCGTTTTTCATTGTTCCATTTTTTTTTTGGCTTTTTTTTTTTTTTTTACTTTGCCTTCCCTGGTTTTTGCCATGCGAAAGTGTTGCCAGGTCAGCTCTGAAGCGAATAATTTATGTTCACCACAGAACAAATGTATGCAAGACATATGAGTACACTCGGAATCGATACTGTTGGCGCCATAATGGCGGCAATGAATTCATTGCTAATGTGGCGCCTGCAAAAATAAAAAGAAAAGTATGTACTATATAATTGAGAGAGAGGGAGAGAGAGAAAGGAGAGAGAAAAAAACAAAATTAAATAACAAAAGAAAAAAAGCGAAGAAATCCATAAAAATGTAAGCTTCACATCATGGTTTTTTGAATTTCGAAGCTGTCGAAAAGAACTTGGAAAGTTCTCGCTTCCTTCCTTCCTACTTTCCGGTCTGCTTAATAAATCAAATCTCGCGAGATTACACTCGAATGTAATTCGATTTCACTGCAAGTGTGAAATGCAATTAAAAATGCAGCCAATCTCCTCGTGTGTCCATTGATTCCATAAGTGCATATGTTCCTCGGCGGTGTTCTTTTATACAGTAACACTGGACTTTGCCTTGATTGCATTTGGCCACTAAACGAAATGTAGGACCCCCAGTGGCGCCGCGTTTTATTTATCTAAGATTACTTCGACACAAAAAAAAAAAAAAAAAAAAAAAAAAATTAGCTGTGATTTTTCCGTTGAAGGACCTGAGTGGAAAAGAAACTAAAACGGACAACATGGAAGAAAAGAATGGCTGGAAATGTCACTGCCTGGAACTCGTTGCCAAACCCAAACCTAAACACCATATGACTTAAGAAAAACATTTTCTTAGAAATTTCGATTCTCAAAAGACTATCTTTGAAATGTCCTTATGTTATCTAAGTCAGTCGAATGCAAAACATTTCAAGCACTCAATTAAGGAGATTCCTTTGGGGTGTCTTCTGAGAGGGGGGCCTGATTGCCTGAAATACTTCTTACCGAACAGTCTTCAGTATCTTCAGGATTACTTTAGTAAATAAAACCCACATTTTTTTCTACAGGCCTGTGGACATATCGTGAGAAACAGGCTTGGAGAGACTGAGAGCGGTTTTTTGTCCCCCACTTTTTCAAAGGGCCCACTGTTATAGTGAAAGTGGTTCTTGATTTGTTCAACTGCTATTTTTCAAACTCACGTTTGCTCTGAGGGAACTTTTCGAAGCTGTTCTTGGAGGATTGTTGAAGTGGAAAAATTATTTTATATTTACGCATAAGGTTCCAGTGCATAATTCTAGTGGTCGTTTTGAACATTTCCGGGCACACAACTATATAATTTAATTCTAGAAAATATACTATCCCAGCAAACATATTCGGAGTGCCCAGAAATATGAGGTCGAAATGAGTCGGAAATGTGTCGAAAATAAGTAGAGAATTATTAATAATCTTGAATTTTGCATTGACAAAGACGGAAAGACGTCGAAGAATAAGCAAATGGCTAGAAATCAGAAGTTTTCAAGCTCAAGTCCCACACAGCGCGATCGAAAGTAATGAATATAAACATAGCATTATAAAGCCTTAATAGAAATCACTTCCTTCAAATCAAAATACAAAATCTAAAGCTAGCAAAATCCAAAGGGAAATTGAATAAAGGAAAAATTTTGTAGCGTTTTTGAACACACGCATAATCATACATGTAAAAAAAAATTATTTTGCTAGCTGCATAGTCATAAAAGGCATATATGATATGATGTATATGATGTAAGAGTATGGAAAATGGACCTGGCAATGAGTGCGGAAAGTATCATATATACATAACTCTAATACGAGCTCCTTGGGCATATGACTTCGGAATCTTTTAGGACGACCTTGGCAAGAAAGAAAGCACGTTCATTTTGGAATCCTAAATGAGCTCATTATGAGGGCTCACGCTCCGAATAAGGATTCATAAATGACCCATTTAGGACTCCAAATGTTGGCTGGGTAACTCTTGAAAATAAAATTATCACTTCAACGGAAAAACTTAAAAAAAAAAACAAAAATTGCACAGCCAGCAGCCCTTCATATATCGACCATGTGTAAGTTGGTTTCAAAGAACCGTGCCCCTTCATCATTGGCGGCAACGCAGAGTAATTTAAATGAATTGATATCGCATTTATTTCCCATTTACCGAGATTAGCACTTACTACGATTCGGAGATATATATATTTTTTTCTTAAAACCGAAAGACAAAATCATAAAAATTCAGTTTGGCGCGGGGCAAGCGAAAAGAGCCATTGAAAAAGTTTTAGAAAACATTCTGACGGCGCACTGCGCTACCATACGCAATAAATTAACCGAATGTGTCATTGCAGTCTTAGCTTAAAATGTTTTTCCCCCCGCGCCGCATTTAATGTCACCCGAATCGC
Source organism: Chlorops oryzae (assembly GCA_020466095.1). Classification (NCBI taxonomy): domain Eukaryota; kingdom Metazoa; phylum Arthropoda; class Insecta; order Diptera; family Chloropidae; genus Chlorops; species Chlorops oryzae. Next base: position 37,123,549 of record CM035806.1, read on the forward strand.
TCTGCGACAATCCTCTCGTCATCGTCTCTTTTCAACATTTCAGCGACGACAAAGTGAAATGCAATTCCCCGCAGCGTGACGGCAATAAAAGTCCAAACGCAGAATTCATTTCGAAATTGGAATTAAAAGCGTAAGAAATCATTTCGTAGCAACAAAAAATAACCCAAAAAAAAAAAAAAAATATATATATATAGGAAAATGAACGAACGCAAAGGACGAAAAGGAACAAATGAAATAAAATAGAATGAAATAAAATAAATAATTATTGCGAAGATTCGTCATAAATCTGACAGCTATAATGATGCTGAATTTGGCGAAAAAGAAAGCTCTTTCCTCCTCGCTCCATGCCTCTATTTCCGTCTCTTTTCTTTGTCGCTTTTATCGTTGAACGCATCAAAAATTTATGAGAACTGCGACTCCATTCGATGACGATAGATTCGGCCATTTCGTGAATTTAGTCATCCATGGACAATGGATGCAGGCAGAGGAAATTCATTGCGAACAAATTTTGTGACCTCTTCGTGACAAATTATTATTTGCTATGGACAAATTTTGTTAAGACTGACAATGAGTTAGTTCCCTCGAACCTAAACCCTTTCGTTTTGAGCTCATAAAAATAAAAATTTATTCATTTCGCGCAAAATGGCCGTCTCGCTGTATAAAACGCATAAAATATTTGAAGCATACTTTTTGGAATGTTATAGGAGGACTTTTGCTGTTTTTTCCCATACTTTTTAATTTTTTTTTTTTTTTACATATTTTTATTTATTTATTTTTTTTTTTTTTTTGCTTTATTTATTGCCTTTCATTGTTCGCCTTGTTGGTAACTTTGGGCTCCGATTCATTGATTTTTGTTATTATTGTTGCCTTTGTCTAGTTTTATTGCAAACGCCTAAGCACATATTGTTTTCTGCTCTAAGCTCTTTATTCATTATCTCGCTGTCTCGTACGTAAATGGCAAGCGAGAAAATTTATTACCAAGCGTAGGGTGTTCAATGGCTGGCTGTTTAGTTTATTTATGATTTATTCAACCATAACCGATGTATGAATGCCTTGCAGCATATATTATACTGATTAGTTTCTAGATTATAAACTTCACGAAGTCGAGTGCCCCAAAGCATTTCGAAATTTAAGTGGGTGTGTGTGTGTGTGTTTGTGTTTGTGCTTGTTTGTGTGTGCTAAACACTTCATTTAAAGAATTAATTTTCGCATGGGTTCACATGGCATTCCTTAACGTTTTTCTTCAGTCGATTATATTACAGCTACAGTGTACCCAAGTAGCAAAATAGGTCGAAAATTTGTAAATTCTTACCTATATTAGGTCAGAATATTTACTTGACCTAACCTAAATAGGTCGAAATTACGTCGATTCGACGTCGAGTCGACGTAAGTGGGGAATAGATTGGAAGTCGATTGGCGGTAATAATAGGTCATAATAGGGCATTTCGACTTCAAAGTCAGGGCGAAAAGAAGTCCGTTTACCTAATATTAGTCGAAAAGAAGTCGCAATGACCAATTTTCGACCTAATTGGACTTATGAGTAAAACGAAAGAGAACGTAAAAGGAAACGAAAAAAGTGAGAGAGAGAGAGTAACAGAGAAAGATATAAATACATAATATCTTACTCAGTCATTCGTATTACTCGAAAGCAGAAATGAACGAGAGATTTTCTTCTTCGTGTGTCTTAAGAAATAAATAATAAATAAAATATGGACTTCATTAAAAATTATTTTGCGCTTAATAAGTCCCAAAAACATATGCCCGCTGAGATTTTTCGTGAAAGTGTTCCTTCTACTTCTTCATTTTTAAGGGGCTTTCTCATTGATGGAAATTAAATAAATATTGCTTGAAAAAAATTGTTTTTCTTAAAGAAAAAACATATGCAGAAGAATAATTCTCAATTTGCCATTCGAAAAACATGGCGGAGCTCGACCTATTTTGACCTATTTCGACTTTAAAGTCAAACCGACTATGAAGTCCAAAAATCAAGTCCGCTCGACTTTGAAGTCGAAGCATGCAACAAAATAAGTCAACTTTTGACCCTATTTCGCCCTATAAGTCAAACGGACTTTAAAGTCGAATTTTAGTCAAAAATATGGTCTGTTTGCCTTGAAAAATTACCTAATTTGGAATTCAAAGTTAAGTCAATTTTAAGTCACTCAATAGGGAATTTTTTACCTATTTTCGACCAAAAATTGACTTGGAAGTCGAAGCGACTTTGAAGTCATGAAATAGGTAGAATAGAGGTAATTTGGACCTTCGAAACGGACTTTTAAGTTAGGTCATATTTAAGGCCGGAAAATAGGTCAGAAATAGGGTATTTTCAACCAAAATAGGTCGATTCGACTTGCTGCTGGTCGAATCGCTCTATTTTGCTGCTTGGGTACCTAATCTCTCTTAAGCGGACACCTACGGGACCGAAAAATGTGTGCGCTTAAGGGGAAACTATTTGAGAAGCAGGAACATTAGATCATTGCCAGAAAGTGTCTGCTTAAGAGGAGTATCCGCAAGCAGAGAGTAGGTATACTGTAAATGTTTATTAAATTTGTTTTAAATATTTTTACCGATTTTCCTACTCACTTAATTCGAGATTCGAGATCACTTTTGTCGATTGAAATCGATGACAATCTTTTCCATCGGACCGGTTTTTACTTGTTTAGCTGCTGAAGTTAGTTTCTTTATAGTTTCATGTTTTCAACGGCAATAAAGAGGCCCTCTGCGACTGCTAAGAATAGGTTAAATGAATGTTGCCTGCTGTAAGTTTTCCCTCGGATATGTTTCGAAAATCCCTTCTTCCCAGTTTCCTATGCGAAACTGTTTAATAAAATCTTTTTTAAGCATTTGAATTTTGGTCGAAATTGAAATCCAAATAGTCTCTCAAAAAACCCTCAATCTGGCATCACTGATTCAAATCGGAGGAAAAAATAAAACTCAATAAAGTTAATGTAACATAAAAAAAAAGTTAGAAAGAAAGGAAAATATAGTAAATCGAGATCATCAAGATGTTCCTTGGCCGGCTTTTCAGCTTAAACGGAGACAAAAGAATAAATAGTACATCTGTAAAGTGGGAGGGAGGGAGCACAATTGTTCGAAATGGCTAGGCGGCACACACATTGATATCGCTCCATACATGAATATTGAAGAAAAAAATAGAAGGAGTGCTCCAATCATAATGAAAATTGGTGTACACAGGTCATTAATATATAGGTACACCTAAATTCATCCGTAATTCGTCTACCACTTGGTGTACCTTCCTCCCAAATGACCACTACTTGTAGATTTTTATCTCAACCGATTTTTAAATCAAACTTTGTCAGATCGGTATCTATGCACTGAAAATGAACGTGTGCAAAAAGTGCTTGACAGCCTCAAGGGGTGCCTCTCCAGGACCTATGCAAATTTGTTGCACGGTTCAGGGTTTTCATTTCGAATTGCAGCATATATTATTTAATCAGTTATCTTTTACAACACCCCAAATGTATGCAATATTTTTTTTCTCCAAATTTCCAAAAAAATTTCTTTTCCACATATCCAAACATTTTCACGATAACTTCTTACCAAAAATGGACGACTTTATCGAGAAAGCATTAGTATGCGGAAAAATTTTTCTCCAATCGTAAGAAGAGACTCTAGCCTTTAATTTTTCATTAACTAGAAGACCTAGCAAGACGGAACCTATTAAGTTTTTCTCTATTGAAAGTAAGAAAGTCGTCATTGTGGAGTTAAAATTTTTTATAGGTTACCCCCAGCCGTTCTTCAATTAAATGCCACAATTTTCAATTCCTTTTAAAAATTAATTTTCAAAAATTTATTGCCATAATTCGAAGAAAAAAAAAAAAAAAAAAATGCCCACCTTTAGCTTAATTTTTTAAATGAAAAATAATACCTTTTTTTTGAAAAATAGTCATGGATTTTTTTTTATCTAGATATTGCTCTATTAGATGGTCCTACCTGGTGAAGCTGACGATAATCTCAGTGGATCTCAGAAATTGAGTTGACTATCTACCAGAAGATTTGAAACCGGACAGCCCTACGAATAGATCAGGTGCTCTTGCCTTTTGTTTTTGCTATATTGTGGGCTTTCTTAAATCCGAAACGAAATTATCATTTCGCTTTGGACACTCCGTAAAATGTGTTTTAAGTCGCACAATCAAAATAATATTGCCATAAATTTGTTCCCACCACATAAACACATCATAACAATAGGAATTATCTTGATTAAAAGCATTTGATGAAATTTATGGTTTTATAACTGTCTACACGGAATGTCCTTAGGGCAGTGAGTCTGAAGTTCAAACCACCAGGCGAGCCACCGCCAGAGAAAGTGAGAGAGAGAGAGAGAGAGAGAGAGAGAGAGAGAGAGAGAGAGAGAGAAGGAGAGAGAGGGAGAGCGAAAGCGAGAGAGAATGAAAAAAAGGACGTATCTCCATACTTCATTTGAGATAATCAGCTTGAAATGCTGTCCATACGAGCGATTGTTGTGTTACTTACGAGTAGCCACCCTTTTAACAAATCACTGCCTAAAATGCAGCCTAAAACAATCGAATATCCTGTCCGGTCCTCTTTCTTTTGTCGTGTGTCGTGTGTCCTGTGTCCTCTGTTGTGCGTCCTCCCCTTTAAAAGAAAGTTAAGCACCCATGCAACCTATTCGACCATTTTGGCTAATGTGATTGACCCTTTTCGCTCGACGGTGCGTGAGTAATGCTGGAAAACACTTTGGGGCTATTCCTGCACCGCAGCAACGTGTCATAAATTATCACAACACATACGAAGCAATTAATTCCTCTTTTGCTATTATTGCGATCCGTCGTCCGTTGTCCATTGTCCGTGGTCCGATTGTTAGTCTGCTCCTCTGCTCGTCGTCGTCGTCCTTTCGTACATTTCGGGGGCAGTGGCTTAATATTCATTTTGTAGAAAGCTGCTTTGGAATTTTGGGACTTCGTTGTTGATGTTGTTCTTGTTGTTTTCGTTTCATGCTCAAACCCTCGATTTAAATAGTGAATTTGAGAAAATCGAAAAAGGGTGGAATAGCGACAGCAAACCGAGCCGCAGCGAACGGGAGCATTCCTTCGACAATGAATTATTTTTGTTGCTTTTTTTTCGATAATTGTGAAACTCAATTTTGCTTGTTTTTCTTGCTGGAAAATAAGCTTTTAATAGGTTTTCCAAACTACTATCAGTACTGGCACTGCGGCGGCTTCCGCATCTCCTGCTGCTACGGCTATCATTGCCCTCATCCGCTGAGCTCTCAGCTCAGCTCAGCCCGGCCGCTCGCTGGTCAGCAGTTTTCGTGTTTTTTTTTTTTTTTTTGCATTTTTTTTTTCATTTTCATTTTTAGGTCTTTCTGTTGTAGTTGCACTGCACTCTGTGCCCACATATATGTATGTGGAAGAAACTCCATGCTGCAAGCTCGATTGGTCTATGCGTTTAATTGATTTTCTTTTTAATTCGATTATTTTACAATTTTAGAGCTTCGAAAGGCAAAATAAACATAGCTGCTGCTGCTGCTGCTGCTGCTGCTGCTCCTGCTGCCCCTTTCGGTGTTGCTGCTTCGCGTATCGTCATCGTTTCCAATGAAAGTGATGATGCTGATGCGATGATGATGACGGCAACAGCAACAACGATAAGTTAAGGAGTCCATATCCCTTCTATTGTATCAGAATCTCGGTCATATCAGAAGCTTGATGCTCTTGCTTTTAACATTTTATTAATTGAATTTTCCGAGTAAGAAACACAAAAAAAAAAAAACCAAAAAATAACACAGATCCTTACAGTCACGAAGGGACATTAGCATCAAATTTTGACGTTTTTATGGAAACTGAAAGTTAATTCATTTACTACTGGGAATAGCTTGTTGTAAAACCTAAATGGGTTAAGCTTACAACAAGAGTGAAAGTTAATTGCTTGAAAATTGTGCAAATAGAGAAAAAAAAATTATTTTTCTTTCACTTCCGTATCTCACCTGATTCCCACACATTGGCATTCTAATTTTCACGCTCGAAGGGAAATATTAGGGAAATACGAAGAGAGATGAAGAGAGGGAGCGAAAAATTTTCCAAAAAATTATTTCCCCATTCAGACAAATTAAATTCCAATAAATTTTTAATCGTTTCAAGTGCATCGTACACATGAATTCATTCATCTTTTTATATTCCATTCATCGTCTCTCCTCGTCCTCGTCCTCGACCTCGTCGTCATCTCTTCGCCATGACGGCTCCCCAGCACACAATGCTGTGCTGCTGATGCCGCACACACGACACGTTCGTATTGCGCTGCATTTTGGTGGTTTAACTCGTATTTGGACAATGAGCGGAGGATATATTAACTGCAACAATTTTGCCACCATGTCAGACGAATGATTTACGATGTGGCCCAGAGGATTGTGTAGCATGAATGCTCCATGAATTCGAATGAAAATTTTGTGCTAGCGTGAATGGACAATCGTTTCGTTCGGCTGCTGCCGGTGCTGCCGCTACTCCTCGACAGTTCGTTCCATATTTTTGAAGAGCATGAGTTACGCTCTTACCCACTGTGCAAACATGCATATGGGCATGTTAATTTGCGAAGCAGCACAACTTCCATCAGGAAGAGTAGGAAATGAGCGTATGGCGGCTGTGTTTTGTCGCCAAAAAAAGCAAAAAAAAAAGACCTGAAGAATTTCTTGCATGTAAATTCGAGAAATCATATGGATTTTCGAATATTCAAAATGCAGTTCGATGCAATGATTCTTAATTATTGTTGTGTTTTTTTTTTTTTTAAAGAATTTTCTTTAATCATCATGAGATATTTCTTTTTTACCCTTACTTCCCCTTTTGAACCCGCCGTCATCAAATTTCAATATGAGAATGATGTGGTAGTGAAAGGGTTTAACTCGAACATTTTTTACGCCTTGCTTCAAATCAATTGATGGTGATTAAATGGTAGAAAATAATAAAAAACTGGCAGCGGTGGGATTCGAACCCACGCCTCCGAAGAGACTGGTGCCTTAAACCAGCGCCTTAGACCGCTCGGCCACGCTACCTATTGATAGAGTTCCCTCTATCCCCCAGGGCTTAAAATTTTTGGCAATGTTTTTCTAATTTAAGATATTCACAATCATGTGCACTTCAATTTCGACTTCTTCACAATTAATTGAATTCAAAAGTTTAAAAACTGTTCAAACAAAATGTCGGTAAAATTTTTGATTTCCCCCCAATTTTTAATGCTATTGTAAGCACAGTCGCTCCTAGAGGGGTTAAAATGTAAGACCAACCCCCATTAGTATTTCATCCCCAACAAATTTAATGAATCCCCCCCACCGTCCTAACAAGCCCCAGAGTGACCCTAGAGGGGGAAAATGTATGACCTACACCCCATATTTTTTTTAGTTCCAGCAATTTTTCTGAACATATCTAGCCTCTATCTTCAATATTTAAGGAGGTCCCCATACAAATTTTAAATTTTAAAATTAATTTTTATGAATTATGAAGACAAAATCCGCGAAAACTTTCAAAATTGACGCTGAGTCGCACGTAGTGGGCTGAATGAACTCCCATTAATTCTCCCGCAAACATTTTTCTCAAACACATTGTATATCCCCTATCTTCCTACGCTTGGGGGGTCGCCGTATAAAATCCGAATGAATATATAATATGTATGGGGAAAAAACTGGGTATTGTAAGTTTCATTATTTCTCCTAACAGGCCAAAAATTTAATATAGTATCAAATAACTTAATGTTCGACTTAAGTGGCCAAGACCTGAATTTCTGATGAATTTTTTGGGACTATAAACTTATAATCAAAAGACATTTTTTTGAAACGCCATTTCACTGTTTTCACGTTCGAATCCTGGGGATAGTTAGGATGGTGGAAGGTAAATGCATAAAAAAAATTACTTTTGTATCGGAGTCCCCTTAAGGAGAGGACATAGGGGAGGTTTGTTGGCAGAAATTGTTGGGGATGAAAAAATAATGGGGATTTGCCTTAAATTTTACCCCTCTAGGAGCGACTCTGCTAACAGTAGCATAAAAAATTGGGGGGCAAACCAAAAATAAAATTTTTCATACCCAGCAGGGCATATTAGTTTTTTGCGGATCTTGTAACAGTAAGAACTAAGCTCCGCAGATATAGAAAATTGTATATATTCCTGATCAGTTTCGAAAAGTGAATCGATTTAGACATGTCCGCCGTGGATGATCCTTAGCGGAAATTGATGATGTCTGCCCACTACTACGCCCACAAATGGAAAATTTTCGTAACTTCCGAAGTAAAAAGAGTTGTTGCTTCGGATTCGAAACATAGTTTAACCAAGGGTAATGAACACGACATATGCCGTATGTTTAATCCACATTACGCATACGCAATACGCTAAAAGATGGGCATTTGTGCAATTTAAAGCCACCAGATGCACTTTTCCAATATAAACATTTCGCGCATTTTTTTCTCCCATTGAATCCCAAAAACTTTGCTGAAGACACCAAAAGAATTTTCCTAACGGTTTTAAAGCAATTTTTTTAGATTTCAGCTTGCTACATAATTGAAAAATATCAAAAAAATTCCATCACGTCAGAGTTCAAAGTTATTCGCGTATTAAATTTTTAAATACTATTGATATTTTGAAAATCATATTCCTCAAAGATGGATTTTACTTATATCTCTGCAACGGTGAAGAAGTCGATGGTCAAATTTAGCACAGACTTTCACAATGGATTATCCTATGATCACAGACAGCGAGCTTGAAAGATCGCTCAATAATGGTGGAGCTATGTTCATTTAAAGAAAAAAAAGCATGAAAATTTTACATACAATTTTACATTTTTCGACTTTGAGCACAATTTTTTACCATTAATTTAAAGGTTTGTAAGTTATTTTTGATTTCATAGTAAAAAATTACGTTTTAGTAACACAAAAGCCTTAAAAATTTTAAGATGGCTCAAACCATCTTTGGGGAATATGATTTTCAAAACATCAATGGTATTTAAATATTTAATACGCGAATAACTTGGAACTCTCACGTGATGGAATTTTTTTGATATTTTTCAATTATGTAGCAAGCTGAAATCTAAAAAAATTGCTTTAAAACCCCTTGGATTTTTGTACTGCTGTAATTTTATAATATATTTTATGAAACTAACAAATTTTTATATGGAGTTTATATGGAAAATTTTGAACGCTGGCTGCGACCCCTAAATGTCATTTAAAAAATTTGAAAAAACTACAGAAATGTTTTCTCGGGGTATATATTAAATTGACGGGGTGTCGCGCGGAAAATAAAAAAATTTTTAAAATAAGGACCACCCTACTATGTATGTATGTCAAAAGATCGAATTTGAGTAAAAAATATGTCCAAGGCTGCCGTTTTCTTATTAGCAGTCAATTTGAAAAAGTAATGATGCAGAATGTAACGTTTTTCTAAGCACTTTTAGGAGAATCGGTCAAATTTCACTCCTCCAAAATGCGCGACGCTATATGTAATGGCACACATTTTATTAATTAATTCTGGTTGTGAAGCAAAAAACAAGTGTTTCAAAATAATTCAACGACTCATAAATGGTACGAGTCTTCTTCTCCTCTTCCGGGTAGAGATCCCTTTTGATTTATACTACTTATTGTTTGTAAAAACTTCAGTCGCCTTAAACACAGGTTTTGTTGTCTGTTTTCTTTTTTTCAATAAAACCATTTTCTCTTTTCTCTTTAACCGAACGAGTCTATTTCGCGCCATGTTTTTCAAGAATCTATGGCTATTTTGGGTATAAACCTATTACAAAAGTTACTTGTCTTGTTGAGCTTATGTTTCCATGTTTCGTCTTTTTTTTTCGTGTTCCTCTCTCTATTTTTTTTATTTTTTTTTTATCTTTTTATTTTTTTTATTAAGTATTTTGACTTCCATCCTGCCTGGCTTACTGACTGTCTGAAATCATCCAAAAAGCTACACTTTTGAACCGTTTAGGGCATCGGACGCGCTTCTCATTTAGCAATGAAGTCGTAATCCACACACACACACACACACACACACGCGTGTCTTAAACTTGCAGTCATTTTGTTGACAAACAAATATGGAAACTAATCCTCGGTAATTAGTGCACCAAAAACTTACTTGTGCGCAACGCTGTCACTTGCGGTCCAAGTCCGAGCCTGTCGCATTCTTTCGTGGATTTTCGCAGTAACGAATATGAATGTCGTCCTCGTGAATATTAAGTAAACTTTTGCCCTCGTCATTCTTCCACTTCTCTTCTAATATTTTGTCTTGTTTTTGGGTTTTTTTAAAAATTTTTTTTTTTTTTTTGTATTTTATTCTCGCTCTGACAGGAAGGAAAACCGAATTTAACTTGAGCATCTCTTAGCCAACTGCAAAGGCGTAGCTTCCTCGATGGCTGCTCCAAAAATGGAAACCAGAAAGAGAAAAAAAAAATACACTCAAAAAGGAGTAACAGAAAATGGCGGGAAGAACAGATCCATGTTGGACTATGGCTTGGTCAAATAAAAGTTTTGTTTCCATGTCGCTAATATTGCCACTGTTTTAAGTTGTTTTCCATTTTCGTTTTCATTTTTATTTCTATTTCTATAGGGGTATTCACAAAGGCGTGTTGAATACGTTGGAAAGTCGGAAAATCGGAAAATTGCGACTTGTTAAAAAATTTTTAAACTTTTTTTGTATCTGGCACAACTTTTTAAGCAGTTAAAATTTTCCGATTTTCCAACTTTACTATTTTCCGACGCCTTTGTGAATACCCCTTATGTTTTACTTTTTTTTTTGTAGTTGCGGCTTTATTTTGCTGCTTTTCGTTTATTTGGGGGGTTTTTTTTTTTTTTGTGTTTGTTTGGCACTGCTTTTCTACTTTCCGTCTCTCATATTTGTCAGAATTGTTATTAGAAAAGTTAAGCACTTGTTTTGATAGTTCTTTGCAGTTCCCCGAATTTTCTACTCATTAGTTCTGGCTTTCTGCAAATGGGATTAATTAGTTTCGAATTTCAACTTTTCGGAGCTCAAGTGAATTCATGTTGCATGCGTTCTGTTTGCCCTTGTTCGTTCAAGTTCTTCTTTTTGTTTTTATTGTGCAAAATTACTGGAATTCATAATGTAAGAAGTATAAATTATGGTGGTCTGTCTACAATAAGTGACTCATAAAAATGACTCGTGATTTTCATGGCATTTCATCGGAATATGGATTTATCAGTTCTAGTAATCGTTGCGAAGATAAAATTCATTGACAAATATAATTTCTGTTCTTCGAAATGTTTATCCAACACAAAAAAAAAAAAAAACAAGTAAGGGTATTCTAGTCAGGCGAGCCTGAAAATTAAATACCCGACACAGACACACATGTTCAAATAAGTTTTTATATCAAGAGGAGTTTAAGGCCATTAGAGGCCCCATATACCGACTTTTGTTAAGTTTCTTTATGAAAACTGCCCCTTTGCCACGCCTACTTTTCAAATTTTTGTTGAACTATAATCGGAGGCTTAAATATACACTCAAATTCTAAGTTTCATTGAAATATTTCGAAAAAGTCCGATTTAGGGACAGTTTTGAGATTTTTGTGACAGACCCTAGTACTGGAGGTACCCTTAATAATGGATCGATCAAGAAAATTTTTTACGAGGGCGTTTCCGGCTAGAAAGGAACCCAAAGTGCCAAGTTTCGTTCAAGTCCCGTTTAAATTTCGGGTGTAGGACGCAATTTTCGAAAAACTCCCTTCTACCACGCCCACTTTTTCAATTTTTGGAAATCGTATTAAATGCCTTTAAACATGTTGAAATATCAAATTTCATTAAAATATCTTGAAAAACTTCGATTTTAGAGCAGTTTTTGTGATTTTCATAACAGACCCTAGTACTGGAGGTACCCCTAAAAATGGTCCGATCGGGTCCATTCTCGAACTTGTTCTTACTCATGTCCCCGTGAGCACGCATACCAAATTTTGTCAAGATAGCTCAACTCCTTCGATAAGATAACTGTATACAAACAGACGGACAGACAGACGGACATGTCTAAATCAAATCTCCTGGTGACGCTGATCATTTCTATATATCGTCGGCTTAAAGTGTAAACCTGCTAACTAACAATTTCAAAACTTTACAGGGTAAACAAAAAACATTTTTTTTCAAGATTTCAAAGTAGGAAAGGAGACCCAAAATATGGATGGTTTATTTTGTTCCTATATGAAGTCTGTTCTAAATTCGATTTTGTGCACCATACAAAGTCTACTTGGAGTCACTTGCTGGTGTTAGCTGTGAACTTTGACCAAAGTTGGACTTAGCAGTTTTACTCATAACCAATTTCTCCGTATTTATAATTTGAAATTAAAAAAGATTTTTTTTTCCTGACGATGCTTTTTTCTATCGAATGACATCGAAAAATCGGAATCGGTTAAAAGTGGACTTAGCAGGTTTACACTTTAAGCCGACGATATATTTTGTGTGGTCTATCTCAACTGGTTCTGGGTGTTACACACAACCCAACAAACGCAATATACCCTCGACACAGAGTGTGTCGGGTATAAAAACTCTTGTACGTTAATACAAAAATTTTTTTAATCAGGACAACAAATTCGTGATTAAAACTCATCCTTTTCGCTGTCGTAAGCTATTTGTTTGATTGCGGCAATTACTCGAGATATTAACACTCAATGCACTTTTTCAATCAACGATTTGCAATATGAACAACCAAAAGTATTATATTAAGACTCAATCAATAATTTCAATCATGTTTTTTGTAATATTATATGTTATTAACCATCGAAGAAAGTATTTAAAATCAACAAATTATTTTAAACAATTAATTTTAGAATGAACAACTACATTTATTGAAAACCGAATCGATTTTAAAATTAATTTTAATTGTTTTAAGAACTTTTATATTTTTTAGCTTTAGGGGAAAATCGTTGAATTCTGTCCCCTTAAGAAATTTTGCTATAAATTCAAAACGCTGACACTCAAGATAAGCACTTAACATACCATTAGCAAGAGAATATCATTACCTTTGTTTTTGCAATATAAAATTTTCATCAATAACCTACTTAATATAGATTATTTTAGAAACATTCAGTGTACGAACTTTTGAAGGTTCGAAAATTAGTGCTCTAAATATGACCCCCCCCCATCTCTTGTTTTAAAACCAGTGGAAAGCTGTACCCAAATCATATCCTATTGTATTCAGCAATATCCGAAGTTTTTTCTTGCGAAGAAAATACAGGTGTCCCGTAGGTGAGTGCTTTTTTTTACAATGGTATGAGGTACGACGAACAAAAAATCGTATAGGGGTCCCAAATGCACCCCTGAGGAGTTATAGGGCCTTAAAGTTTTCTGGCACTAAGTCCAGAAAAACAATTCTCCCACGCTAGTGGCTTACTGTAGAAAAAAATTGTAATGCGGTTTGAAAGCCAATTGTACAGCTTTTGGGCAAAATTGAATTGATGGTCAAAACTGCAGTTATTGTGTGAAAAATAAACGCTCAAAGTCAAAATTCTGAAAAAATTTTCAATTATTTTACTTTAGCCATTTTGGTATGGAAAAGGTCCAATTAAGAATGCTTTTTTAATTTTTTTTTAAATCTTCGATCAATTTACTTCAAATCTGTGGTACATTTGTTATAACTTATTAGCGGTTTAACCTCAGGAAAAATAGGATTTAAAAACGAACTTGAACTTTTTTTAAAATCAATTTAAATAATCTCAGCAAAAAATTACCAATTTTTCCAATAAAAGTACGTATAATTTTAAACCAAAATTTGTCTTAAATAAGAAATTGCTAACTGGCCATTGTAAGCCAAAGATTGCTATTTTAAGAATTTCATCACATAAAAAAAAGTTGAAATTCGTTTTTAAATCCCATTTTTTCGATGGTTAAACCGCAAATAAGGTATAACAAATGTACCACAGATTTGAAGTAAATTGAACGAAGATTTAAAAAAAAATTAAAAAAGCATGTGTTAATTGGACTTTCCATACCAAAATGGCTCCAAGTAAAATAATTGAAAATTTTTTCAGAATTTTTGACTTTGAGCGTTTATTTTTCACACAATAACTGCAGTTTTGACCATCATTCAATTTTGCCCAAAAGCCTGTACAATTGGCTTTCAAACCGCATTACAATTTTTTTTTCTACAGTAAGCCACTAGCGTGGGAGAATTGTTTTTCTGGACTTAGTGCCAGAAAACTTTAAGGCCTAATCCTCAGGGTGCATTTACCCCCCCCCATACGATTTTTGTTCGTCGTGACCTCCCTACCATCCCTGTAAAAAAAGCACTACGGAACCTGTATATTAATAACGCTTAAAAATTTGGTTTTTTCCACACGGTTGACTTCCTATAAAAATCGATGTTCTAAGAAACCTTATATTTCTTTTCAAGTTTTTATTTTTCCTTTTAAATTCCTTAACATTATTATCATACACCTTCGATATTATGAATAAAATCCTTATCATGATAAATTCCCACCCAACATTTGGAAGACTGTTTTATGAGAAGATTCATTTACGAGTCTTTTTCGAACCCCCTTCATGATTAGAAAATGATTGATCACATGCATGATGAAAAGAAGACTCGAAAACGACTCTCCAATATGTTTCAAAAGCGAGTCGTATTCAAATTACAAAAACAAAACTATAGAGCAATCGCCAATTAATCACGTAGAGGACAAGTTTAAGAGAAATTCACGTTCTTTGAAACTGCATTATTACTTTTTATCATTTTCATATAAAACTAAGAAATTATGGAGCCCCCTTTTTTTGGCGCCCAAATTTTTAAAAAGAAAAATGCTATTAATGGCGCCTAAATGGCCTATGAAACCAGTATATTTTGTAATTAATGACATAAAAAAAAAAACTTGGAAACTTTTCTTCCGATAAGTGCCTAAAAGTATTGAAAAACATTGCTTATGAACCTGTCTTCAGGAACAACTTTTTGAAAAAATCCGTTCTGTGCTACCTCTAATTCTTTTACAACGAACCAGAAAAAATTATCAAAAATACTTTAACCCATAAGCTTTTGAAAAACTCAAAATTCGAGAAAAAGTTTTTTTTTTGGGACATCCTAATGTATACATTTAGGTGTTGAATTCAATTGTGTGTTACTTTAACACATTAAAGATTACTTATACATACGTTAAAGTGCTTCGATCTGTAAACCTCCTATTCCACTTGCAGAATAATATTCTATGGCCCATACTTAACCATACCATATGTCCGTTTTTTCGCTTGACAGTCCGTTTTTTTTAAGCCAATGCAGCGGTCATGCGAACATATTTGAAATCATGATTAGTCATGCGATTGTATTTTTTTTTTTAGATATATGCCCACAGCCCATAATTTTTTGAATTCAAAGTTTTCAAGATCCGAAAAACGACGAGTACCATTTTGAGGGGTAGGTTCTTTACATCCACGCGCTTCGTCTCGCCTACAAACCAAAAAATTGCCGGCAATAGTTGCCCTCATTATACAAGAAAACAAGATAGCGCCACTTCAGCCCGATGATGTCACAAATACAAAACGAGAGCTTCGTTGTTGTTGTTTT
The DNA here is from genome assembly GCA_020466095.1 of Chlorops oryzae. Lineage (NCBI taxonomy): Eukaryota > Metazoa > Arthropoda > Insecta > Diptera > Chloropidae > Chlorops > Chlorops oryzae. The sequence goes on from CM035806.1 coordinate 37,139,040, forward strand.
GCATGTTAAGCCCAACGTCACAACTATACTTTAGCATTGGAAACAACAACAATGCGAATGCTTTAAAATAGCGGTACCCGAAGTGGCGCTATCTTGCTCTCTTTGTATCATGGTTGCCCTAATGTAAAAGGGCACATTGACAAGTTTAATTTAAATTGGGTTGTTGTGACGCTAAAGATTTTGATGAAAAATAATTGTTTTTTATTCACTTAAAAACTGATGATTTGCAATCTCAAAGCTTAAATGCTTTGTTGTATTTGTAATCTCACAATTGTTAGTTCTGAGTCCGAAAAACTCAATTTGTTTGAACAGAAATAAGGGATTTTTGTGTAAATATATACTTAAAAATGTGTCCGTGTTTCGTACATTTTTTTCCAAATTAGCGTACAGCAAAAGAAAATGTTTTTTCACATTTGTCCGTTTTTTTTTTGCAGAAGGGAGATGGTAACGTTACCCATACTCAATAATTATGCCGAAGAAACCGTAGGTCAAATGTGAATCTTAATCTTGCGCTTTTGTGTAAACAAAGATTTTCCCATGCTATATTTGAGTTGTTTTTGTCGTCATATCTCAACAAGAAAAGATACAATCACTTCTTAATCTCTTAAAACTCAAGCCACTATCTATTTTCTTTAATAAAGATTTTAAAATTGCCGATTCATGTTGATTCCTCGAACAAAATTTGGACTATATTCGTTTTTGAATGAGCCAATTAGACCATCATCTGGTTCTTGTCTGGATCATATTCTGGGACATCTTAGCGTAGGCCAGAGCTCGTACGAAGTAATTAATATTGACGCTCGGATCACAGACCACTGTTTGACTGGCCTTTTCCTAGACATTCCGCAGCGCCGCACTATGAAACCTTTTCCGAAAATAGATTTCAACAAACTCAATAAATTCCTTTGTTTTGAAATGTGGGAAAATGTCTTTGCTGTAGATGACGTTTCGAAAGCCTTCTCTACGTTCATGAATACTCTTAAAAAATATATTTGTATGTCAACGCAGACTTGTAAGCCAAAAGTGCATAAAGTAAAAAAAATTAAGCCTTGGATTAGCGATGAGCTTGTCGAAAAAATTGAGCTAAAAAACAGACTTGGACGTAAACTAAAGAAGTACCCCAACAATTTCTTGCTAAAACAGCGATTTAAAAATTTCGAATACCTAGTTAAAAAGGAAGTGAGTAAAACTAAGGACAATTACTACCGTGATAAATTCTTCAATTGTGCGGGAAATGCTGCAAAAGAATGGGAACTATTAAATGAAATAACAAATGAAACTCGAAAAAATAACTCTACAATTTCTCTGAAAATAGGAGACGAAATATATGTAGACAGTGTCGTTGTTGCAAATGAATTCAATCACTTTTTTGGTTCTCGAACATCCATTCACAGCGCTGAATCCTTTTTGTGCTCAGATATATGCATACCTGGGGACCGATCTACGCGAAATAATTTTGTGTTTAAACACATCTCTGCTATAGAGCTTGTAAGGCTTATTAATTCTCTAAATAACTTAAAGTCCTGTGGTTTCGATGGGATATGCAATAGTATGCTTAAAAAAATTGCGTTTAATGTATCAGACATATTAGCACATATATTTAACCTAAGCATTAGTAAGGGAGTACTTCCCAACGAACTTAAACAAGCAATAGTCATTACTCTATTCAAAAAAGGTGAACGAGATAACAAAGAAAACTACCGACCAATCTCGCTATTACCTGCTATCTCAAAAATATTCGAAAAAGCAGTAAAAGAACGTATAATTGACTTTTTGACTAAGGAAAACGTGTTGAGTCCCAAACAGTTTGGTTTCAGGAAAAACCTGTCTACAGAAGATGCACTCCTTCGTTTTTTCTCCAAGGTAATGAAAGGTCTGGATTCAAAAAATTTTTGTGCGGGTCTATTTGTGGATATAGGAAAAGCATTTGATACGATTGACAATAAAATACTCTTAGATAAGCTTTATAAAATTGGCTTTAGAGGTTTCATTCATTCCTGGTTTTCTTCCTATCTCAGTAATCGCTCTCAAAGAGTGAAAATTGTTGATGGTCTAAGTGAGCCAGTAATATTATCACTTGGTGTTCCACAGGGCTCTGTATTAGGCCCTATTCTGTTTATTATTTATCTTAACTCAATATTTAACCAGAATTTTACTGGAAGCATCACCGCGTTTGCTGATGATTTGGGGATTGCTTATACTGCGAGGTCGAAATCGGACTTAATTTGTGATTTAAATCATGACATTTCAATTGTGAGGAAATGGTTTGAAAAACATAACCTAGTAATTAGTTGTAAAACGAAACTCATGTACTTTAATTTGGGACCTCAAGACCCACTCGACATAGATGTTTTTTTTTACCATGACCCTAAATGTCAGAAATTTCTTAATACAAGCACACTGCAAACTAGTTTCAAACATAATGCAAATTGCCACTCTAGCTGCTTAAAAATTGAGGTAGTAGATAGTTTTAAGTATCTCGGGATCATTATTGATAACCAGCTTTCGTGGCATAAACATACATCAATTCTTAAAAAATACATGCGGAGCGCCGTACGAAAATTCTATGCTGTATCTAGAACGTGTTCTATGAAGACGATGAAAATGTTTTATTATAGAGTCGTACATTCTAAGCTAAGTTATGGCATTGCCTGTTGGGGTGGAGCGTACGCGAATAAAATTAATCCACTTTTGGTACTACAAAAAAATATCATAAGAAGAATTTGTAACGTGAATAGAGAAACCCATTCGTTCCAGTTATTTTACGCCTGCAACATTTTACCAATACGCCACCTGTTCTACTTTAAGGTTTTAAAGGGATTCTGTAATCAAAATAGAAACAGCCAACCTGATCCTGTTAGTGAAATCGTGGTTGCTTAGTTTCAACTTTCAGGAGATAGAAGTTTTGCTTCAACCTGTGATCTGAGATATACAATTTTATTTTTCTATCTGTCTAGCTGTCCTATATCCTTGCTATCCAATTTGTGTCTTATTTCCTGTTTACCTATGTTTGTGTGACACTTCATACAATAAACTTGTTTTACTAAAGTGTCATAGCAAATTATCTCTTCTCGATTTTGAATAATGTATTAATTAATGTAAGTATTGCCATCAATCTTTAAAATTAATGAAAATATGAAATATATCAAATAAAAAAAAAAAAAAAAGTTTATATATTTCTCATGCATAAAAATATGCTAGGTATCAAAACAACAAAAATGCAACTGAAAAAAAATTTTAACAAGACAATTTTATGCATAGCGATTTTGATAATTCTCTTTTCTCTGGAGCCTTTTTTTTCAAAACAATTTTACGTCACGCTCCATTTCATTTTTCTGTAATAATTTATAGCATGCTTTCAGGCATATTTAAGATGGACCTCATTTTGAAAAAGATTCGGTTTTGACTCTGTGGCTCCTTGGGCATTCCTTCTCAGAAACAATCGTAGAATCTTAGTTAACTGGTGTGACGAAGTCTTTTTGTCGAACGAAACGATCCACTTTATTATGCAATGTAGTTATAAGTAAGTATGAAATAATTAAAAAATTATTTCGGCTGCCATTTCGTTTATAAATCTACGATTTGTTAGCCTTCATTTGAAAAGAAATAAAATCAAAAAACGAGAAAAAATACCTTCACATGAAAGTGCATAAAACCAAAGGACCAAAAAAAGAGACAAAAAACAAAAGCAATGAGAATTATTCCTTATCCTTTTTCCGTTTGAATGTTTGTCTCTTGACGAATGCTCCTCATCGATCAAAGCTGCTGTCATGATAAATGCTCCATAAGCTATTCCAAATTACCCAAACAGATTTTTCCGCTATATAAACATTTTCCTTGCCCCACCTGCAAACATAAATGTATATTATATATATGTACGTATATCCCCGGGGGTCATGCAATGCGTTGGTAGCTCATTAATAACTGAAACACGCTCTCGCCATTAGTCCAATACTTGATGAATGAGGTCCGCCTTCAGCGGCGGCATATGTTATTGCCGAAGCTTCATTAGTACATACATTTATGTGTGTATGCTCCCCTACAGTCGGTTAACTATCTCCCTCTTAATTTGTGTGTTCCCCTCTCTTAATATGGATTCGTTTCCCTTTCTCTTGCCATTTCTCAGTTCATTTCTTAACAAGTCACGCATAATATCGAAGCCGAAACCGAAACCGAAGTAGAAGTAGGATTGGAAGTCGGAGTGGAAGCCGAAGTAAAAGCTGAACTCAGAATCAGAATCAGAAGCGGAGTCGTAGTCGAAGGCGAAGTCGTTTTAGAAGTCGATGGCGCCAAATGTTGATGATACTTAAAAGCACTATAAAAAAAAAAATTTGACCAAAATAAAAACAATACGAAGAACAAAACTAAAAGCCAATAACAAGTCAAACAAACGAAAAAGAATAAAAAAAAAAAAAGAAATCAGCAAGAGGAGAGAAAAATACTAGAAGCATAAAAATAAGATTCAAACGAATCTGAAGCCTGTCATTTTGTCCATCAACGAAGCCATTTGCTGCGTCCATTTTCTACATGAGCTGCATGTGAAATTAGCTGCATCCGAACAACGAAAGCAAGTAAGAAGGAGAAGAAGCAAAGGGGGGGAAAACGATACGGTCAAATTCGTAAAATGTGGTATGAAAGATAATCACAAAGGAATTAGGAAAAGTTTTCTGCGATTTTTTCCTTGCAAGAGAATTTTTTCCTTAAACACTTGACATCGAAATGTGAATTTCATTTTTCCTGCATTCCATTGAGTGTATTTAAATCCCTGATCCTTTGACTGCACCACAGAAACGCATGTGCAATCGCCCGAAATTCATTACGTAGCCATTTTCCAGTTCAGAAGGCAGTAGGAGACGCAATTTTTTTTATTTATTTTATTTTATTTTTATTTCTTTTTCGCAACAATTTCGAGAAGCAACCCTTCGCCGTTTTATTACAAAAATGGTTCATACTTCTTTGCTCGTATTTAATATAAAAAAGTGGTAAGCCGTTTTCAATGCCATTAAGCCAAATGAATGAGCAGAGACAAAAAAAAAAATTGTTTTTTTTTTTAAATTAAATAAAAATTTAAAAAAAACCCAAAAAAACGGGGAAAAGTTTTACTACCTTTAAACGGGTGTGAGGATATGCACTGATCTTAAAAAAAAAAAAAAAAAATTCAAAAAAAAAATATATATATAAAAAAAAATTCACCTACATAAGTTAGCACCACAATGCATAAACCAACGACAGCCGCTACAGTTCCAGTTCCATTCCCAGGTTCAGCTTAAAACGGCCGAAATCGTGCCGTAATAAAATTTTTATTATTGTCAGAGCCAGTTCGGGAGGCAGTATTTTCATGAAAAAAAAAAAAAAAAAAAAAATTATAAAAAATTAAAAAAAAAATTACACAATGATGTCATCCAATAAAGTATTGCCTCCAGGGACGGTTTAACATGAAATCGAATGGAATCGTTCATTTAAAATTTTGAAATTCAAAAACCTCATAAGCAGGGCTCGGATTTTATTGACTTTTATAAATTTAAAGCATACTTTATGGAGTAAAAATGTTGTTCAACTCACATAAAATTAAGATTCAAATCGATTTTTAACTTCAATATTAATTTGTTTGAAGTGAGAAAAGCGGTATGAAGTTCAACTTCGCTAAATTTATTCGCAAAATGTCGGTAAGAAAAATGTTTTCGCCCCATAAGGTATGCTTTGAATTTATAAAAGTCAACAAAATCCGAGCCCTACTCATAAGTCACTATAACAGAATTTTTCAGAAATCAACTGAAAACTTCTTCATGCTTGAACCAATGAAACTAAATGACGTTTTTCATCCTTATTTGAGCCTTTGATTTTGAAAGTGATATAAGTCAAAAATTTTATAAATCTAGTTTATCAGCTATTTCATATCAAATTCTTATTAAATAAGATAATCTGAAGTAAAAATAGATTTTAAAAATTTTGTGACTTATACCACTTTCATAATCAAGGGCTCAATTCAGTATAATGAAGGAAGTAACTTTTTAGCTTATGTGTTCTTTTCCCAAAATACGCATCTATTTACCTTTGAGTCGTCATTTTCAGCAAAATGACCGATTCAATTTAGGGACCTGTACCAATTACTTCTTCTTTAATATCTCTTACTGAGGCCTTTAACACTAGTTCAATTGTTGACCGGCAATGCTTTTCGATATTCACTTTTGGAGTTGCATTCGTCGTTCATGTTAGCGGACAAATCACCGGTGACGAAGTTCGTTTACGCAAGGGACAGAGAGAAACACGCTCCCCGAACGTCCATCGCCATCAGACCAACTTCGTCGCTGGTGATTTGTCGCCTAACATGAACGACGACATTCGTACGAAACGACGGGGAAAACAGACAAAAAATAAAAGAGACGAAACATTGAAGAACGCTATTTTAAAATAAAATTCGCCACAAGGCCCGTTAAATTCCATCGGCACGGGCCTGTTGCCTTAGCATGAATATCATTCCTTTCAGCTACAAATGATTGTGTTTCGCAGCCGTGAATGCGGAATTAAACAGTTTGACTATCCGTTCTCGCTATTTTCCAAATGATGAAATGTTGTTGGCATAAACATTGCAGCACATTTCACACTCGAATGGCGTAAAAATTCATTTACGAATGTCCAAAACGAAATAAAAATTGCGCTGGAAAGTCACACTCTGGATGGCGAGAAGAATTCTCGTTTCGTATTTTCAGCGCAATTTTTGTTGGTTAGCGGGATTCCCGGATCGCCTACATAGCAAATTCATAGGGGCCGCCGCGACGGTCGTTGGAGTCGTTGTTGGGGTCGTTGGGATCGTGGGGGTCGTGGCTCGCAGTAAAATTTTTATTTACATTTTTTGACACTTGCTTTGATAGATGATGACGGCGACAGCGGCGGGCCGGGCCCCACACATTCGCACAAGACCTTTCGAAATTATTTTTTTAAAGTTTTATACTTTTGTCCTTTGTTTGGTCTCCATTTTGTGTAGTTTAAAGGACTCACTTTAATGCAGCTAGTTGCAGCAATTCTTCTTCCTATCGGTGGCGATACAATCACCTTTCAATAACGACGGTCGTAAATTTTAAGCAATTCCATTCGCTTCATTCGTTTTCTCCGTTTGGGGAATTTCATGGCACAAGTTTTTCCATTTTTTTTTTTCCTTTTTAACATAACCAGTGGGACTTTTACAGTGTCCTCTGAGCACTTTCGACTTTTTAATCGAGATATTAGTAGCATTCAATTCATTTGAAAATGCCCACAGGCATTTGGGGTATTCCGATTTAGTGCAAGAAGTTGCTGCGGCGCCTTGAGGCGTCGTCCCCGTCCCCTTCACCGTCACCGTCATCGTTGTCCTTGTCGCCGTCGCTGTCGTCCCACATGGGTTCGAACGTTGCTGTTGTGCCTTAAACGTTTCCGTTGCTTAACCACTTGCAATTCTCGTGACAGTTGCAATTGGCAGTCATACGAAGGACCTTCCTGCAGCTACATTTGGTCTGATGCTTTCTTCTTTTAGTTTTTAATAATTTTTTCTTTCGTTTCTTTTGAGAAGAGACTTTGGGTTTCACTTTTTCTTACCAGACAAGAGAGAAGAGAAGAGAAGAGAAGAACAAGAAACAAAAAAAGATATAAAAAATATTAAACTTCACATCATTCAGTTTGGTGCTACGCAAATTGGTAGAAAGCGGAGCCAAAAAAAAAAAAAATGGATAAAGTTTCGCATACGCGGAAAAGAAGTCGCTAAAGCCATGCGGTAGAGTTGTCAAACTGTGGCAAAGTTCAGTTCGCGAAGTTGGTTTTTACGTTTCTTTTGATTTTTTTTTTTTTTCTGAGTTTCTTTCCCTTCAAGATGCGTTCAAGGCAGCAACTATAATTGCTCGAGTTTGTGAGGATGGCTTCTGTTTTTTTTGTTTTTTTTTTTTTTAGAAAATATTTCATTTGAGAAATGAACTGAGAGAGAAGCAGCTTGCGGAAAGGCGAACTTGCTTGTTTGGTGCACAGCAAACAGGACACTATTCCAATAGATTTATCGGATCTGATACCTTTCTATAAGACTTCTTGGCTTTCTTCTTCACAACTTCTGAGTGTTTTAGAACTCCTTAAAGCCCCTTAAAAGCCCACGGCGACTATGCAATGATTCCTTTAAATTAACAGCTCAATTTTGCTCCCAATTCGAGCTCGATTTCACCCGCTTTCGTTCTGTCGTGATACAATGGGGAAAGTGTCTATTATATATAAATATATATATATATATATATGTATATGTATGTATATATAAGAACATGAAATAAAAAAAAAAACCTTCAATATAAAATCTAAATAAGAACCGAACGAAAGAAGAAAAGTTTTGAAAGTGCATGTTAAGAAAAAAAGTTCGAATACGTTTTTGCGTTAACGCCGAACGACATTTTCCAAATTAAAAGCAACGTGAGCATTACGTTACTTACGTCACAAGAGTCTTTGAATTAAAACAAAAAAAAAAAAAAAAAAATACAAAAAAACCCCAAGCAAGATGTATTCTAAATCAGTTTCGAAAAATTTTCCCAAAAAGTTTACCCAAAGCGAGGCCAACGTGCATTGCGGCGCGACATGTTTTGAAGGCAAAAATATTTGGAAAGTTTTGTCGGCTCTGCCGGATCGTGTACTTCAAAGTTAAGTAAAGCCAGGCACAATAATGAAATAAAGACACACGAAAAAACTTGTGTGGAACTCACACACGCGCGCGCACGCACAGGAAAGCACAGCACAGCATGGCACACACCCACGCACGCACACATGCACATGCAGATGCAACTGCTGAACATGATTCCAGGCTCGACTGTGAGTGGTGGCAACCTTTTTCGACACCATTCTTAACGTGTCAGGTACTCATATTGCCATATTTTCGAACTCGGAAGTGGTTTCAAATTTGAGGCGTACTGCTGATTGGAAGGTAACCGAACGAGGCTTTCTCCTGCTCCTGCACCTCGCTCTTATATTTCCCTTTTCCCTTTTCATTTGAAATTTGAAATTCTTCTTAAAAATTGTTTTTACATAACATGCCACGGTCTGTAATAGCTCGAGACCAGGAAGCGGAACAACCCAAATGGAGACGAAGGAGCGTGGTGTAACGTGAAAGCGAAGAGTGCAAGATGAAACGTAGCATATAGGAGCTGCAGCTTGCTTAAGTATGAGTACTCGAATCTGTTGTATGTGGTCGATTCCTAGTGCTCAAGTTCTTGTGGCTGATTTCGGTTGTTGTCTGTTTCCGTTCATTTTTGTTGTTCTCCTATAGCCACTTATCTTGTTAACAAGCTTCATATTCCAGAAAATAACATTTTGAGTAAAAGAACCACGAAAGGTGAAAACTACAAGGATACATTTCGATGTCATACCGAGCTGTAAGAATGCAAAATATAATAATGAAGGGGAAAAGACAAAAAACTTTCCATCCCCCCAAGCCCCAGCCACCTTTTTTTTTTTTTTTTATATATAAAAGTAACTAGAAGCTTAGGTAAGCAAATAGTTTTCACGGAATTTATTGAGCTTTTAGTTGCGTTTAACACAGAAGGTTGTGTGGCATTTGAAAGCAGCGAGCTCTTCTAGGTCATATGGACATTCGGGGGAAAGGAACTGCTAGGAGTAAGAAACTCGTAAAATAAAGCTAAAGACAAAGACTTAATTGAAGTTGGTCGGTCGGTCGGTTGGTCGGGCGGGCGGTCGGTCGAGTGGGCGGTCGATCGGCCGGACGGGAGGGCGGTCGGTTGGTCGGGTCGGTCGGTCGGTCGGTCGGTCGGTCGGTCGGTCGGTCGGTCGGTCGGTCGGTCGGTCGGTCGGTCGGTCGGTCGGTCGGTCGGTCGGTCGGTCGGTCGGTCGGTCGGTCGGTCGGTCGGTCGGTCGGTCGGTCGGTCGGTCGGTCGGTCGGTCGGTCGGTCGGTTGGCCGGTCTTAGCAACAATGAGAATCGCAAAACAAATAGGCTTCCAATTATGAACTATTCAACATTCTTCAATTTAAGGGTGTCTCAATTTGCTGAAAAGGAAAATAATGAAGCATAGTTTTTGGTGTAATTTTTCTTGAATGTATTCCTCGAAGGAGTTCTAAGAACATATTTAGCTAAAATGGAAGTTTTAATTTTAATTTTTGGAAAATGAATCGTCACGGTTGCAATTTTTAGAGACCTTTCCATTTCAATTTTCATCCTAAAAAAAAAAATCACTTCAAATATGTGAATCGGATCATTATTTTTCTATAGAAAATTGAACAGAAAGGTCAAACAATTTTGAAGTATTAAACCCTTCAAATTGAAGTGTTTCATGTCTATCCTCGAAGGTATGCAAAATTAAGGAATTTTTATTCTGATTGCTAGATTTCTATTCCCTTTTACTCATACGCCCATATGCTAAGAGTTTTCTTCTAGGTCCCTACTTTTGAGTATTTATTTTTGAAATGGTAAACTCCGAGCAATAAATCATTTTTTTCTTAGCATTCAAAAGTACTCAAAATTAACAACAACAACAAAAATATATATGGTTTCCTAGGGATAAATTTAATTTAATTGATTTGATTCAACTCGTGACCGTCTGCGTGTCTCTTCCATTCTCATCTCAAATGTTAACCCTGCACATTGCGTTGTCATTCACTCATTCACTCACACACTCACACACTCCCCACTCGCGTCATTTAAATGCGGCAAACAAATTTCATTTGAATTGTTCCCCATACACGGAATGTAAACATTTAAGGAAAGTGCTGGAGCTTGTCACTGCTCTCGGGATAAAATCAAATATATTAAGCGGGCCGCATCCATAAACCGGAGTGCCCAAAAATGCTGTGTTTATTAGGGTAGCATGTGCGAGCGGGAATAACAGGCAGGAAGAGTATGTTAGGTTGCGCCTGCCTGGTTATGGTTCGTCCGAATGGGGTTTTTTCTTTTGGTAATCAGTTGAACCTTTTCCTGTTTTGCCGTTGACAGTTAATGCCTTAATGCTTTTTAAGTAGCATAATTTTCGGCGAATACTCCTTTGTGTACATTTGAGCCTTAAATGGTTGGGATTATGATTTGTGTGCTTAGGGAACATTAGCTGCCATAGAAGCCATCCGAAAATATTTCCTCAATGTTTTTTTTTTTTCTTCCATCCGTGTTTTCTTTCGTCCTTGCGTTTTCTCTTTTCTTTCCTTCAGTGATGTTAATTATCAAAGTTACTCTTTGGGAAGGGTTATTACCTTTTAAGAGACGAAGAAAAAAAAAAAAGGATTTTAAGTGGAGATGAGGAGGCGGAGGACTTTTTTCTCTGTTCTTAACTGAAGTAAATTAATAGCTTTTTTTTCCATTTTTTTTGGAGAAAATAAGGCCTTGCTTCAGGTGACTTTTGAAGAAAGGGGCATTCAGAAAATTTAGAATTATGAAGGATTTTGTTTAAAAAATTTATTTTTTATAATTTATTTACTATTAATTTTTTTTTTTTTTTAATTCCACCTCAATTAAAGTGATAAATCGTCGGTTCTTCTTATGATGCCTTGGCTTTTAATTTGTAGAGCTTCGGGCCTGAACTTTCAAGCCGTTTGCTCAATTGTAACGAATGAAATTGCACCAACGCGAAGGATTAAAACAAAAAATATAATAAATGAAAAGAAAAGAAAGATTTTCCAGCTGTGCGCTCTGTAATTAATCAAGATCAATCGCAAAATTTCTTTAGTGCAGGTATTCGCTGTCAGCAGTTCACCAAAAGTCGTTGTCGCTCTCGGCCGTTGCCGCTGTGAAATGTCAACATGGAAGTTTTGCTGAAATTTCTTTTAGGGTGACCGGAAGCGGAAATGTTACTTGCATAACAAATGAGAATTGCAAATTTATAGTTAATAGTTTGTTTTTATTTTTGTTTTTTCATTTTTCTTTTCGCTATTATTGCTGTGACTATTCGGGCGGTATTCCGCAAGCCTGACAAGAAAACAATAAAAACAGAGAAAAACAAATGAAAAGGCCTTTCTCGTTTGAGTAGGCCTCCTTGTAACGTCGCACAAGGACGTCGCCGTAGCCACCGTCACTGTCACCGTTACCTCCATCGACGTCGTCATTCCGTGCGTTGTTCATACTGCATTTCTTTCTCCGTGTACTGTTCACTTCCCTTTTCTTCACCGCTCCGCTCTGCTTCGAGAATTGTTTTTGCTGTGACAATTTCTTGTAAACGCAACGGCCGGAGTCATGTCTCTGTTGTTATGCTTTTCGCGATTCATTTGAGCTTGAGCGTTCCTATTACGTCGGCGTTGTTTTTGTTATTGTTGCTGTTTTTTTTTTTCGCTGCTGATTGCTATCGTGCTACTGACAGGATTCATTTGTGCCGCGCTGTGATTTCGATTGCGATTCCGAAATCGCGATTGCTTTACGAGGATTCATTCCTTTGTTGTGGGTCTTTTGTTGTATATTTTCTGTTTTTTGTTTTATTTATTTCCTTATTTTTTTTTTCAAATTTTTTATTGTTATTTTCTATTTGGTTTTTTTGTACACTGCGAAGCGAAAAAGTGTGGAAAAACAGTCACAGTCGTGTAGGTAGGAAGTAAGGTGTTGCGGGGCGTTTGCGATTGTATTCAGTATTCAGTACTTCTTACGTCACTCTAATGCTATGAATTTCGGTTTATTGTTGTACCCGACACACTCTGTGTCGAGGGTGTTTTGCGTTTGTGTGGTTGTGTGTAACACCCAGAGACATTCGAGATAGACTCAATCAAAACGTGTATTAAAATGATCAGCGCCACCAGGAGATTGGATTTAGCTGTGTCCGTCTGTCCAACCGCCTGTTTGTATACAGCTTTCTAATCGAAGGAGTTGAGCTATTTTGACGAGATTCGGTATGCGTATTAGCGGGGATATGAGCAAGATTTAAAAAAAAAAAAAAAACAAGTAAGGGTGTTATAGTCAGGCGAGCCTGACAATAGAATACCCGACACAGACACACATGTTCAAATAATTTTTAATATCAAGAGGTGTTTAAGGCCATTAGGGGCCCCATATACCGACTTTTGTTGAATTTCTTTATGAAAAACGCCCTTTTACCACGCCCAATTTTGCAATTTTTTTGTTTTCTAATCGGAGGCCTTAATATAAGCTCGAATTCTAAGTTTCAGTGGAATATCTCAAAAAAATCCGATTTTGGGGCAGTTTTGAGATTTTTGTGGCAGACCCTAGTACTGGAGGTACCCTTAATAATGGACCTATCAAAAATTTTTTTGGAGAGGATGTTTATGGCAACAAAGGAAGCATAACTGCCAAATTTGGTTCAAGTCCCATTTGAATTTCGGGTGTAGGAGGCAATTTTCGAAAAACGCCCTTCGGCCACGCCCACTTTTTCAATTTTTTGAAATTGAGTAACTTGACTTTAAATATGTTCAACTATCAAATTTCATCAAAATATCTTGAAAAACTTCGATTTAAGAGCAGTTTTTGTGATTTTCACAACAGACCCTAGTACTGGAGGTACCCCTAAAAACTGTCCGATCGGGTCCATACTCGAACTTGTTCTTACTCATGTGCTTGTAAGTACGCATATCAAATTTCATCAATATAGCTCAACTCCTTCGATAAGAAAACTGTATACAAACAGACGGACAGACGGACAGACAGACGGACAGACGGACGGACATGGCTAAATCGAATCTCCTGGCGACGCTGATCATTTCTATATATATTTTGTATAGTCTATCTCAACTGGTTCTGGGTGTTACACACAACCACACAAACGCAATATACCCTCGACACAGAGTGTGTCGGGTATAAAAATGTTATTATTTCTTATATATTTTGATGAAGAGATAAATTTTGAAGCCACCCATTAAATTTCCAAAATAGGGAAAGTGGACGCAGCAAGAGGCAATCAAATAAAGTCATTTAACAGGAGTCGGTATATAGTACATATAAGGCTCCGTTATGCTATTGAAAATCTCCGGAATAGATCTTCTTGATAGTCGCGGCGTCTTGGGCTCTTGGGGCCTGTTTTATGGAAATATTCAAACACTTATTGCTAACCGTTTATCGCATGACTGGTATTGTATTGTTAGGCTGCCCTGAGTATAACAACCTTACTTGTTTTTTTTTATATTTTGAAATATGCTATGTACATTAGGGTGTCCCAAAAATATGAAATTAATTTTTCGTAAACGCATACTCTCTTCAAGTTGAGTCCCCCAAAAGTATGCATCGAAAAATTTTGATATTAAGAATCGTGGGTTTTCTTGAAAATGTTGCAACATTACCACGATGTCAGAAATATATAGTGAAATTATGTTTATCGTGCATTATAGTTCGAACAAAATTTCACTGGAAAATACTCAAAAGTAATAGGAAATTTTAGCCTTTAATATTGACATGCATACCTTGAGGGTACAATTCATAATGAAATTCAACGCCTCAAAGTTAATTCTCGAATATCTCGCAGATTTTTTGCCTGATCTGGACATATAAGGGCTTAAAATGTTACCAATGAAACTGGATAGTGGTTTTAAATGTTTTTTCCGATTTTTTAACTTTCATAAGTCTGGTAGAACTCTTTGTAAGAGAAGTGCATCACGTAAGGCCCGTTTCCTCGTAAGGCCCACTTTCATTTTAACCAACTTTTAACTATCAAATGTTCTTGTACTTGCACATGTTGAAACATGTCCTCAAGTTATTTCGCAGAAATAAAAAATTAAGACAACCTCACAATATTTGCGGCGCCTACAGTCAATTGAAAATAACAGAGACGTAAAAATGGTATTTTTATAGTGGTCCGAGCTTAACAAATAATTATATATAGTGAAATTGTGGGGATTGCTTTCTTAAAATAAGAAATTTTGTTGTATTGTGACGATACAGAGGTATGTTTATGGAAAAAATTCTATTGCAAATTTTTTTTCTTGGAAAGCGTCTGAAGGCCCTGACGGACATTAAGAAACCATTTTTTGAGTTGCTCTGAGGTTAAAATAGTAGGACGAACGGCAACTATACGTTTTTTATCCTTAAATAGCGTTTTATATTTTATTCGTAATTTAAAAAAGCTGAGTTACATTTAATTAGTTTTTTTTTAAATAAACGAATTGTTCCTGTTATGTTATTTTTTTTTACTAGCTTTTACAATATATGTAGATTAACCGAAAAAGCTAACAAAAATAATTAATGCAGTTTTGGGTTCATAATCTCAAACAAGGAATAAATGGGCCTTTTAACCCTTTCGCATCTGCAGGGTTATATATGTCCCAGCAAAAGTACTTGGTATTTTTGTGAAATTGGGACATATATGTCCCAACACATACGACGAATGGGACACATTGGTCCCAGGGGATACTACCCAGCCCCCTCAAAAATTTAAAGATTTTAAAATGCAATTATTTTTTTTTTTTACTCAAATAAACATAATAAATGAAAAAAAAACATGTAGAACTTCAAACAGAAAGCCGCTGCGAAAGGGTTAAGGTACACATGTTCCTCGTAAGGCGCAAAAAGTCGTTTTTTTAAATCGTATTTTAAGAGCTTTTCCGATAAGGTTTTTTGGTAGAATTTTTTGTTGTTCTATAGAAAATTTATCAAATAAAACAAAACAAAAACAATCGGGCCTGAATCATCAATACTTTGTACGCTGCAATGGAAAATGTGTTAGGTGGGCCTTATGTGGTGCACTGACCTTGCTTACAACCTATAACTTAAGTTGGAGTTTCTTTACCAAAAAGAACACTTATTATATACCCAAAAACTATTACTATTTAATATTTTAATAAGTATTTTGGTAAAAATTATTACTTTTTAAAACCGTTTTGCATAAGGGCAAGACCAAGCAAATCACTCTACATGTAACACCCGTAACACAGCCATTCCGACTAGAACTTATGTTATCTCGATGTCTAACGTTTTTAAAGTTTTCAAAATCTTTGAGTCGATATTTAAAAGTTAAACGTAAAAACTCGCAAATCAGATGATTAAAAGGAGCAGTTTTCGAAATTTCATTAAAACGCTAAATGTGTTTGCCTTAAAAAAGTATAAATTATACCAAACATCTAAAAAATTTCCAAAAATAGGAAAATTTTTTTAAAATTAAGAAATATTCACATTTGTCTTGTATTAAGAGATTATTTAGTTTTTGGCGGACCCATCTTTGAGTAAGTTCTTAGAAACAAGTTTTATATGGAAAAATTTGTTGGGTGTATAGTGTGGTAGTTAATGTTATCAATAGAAGTATGAAACCTTCGTACTTTGGAGCGCTATAGCCTTCTTTGCTAGCATCTAAAAGTTCCAATGACATTCGGCAGGGCGTGATCCTACCTTCACACCATTAAGATTGCGATTGTTATCATGACAAAAAAATTTAGAGGTTAGATATTCTAGTGAAAAGAGCTCCACAAAACTTATGGAAATTAAAAAATCTTAAACATTTAGAAAATTTTTCTGATTTTAAATATATTTTACCAGACCAAACACTTGCGTATAAAACTATAAAGATGTTATAATCGCAAGCCCATTCAATTGGTAACATTTTAAACCATATTGTTACCAGGTCAAATGAAAAATGAGTGAGATATTTGAATATTAACAAATCTTAAGCGTTGAATTTTGATATGAATTGTACCCTCAAGGTATGCATGTTAATATTTAAGGCAAAAATTTCCTATTAGTTTTGAGTATTTTCCAGTGAAATTTTGTTCGAACTATAATGCACGATAAAAATAATTTCACTATATACTTCTGATATCTTGGTTATGTTGCAATATTTTCAGGAAAACCCACGATTTTAAGTATCAAAAAATTTCGATGCATACTTTTGGGCGACTCAATTTGAAGAGACTTCATACCAAACTTCGAAGGCAATTCGGCACGGGTTATCGTATTCCAATCCCAATAACATTTCATATTTAAGCTAATAGGACCATTTAGAAAAATATTGGAGGGTATGCATTTCGATTTTTGGGGAAAAACCCTCCCTTATATCTTGGGACACCCTATTGTACATAGGTAGGTGGGTACTTCACTTTATTTTTGATTTCCTGTAAATGTTTTTGTGAAACATCAAACCAAAACGTATTTTCAAAATTTAAAATTGAAGCTTCAATCATTTGTTTCTAGATCAGTGATGGCTATACGTAGTCATTCATAATTGTGTGTGTGAATGCGCTGTCGACTTCGCTGTGAGTTACTCTGATATGCATTGACGACGTTTCCCTGCAGGAAGTCTGTCGCCATATGGCCCCATGTCTATATTGACGTCAATATAGACAAGAGAACTAGTGACAACGTCAACAGTATTTATAGGCGGTGTCATTAGAGAAACTGTACTGTCAAGAGATATAGTTCATCTCCATTGACCATGTCAACAACGTGTCTCCTTGTAAAATGTGCTGCAAAATTGACCAAGTTAGACTCGTTAAAACTTAAATGCAAGCAATTTTTATTGAAAGCGGAAAGTATAAATATAAATATTAATTACTGGTGACTAGGGAAAAAGTACTCCTTTTGTCTACATAATAGTACCGACGTCACTAGTTCGTCAATAGTTTTTCGGTCTACTGTCGACATTCAATGACAACTCAATGTTAAATGTCTATAGCGCAAAGCATTGCGGCGGGTATAGCTGGTCAGTAGTACTGTCGACGCGGTCATTAGTGAAAGAGTATAGATTCACTATTCACATTTCCTGCAGGGTTGTTTTTTACACACACGAACGCAGCCGACCGGTTTTCCCACGAATCGGTATACGCTATACGTGTGCGACTGCTGCGTCGCAGAAATTTGTCGTCCAAGCCCATGTGCTTGGGGAATCGAAATTTGGACGACACTGTTCTATGTAGATGTTTGACGAACGTTTTGTTACCCTTGCTCTGGGCAGCATCAGGAAAATGGCACATCGAATCGGTCGTATGCTAAACAGGATATAATTTCCTAACAAAAATTAGCCTACCAATGACGAAAAGGTTTTATTTATATTTAATATTATTTTTTCTTCAACAATTAAAGCCCAATTACTTTATATAGTCACGCTCAACACTCGTCCCATTACCATTTCAATAATGATTCTATGAATGCACTCGCTTTGTACTGCTTCTACATACATATATGTATGTATGTACTGCACGATGACAGGGACATGTACATATATCCGTACCAAACTGTGAATTTTGTTCGACCGACGGGAAATTTATTTGACGCATACACATTTGGTGCTAGCTGCATAATTGCCCAGCCATCGTCGGTGCCTAACGGGCAACGGACTTCATTGAATGCCCCTTAAGGCAGCCAAACGCGACAGCTGTAACGAGTAATCTAATTAGCCACACAATATGTATGTATGTACGTGTATTTACTTATGTATGAATATGTGGGTGGTGATAAGCGGAAGAGAACCCCTCTGATGGGCAATCATGTCTCACATTCCTTTGGCATTTAGCTAAATCAGAAAAGGAGGATATTGCGCCTTTATGACATTCAAATCAATTGCGATGGTGAAAGCCGAAATGGGAAAGTCCGATGTGACAGAAAATCACAAAAGAAAAAAAAAAAAAAAAAAAAAAAAAATGAAATAAAAAGAGAGAGAAAAGCTCAAAGAATCGAAATCACTATCATAGGCGAATTTTCCTCGAAGCATTTGCAAATTTAAATCTTAATTTCATTATTGTTATTTTTTTCTATTTATTTATTATTATTTTTTTTTTTGAGAAATCGATTTCTTTTAATTTCCTCTCTCATACCGTCTGTGCAATTGCTGGTTGCCGTTCGCATTGCGGCCGCGCCCGCGCCCGCTTGATCCTTGAATTTATATTGGAACTAAGTTTGCGTACCTCAATTTGTTGCATCATTTCATTCCAGACGGCAAAACAATTTCCCACCGAAGAATTCCTTTCGCGCGTTCTCAGCTTATGTCATTGCAATATTATCCTTTTTCTTGTTGCACATAACTGCTAGAGCTACCGCATCCTTTTAACTTTAAGGATGTCTCAAACACTTCGCACGAGTGCTTGGTCTTGCACGGTTCTGCCAGCTCATTCTCTTTGAAGAGCCTTGCTTGTTTTTTTTTTTTTTTGTTTTTTTGTAAGGAGTCATCTCTTAATGCCTTGTTGGCTCTTATTTTTTATTTAGTTTTTTTATTTATTTTTATTATGTTTTGCTCCTGCTCGTGTTAGTGTTTTTTTTTTTTTTTGCTTTCTTTCGTGTAAGCAAAACCATAGTCACAAAGACGACGCAGAAAAATTCATTAAAAATTAATCCACACCGTCGTACAAGAATGTCCTTTTTATATGCATTCGCAGCGTTTGCTTTGCTTTTCTTTGTTTCCGTTTGCGTTGCTCCCTACCCGCTATTTTTATTCAATTACGCTGCAGCATAAAATGGCGAAGCATCAAAGTGTCCTTTTGCGTTTTGTGTTTTTTTCTTTTTCTCATTTTTTCGTTTTTTCAGTTTTTCGTTTTTCTTTTTTTCCGGCCACATGAGAATGGCATTCAATGCTTTTCTTGGATGGCATGCTTTGGCATCTTTAAAGCCGTATGTCGTCTGTGCGAACGTACTTTATCTTCTTGACTGACCTTTGCAGCATCATTCGGTCATAAAGACTAGACTCGCTTCGGTTTTTTGTTTTTTTAATATTTTTTAAGATAAATAAAGAATTATATGAGTTTGTCCATCTGCTTTTAGGTCTCGTTTTTATTCTTTTAAGAGTCTACCATGAATGGTCAAATAATCGGGCGTTTTGTAAGACTGCATCCATTCCTAATTTTTATATATATTTTCTTTTCACCCTTTTCGTTTGTTTAAGGCCGTTTTGGGGCAAGATTTGTTTCAAAATTATAGACCTCATGAGCCTCGTGACATATTAAGCCGTTTTAAGTTTTTTTTTTTTTTTCATTTTTAACGTCCATTTTAATTGAAGATTGCCATGTCTGAAACTGGAAAGCCCCATATGTTCCATTAAATAGGAGGACAACGTAGTTCTGAAGGATTGAGATTGTTCTGCTCAATTCCAGAAACTTTTCGAATTCTAAATAAGTTATTTATGAGTCCCAATTCGGAGTATGGTGTTTCCTAATGAGATAATCGAGGACGCCAAGAATGGATTGTGTTTCTCTGCTTAGGCGATAACGTCATACATGACACTTTCTGAATTAATATTTGATTCTTATTTAACTCACATTTCAGAATCATGTACATATCTGACTTCTAAATTTTCTACATTTTTATACGCACACTCTTGTCGAGGTATATTGCTTGTGTGGTTGTGTACCAGAACCAGTCGAGATAGCCATAAAATTTATAGAAATGATCAGCGTCACCAGGAGATTCGATTTAGACATGTCCGTCCGTCTGTCCGTCTGTCTGTCTGTCTGTCTGTCTGTTTGTATACAGTTATTTTATCGAAGGAGTTGAGCTATCTTGACAAAATTTGGTATGCGTGCTCACGGACATGAGTAAGAACAAGTTCGAGAATGGACCGATCGGACCATTTTTAGGTACCTCAGTACTAAGGGTCTGTTACGAAAATTCACAAACTGCTCTAAAATCGAAGTTTTTTATGATATTTTGATGAAATTTGATATTTGAACATGTTTGAGGCAAGTATACGATTTCAAAAATTGGAAAAGTGGCGTGCATAGTCGTTTCAAAAATTGTCTCCTACTCCCGAAATCAATGGGACTTGAACAAAAATTGGCGTATACTTCTTCTAGCCAGTAACGTCTTCCCAAAAATTTTTCGATCGGACCATTATTAAGGTACCTCTAGTACTAGGGTCTGTCACAAACCCAAAAATGCCTCAATATCAGACTTTATTGAAATATTTCAATGAAACTTAGAATTGAGCGTATATATAACGGTCCGATTGAATTCCAAAAAAATTTAAGTGGCGTGGCAAAACGTTTTCATTTAGAAATTTAACAAAAGTCGGTATATGGGGCTCCTTATGCTTAATACACTCTTGATTAAAAATTATGTTGTGTCGGGTATTCTATTTCAGGCTCGCTAACTTATAACACTTACTTTTTCGGAGTCATTTCGTTGTCATATTTTCCGTTTATTTCGGACTGTTTCGGACTGTATTTCTGAGCCCAAAATGTTAAAAAAAATTTCTAGCTCACCCTTGAAATATTTGCTTGGTAAATTCGGATAAGTTGCAAAAATTTCGGACTCATTTCGGAGTAGTTTTTCCCATTCGCTTATTTCTAACACATTTCGTACTTATTTCGAATTTACAAACTATATATCTGAGCTGCATAAGTTGCAAAAATTTCGGAATCATTTCGGAGTCGTTTTTCTCAGTCGCTTAATTGTTACAAATTTCGGACGTATTTGGGACTTACATACATACATATATATCTGAGCTTCATATATTGCGAAAATGGCGGAGTCATTTCGGAGTCGTTTTTCTCAGTCGCTTATTTCTAACATATTACGAACTAATTTTGGACGTATATATCTAAGCTTCATGTATTGCAAAAATTTCGTAGTCATTTCGGAATAAACAATCTGAACACTCTGAAAATGTTTACTGGACTTATATATTAAGTGGTCATATCCTATTACTTTGACTCTGTTTCCGAGCTGAAATATTTGAAGCCTAGTATTTGGAGCTATAAATCTGAGCACTCCGAAAATGTTTCTTGTGTTAATAGTACCTACATATGTAAAGGGAATAAAAGTACAAGTGTTTTCTTTCCAATAGTAATGAAAGGGTTTCAGTGTACAAAGGACCGGACCTAGCTAAGTATATGTAGGACCGATCCAAATTTTATATGAAATGTGACCGGTTTAGGGTTACTTTCTATTGGACTCACCCTCGTCTAGTCCAAAAATGAGCGTAGTTGGGTAAGTTCATAGAAAGGCTCTCGCCCGCAACCAACACTTCGAAAAGCGACCGGATATTTTTCAATCACAGCTCCATGTTAAAAGAGATGAGTTAAATGTATGAAAAGACGACCGATCCTGACGTCTCTAAGATCGACCAAGGATTGGTCCCACTTACTGCAGGGTAATTATACTTAAAAGCAAAAATACTTAAGAAAGCCTATGAATTAAAGACTTAGTAAAATCAGATTCCCGAACAGATAATCCCAGGAAACATTTTCAATGGCTAACCTCTGTAATCGCGTAAGTGCGAAGCTTTTTAGGCACTTGTCCGGTAACCGGCGAATCTCTTGGAAAAGCTATTGACGATTTATGTATCGTCATCACGAAATAGTCCCGTAGATGATATTTCAGCAATGAATAATAACAAAAATCCAATCACCACTTGATTGAAAAAAGCAGAAGTTACAACACCTTAAGGAGAACATATATTAGAAAATATCGTGCAACTCTTTTCCAAAAATTTCGTCGTAATGTTCGTCAAAGAAATATATATATATTTTCAGACAAACATATGTATTCTTTGTTGGTAGGTTTGAGAAGACATCGGCCATTGCTCTTCCAGAAGAGTCGCGTAAACATCTTTTAGGCGAATGTTTGCTAAAACATCGTCTAAATGTTTGCTGGGTTGACACGAATTCAAAAGTTGTTATTGTGAATTCTTACGCTTTCGTGTAAGAATTTCCTTTTCGATTTTTCCCTCATTTTACTTTCACTTTTTTGTGTCATTTTCCTTTCAATTAGGACTAGTTTTTTTTTTTTTTTTTTGCCCCATAATCTTCAGAATATTTTCAATGCAATCGAGAAAAACGATTTCTTTTATTTGCATATCATTAGCACGGAATTTTTTTTCTCGGCGGTTTTTTCTTCAATGTTTTTGTTTTTTGTTTTGCATTTTATTTTATATTTTTTCTTACTTGCCTTGTTCAGTTGCAGGACCTTTTGATATGGTCGTTTCTTTGTAACGACAACTTCATTACTTAAACATGTCACACATTACGCTTGATGTCGGACATGCACGAACGTGTATACATGTCGCATTCCATGCCTACATGACACCAACAGCACCAACAGCAATGGCAACTGTAGTAACGACACCAACTACAGCAAGAAATTTCATTACTGCATTGCAGTTAAATGCCGTTGAGCCATTAACGTCCGCATATATTAATGAGGAACATTAAAAGAAACGAACGTGAAATTGTATAATGAGTGAAAATATTTAAGGAAATGAGAGCTCAATTGGCAAAATAAAAAAACAAAAAAGGAGAAAAGAAAAAAAAAAAAACAAATGAGAACAAAACAGTTAGAAACCTTCGGAAATACCGAAAAAATATCTAAGAGAAAAATTATTTTGAAATAGTATTTCGTAACAGTATTCCAAACTGAGTCCTTGCAATTTACGAAATCTCTTCCGTATTGTATCGAACAGCAATCCGAATACCAAAAGATCTCCGAGAGATCAATCGATCCAAGATCAAACTATCACATTAAGAACTTAATCCACTTTTATGGTAAAGTTCAAGATTAAGGATTCCATAAGCTAAATCCGGAAATCGCAAAAGAAAAATTAATTCATTTCAAATCGTCATTTTATGTCAATTGTGCTTTTGATCTTTCAAATAAATTCGAATTTAATTCACCACAGATTTTCCATTCACATTGTACTGTGTCATAAATAATATTCCATTGGACTTTATCGTTAGTTATTCAAAGACGCATAACTCATTTCAGAATTCATCTCTTAAACAAAAGGAAAAAGGCAAAAAAAAAAAACAAACAAGATTCTTTCGCAGCTCTTTCCAGCTAGCTTGATAATGTTCCAAGGTGAAGATTATACGATGGCGATAAAGAAGACGAGATGACGAGTATAGGACACTGCAGTAGCTGTCATCTTAGTCTGTTGCCATTTAAAGACCGCTTCAGTCCAGGCAGACGAAGGATAGCTCCCAGCTCAATTTTCACCCCTTTATGGCTTTGATTTATGATACTAAATATGACAAAATGTTGCATACAAAGTCATTTGGGTGCGAGAAAGTGCATCATGCTTCCATTGTTGTTTACACACAACACGCTGTGCACTATCTCATCATCTACAAGTGCTTGCTCTCGCTTTCCATATCATTGCCTTTTTTTTTTCTCTTCTCTCTATCTTTCCTTGAGTGAAACTTATCGCTTAAGTAGCTGAGTTATGAGTCTACAATTATGCAATTACTTTCAAACACTCAAATCTGTTGAGTTTCCGTTTAGTATTATCATTTTGTATTTTTTATATTATTTTTTATTATTCTTTTTGGTTTTTGTTGCAGCTCCTCATGCGAAGAGCTTAGAGAGCTTTCATTTAAAACCATAGCTTTTTGTGCTTTTTTAACAGCCGAATCCAATAAGGACTTTGTTGTGATAAGATTGGAGAGGATTAAAATGATGAGTCAAACGGTTGTAAGGATGATTCATTTTATTCTAAGAACATATTGTGGAGTGAGGTTATTCTATCGAATCGAATGATTCATAGGATTATTTCTATTTTATGGGCTCAAGTTGCACGAACTTTTTATTTAAAAAAAAAAAAATAATAATAATAATAATAATTATGTTGAGTCTATAGAGGGGTTTTTTGCATCCGCATGTCTTAGCTGGAGCTATTTGAGAGAGATCGGCAAAAGGAGTACACAATTCATAAGAGTTATATCTCTATCCTTCTTTCTTCTGTCCCTTGTCTTTTTTCTTATCGAAAAAGTTGAACTGTCTTGACCGTATCGGAAAGATATCATCTTTCCTGTTAATTTTGAACTAGCTTGTGTTCTTAAAATCCAATAGATAATTCTGCGTTTTTGAAGTTCTTTTTCCATGAATTTCGAAAATCGAGCTTAGTAAAATGACCTTTATGCAATTTTTGCGAATTACGAAAAGATTTTTCTTCAGAAAAAGAATTTCTCCTTCATTGATATTGTTTCTGGGAGAGAATTGAACGGAAATCGAGAAATACATATGTAAGTGGGCGTGGAGAAAATTGCATTTTAGAAATAAATCGTTTCGAAACTTACACGGAACTTGTCTCATACAATTATCTACTTATATTTCATACGTACAGATTAAAGAAGGTCTAACCAAAGAACTACGGCTATCACAGAGCCTTTCATCGGCTATGAATGGACAATGGAATCCTCGCAGAGCCACTAGAAGTACATATTCAATTTTTATTACAAAACATATTTTATTCAATAAACGTGCATTATAGATACTCTTCAAATTCGTCGCATTAAACCGATTAGAATAGAAATTTATTGCATACTTTTCGGAGCTAGCAAATTTAGTTCTTTTTAATGGCACTTCAACCATTCAAGGCGAAAGCTTTCTTGCGCTTTTCAAGTTGCACGTGCACATTGCAAACTTGTGCTCGCTCTTTCCTGTATTGAATTGGTTCTCTTGAATTCCCTCTCTCTCTCACTCTCGCTCTCCGACTTGCACTCTTTCCCACTCTCAGTTCCGGTGCCTCTCTCCAGCGCACTTTAAAACGTTTTTTCGCTTTAACAGCTCAAAACGCATCAGTTTACATTCTTGCTTCTTGCTTTATACTCTTCGCTGCTTCGTTCTTTAAACTAATTGATCCCCCCGCAAAACACAAAACACAAATCAAAAACAAAAACAAAAATAAAATTCTGGAAACAAACAACAAAAAAGCAACAATTACGAGACTAATTTCTTGTGAAATTTCGGCGGAAAATATAAAAAGCGAAATTATCGAGCACAGAAGTTTCGGTTCGGTTCGGTTTTGTTTCATTTTTTGTTACTTTCGTTTTAAATGCAATGCCAAAAACAATCAACGTCACACGAAAGACTGTGTTAAGTGAAAGCTTTGATTTCCTGCCACCTGCCACTGGTATATCCTGCAGCTGATTGCGCTCTTAAGTTTGTGCTCGCATTTGTTGTTGCTTGAACCGACGAAGGTCCTTGAGCGAAGTGTTCTTGTGGTTTCCGTTCTTCTCCTTAATTGTCGACTACTATAGTTTCGAGAATTGGAATGTTTTAGCTGAATTTTCCACCTTTTGTACTTTCCGTTCTAACATACAAAAAAATTCGAGTATCAGAAGCTTACGTTCAGTGAAAGCTTATTCCAACGGCTTCTTAACTGAAATGCAGCTGATGTGCTGTTTAAATTTAGCTTTTGTCTTTAAATTTACATCGTCGTCATCTTTCTGTGATCACATTTCCGCAATGCAATACGTAATTGTTATACTAGCTGTTATTATGCGTAGAATTTTGTAGTATTTCATAGTTTTGAGTATCGCTAATTAGTTATTTCAGAGCATTGACGATGAATCATGCTTTTTTAAGCTTTTTGAATTTAGAAACTCAATTACGTAGCATTCTTAATCTTGAATTTCGTATTGTCAATGCTTTACGAATGTGATGCTTTGTAATTTAATGAAATGTATTTATACGTTGTAACATTATATTATTAGACATACATATCAGGCATGCTCCAGAAATCGAATCCGACAAAAAAAAAATTCATAATCAAAGTGATTTCAATAGAAATTTGAGCTATTTCGAATTTTTTTTTTATTCGGATTCGATTTCTTGAGCATGCCTGTTTATTAAAGTTTTAATGCGATTTTCGAATGTACATTAATGTAGTAGACTTTAAGGCTTTGTAATAGAAAATAAATCTATTAAAAAAATTAAATTAAAAAACTTTGCATCTTTTCAGAACTCCAAAGTAAATCATTCCGTCTCAGAAGAATACAGAGCAATACTCTTTTAATGGACAGAATTTTGGAATTGATCATTTAAGGACTTGATTTACGAATTTTTAAAATATAACTACGAAAATAGAATTAACAAATCCCCTTAAAACGGTAAGTAAGATATATTTAATTTTATTTTACTTTGAAATTTTTACATTTTATAAAAGAAAATTTTCATCAGAAAATGCTCGAGATCCTTAAGAACACTGTTACATGTAAGGATCAGAAATTGGATGACATTTTGTTTTGCGCGAATTAAATTGAATACCAAGGCTTTCCCCATATACAATAGACTTCTGGAAAGGCTAATCAACTAGCCCCGAAGGTCGTTAACTTTTCATAAGAATTATCAAAATGTTCCAATTATAATAAATGGCAGGATATCAAGGATTTATTTTCTAAGCTATAGCCGCTTTTTGAAGCTTTTGAAGCTATGTTTTTAAACATATACACTGAAAAATATGACCATATAAAATAAAATCGATCCCCTTAGTGAGCGATTTTATAGAGAAATCTGCTTAAACTATATGAACGATGTGCTTTTTCCATAGAGAAAACTCTTTGAATGCATAGAGAAAATCTTATTGAAACATTTTAATAGATATCCTCATATATTTCATGTGAATATCTTTTTCTTTTTGTTGAAGAATATGGAAAACTGCTTGATATAGTCAAATAATAACGTGACCATATCAATCAAACTATGTGACATTCTTATAAAAATGACGTTTTGATAAGATATCCTTATTGGAAGAAAATCGATTTAAGAAGAAGCCTTTTTAATATTAAAAGCAAGACTTATTGATTAAAAAAATTATATGAATTCCGTATTCATTCCATAGTTTAAAAAGACAAACCAGTTTTTTTTTTTGCACTTACATTGATATAATCAATCTAGCAAGCTCCAAATCATATCTCGCGATGGCGTAGTTGAAGTGAGCTATATTTTTTAATCTGGAAGGTCCGAGTTCGAACCCTGCCGCAGGCCAAAGAATTTGTGGAAATATGGAGAACAACGACACAGGCAAGTAAATTTCAAGGGAAAAATACGGGGAGCAGAAAGTAAGTTGCCAACCAATAAATTAATAAGTTGCGTTCAATAGCGCCTTCCAAAACGTCACGCAACAAGCTCTTTCAAAAGATTCTTATCGAATCTTTTTTAAAATTTTTTAATTATAAAAAGTTTGGTAAAATCTTTTATTTCTTAGTTTTTTGAATAATGCAATTGTTAAATAATCTACTTTTAAAAAGAAAAAAAAAAAAAAAAAACGACGCTCGCTGGAGCAAGGATCGAACCCGTCGACCTGGTTTTTTACAAGAATTCATATCAAAATTAAGAATTTATCTTCTTAGCTTTTTGTTCAATTTTTCGTTAAAATAAACGATAAGTTTTTCTCTAGGGTTTCAATAAGACAATTTTCTCGGATAAAAACCAAAGAGAAATCTTATTGTTTTTCTTCCATTTTATGTGGTATCGTTTTCTGTTTATAGCAAAAATGAGAAACTTATTTGGTCAGTCTTCCATTCGGACATTGGTTGCTGAACACAGATACATTCATATAAAATCGCTCAATAAGGGGATCTTATCGATTTTTATTTTTTATTTTTCTGTGTGTATGGAAATTGGCCTTAGATATTAGCCCTGAGGCAGGCCTGAGCACTCGCGTATGAAGTATGGTATGAATTTCCACGGACATACCTCATATGCGGTTTCTCAGACCATAATTCATAGGTGAGTAGGGTATGTAAGTGCCTCAGGGTAAGGTTTCCTGTCTCAAATCTTATTATTATATATTAAATTTGTTTTATAAGCCGTGGTAGATAATGCTTTTAATTATGGTAGGTAAATTGTTTAGGGAGAATATTCATATTAAAATAAATAACAACGAAAATAATTTATGAATTCAATCCTATTTCAATCCTTAATTGCTGAAAGCAGTCGAAAACTGCAATAGGCATGACAACTTCACCTCTCTCCGGTATAGCTCAAAGTCATGCCTGAGCTCAAAGCTTTTGAATACAAAAAATGTGGGGATTTTTTACAGTTCCTATCCCATATACTGCTTCATTTCCTTCATCCACCTAAAATTCATGCAGGACGAATTCATAAGGTGTGTGGTCTTATTTTGGGTATGACTTCTACAGGCTATACGGCC
This sequence comes from Chlorops oryzae, assembly GCA_020466095.1. NCBI lineage: Eukaryota > Metazoa > Arthropoda > Insecta > Diptera > Chloropidae > Chlorops > Chlorops oryzae. The sequence goes on from CM035806.1 coordinate 37,167,760, forward strand.
GGCTCCGTGGTGTAGAATTGGCTTTCGTTTGGTGTGTATTGAATGTTTATGAAGATCTTGCAAAATCTGAAATTAAAGAAGTTAACTCAAAAAATGGTAATTAAAAAAAAAAGAACTTCTTAAGGAGCGAAATTGCGATTAACTTTTCTCAAGTATAAAGGACCGATTTCATCAAGCTAATTAAATGAAACTTAAACGAAAAGAAGTGCCAAATTTCATATAAAAAAGGAATTTTTAATTTGAGTTTTATTTAAATAGCTTGGTGAAATCGGGCGTAACTTTTCTGAGGCTTAAATTTTCCGGGAGTTTACTGTGTTTGTTTGTGATACCTAAAAGTGTACAAAAATCCTTTCAATTTTCCTTTTTTATTCGTTCAAGGATTAAGGGTACTCAAGTCCGGTGGAAGCAGATGCTTTGAAAGTTTTTAATTGAACTTGGAAGGATAAAAAATAAAAAAGAAAGATATTACTTTAAATCATTTTTTTTATTTATACATATTTTCTTTTTTTTTTCAAAGAAATGTCCTTGAAATTCCGGGACCCTGCATTATAAAAATTTAATATGCTTCGAAATTGATCGAGCACATAAGGAGGTAGTAGCGAACTCCTTTAACGCTTTCTCCATTTTCAATTTCTTCGCAAGGATAATTATCGTTTTATACGATTATAATCGTGCAGTAGCGTCAAGTGTATGGCATTATTTCAGGGCGTCACATTTAATGCTGACTGTTACAGTCGGCGTCTGAGTGAGTAAACCAGCCAGCGAGCTAGCGAGTGAGTGAGTGAGTTTGCTGCTTATACCTCACTTTATTGTTTACTTAAGTTTCGAAAAATATTTTCTATTTGCGCTGACACTTATTGTTGTTGGCAGACACATAACGAAGCGAGAAAACGTGCTCATACGCCAAATTGACTGATTTCGATATCAAGAAAATAAAAAACAAACTGAGAAATCCAGACTCTTAAGTTAAACCTGACAATACGCTGCGTTGCGCTTTGTCTACAATTGATTTTGTGTTCGATTGCGTTTTTTCGACTTGTTCTTTGTTTTAATGCTACAGAAAGTCCTAGCGAGCGAAAGTATTTTTTTTTTTTTTTTTTTTTTTTTGCGGTGGGAGAGGGGGGGTAGAAATATAAAAACAAAAATGGGAAGTCTGAAGAATTGACTTGGCTTTTCGGTCTATTGATTTCATTTGTATGAGTACCGCATCAAGAAGGAAAATAAATGTACACAGTGACCGCATATAGTACTGCATTAAATTGGCCCACGGGACGTATGAGTGATGCGTAGATGTGGCATAACGTATACAGACATGGTCCCTTGGAATTTATTTGTTCGAATCGCTTATTTCTTTCATATTTCATTTCGATTTAATATAATTTGTTTTGCTTGTTTAAATTCTTCGTCTTAATGCTTTCGTGTTCAAAGTGAAAACATGAAAGAAGACCAAAAAACAAAAAAAAAAAAAAAGAAAGAAAAGAAATCATCCTCATGCAAATTTTATTGATCTTAAAAAACATAAGACGACTAAGGCATTGCGAACTTCAATGAGCTTACTCTAAGTTATTAAACGCTGCGGGTATACAGCCAAAGTAGCTCATAAAATGCAGCTGGCACCTTCGTGGCATACCGAAAGCTCATCTTAAGTACTTTCAAAGTCACTGGGCGTATGAGGGAAACAGTTGCGCTGTTAGCTGCTAAACAATGACCATGACAGCAGCGGCATACTGCTGCTGCTGCTGCTTGTATATAATTAATTGCGTATTAGGCGTTTATGTGATCGGAATTCGAAGAAGAGCTCAGGCATAAGTTGGCTTGTCGTCAACCATGGGGATTTACATCATCGAAGAGAGAAAGCCCGCGATTAGACGGGGCAACGAAAACTCATTTGAAAAGCAAAGCAAAAAAAAAAATCTTTTCTCGAAAATACTCGTATCTCTCCAAATTTGACTGCTTACAACAGCACTTTACAATTACCCTTGAGGGCATGATATTTTGTATTCAGTGTGTTTGTATATTTATGTGTGTTACTTTGTATCCATGCACAGAGCAGTTAGTGCAGGTATGCTTGTTGCAAGCTTTTTCCGTCTTCCTTATTTTTTTCTCTTTTTTTTTTTACTTTCAAATCAATTCGAGCATCATTTCGACAATTCGCTCTAAATCTTTTGGGACAATCTCGAATGGAGTCAGCACTGCCTGCCTCGATGCACGATGCATGCAGGCACACAAACACACACAAACACACACATAGAGTGGCTTAACTTGCCACGTTCACTCAATCATGTTTACGAGATTTCATTCGAAAAAGCCTGGCATTGCAATTTGCCAATTTTCGTTAACGGAAATCCTTTACGGCACCTAATTTCGCTGACATCGTACATTTTTCGAGATAAAGCCGTAATTTGGCTTTTATCTTTCGCTAATGCATTTTATTTATTTGAATTTTTCCTCCGAACTAGAATAAAATTATTTAATGCCAGCACATTAAATGTTGGCCAAAACCGGCGACACTAAACGTTGGACATTCGACAAAAAAAAAATATTTATATGTATATGTATAAAAAAAAAAATAAATAAAAAATAAATAAATAAATAAAAAAATAGGCGGAAAAAGTTTAAATGAAATTTTCGTCTAAAAGTTTTCTCTGACCTTGCCCAGAAACTGTCAACTGGCTGAGTGAGTTGGTGCCTGTTAGATTTGCTTGGCCACTTAGATTCTGTTCGCGTGTTGTGTTGAGATTTTTTTTCTGCCAATAAAGCGCAACAAATCCACTTAACCAATGCCAAACACTGTGGCGCCTGCTGCAATACACAAGTTATCTCGTTGAAACTAGAAAACTGCAAGATGGCAGAGAGCAAAGCAGCAGAGAGGAGCTGAGGAGCTGAGGAACTGAGGAGATGACGAGATGAGGAAATGGTCAGCGGACGAGAGAAGGAGAGCAGAAGGAAGGAATCGTTACAAAGGAAGGGAGCGAGGGAGGTGCGGACGAAACAAATTCCGAACTCATAAATTGGCTTATCCACTTAACTGTTAACGGGTTCCGAGGCAATCGTGGTAGTTTTTTTATTGTATTTTTATTTTCATTTTCATTTTAATTTTTTTTTTTTCGTTGCACGCTTCCCATAACTCGCTTGGTTGTTCGAGTCACAGCCTAACTTGGTTGCTATGTTGCCATTCCGTTCCAACTACCGCAACTTCCGCCCGCTTTCCCACTTGTAATGCACTCGAAGGATTGATCACCTCGAAAGTTGCTTCATTTGCCAAAGTTGTGTCTTTTGTTTTTTACGCTTGTTTGTTTTTTTTTTTTTTCTTCTCTATTTTTATTCGTTTAGTTTGGCCCTTTTTTCTCTTCTTCTTTTCTTTGTCTTTTTTTAGTTAAATTTTGAGCTTTTTCTTTTTGTTTTTCATTTCGTACTAAACTTTTGTCCATCATCGTGATAATAGCGTTGGCGATTTTTCAGAAGGGCAATTTAAGCGCTTCAGCTTCAGCTATCGGGAGATAACAGCTCCGTGTGTCCTTAGCAAGAAAAAGAAAATTTAAATATTTTAGGAAAGCAGTACATATGAAGGGACTTTGGGGCTGCAAAAAATATTAATATCTCAGAGATATTACTCGCGCGTTCCCATTGCCTTGTCGGAAAAAAAATGTACACAAAAAAAAAACAAGCAGCAATTGAGACGTAAGCTCTCAAAAGGAATTTGTTATCTACCCAGTTGCTAATTTTATGCTCTCCGGATTGATCATTTGAACATTCCAAAGCGAGGGTATATCATAGACTTTTCCAATCACTTCTACAAATCGACTTTGTTCTGGCATGGCCGCTTTGGGTAGGCCTTCCTTTTGCCTCTCGTGAGCAGGCAGAAAGTGAGGTGTTCAAAAAAGATTTAGTTTTGCGTTTTGCTTTTGCTTTTACATTTTACTTCAATCCTGAAAATATGCAACTTTTTGATAAAAAAAAAAAAACAAACGTTTTTCTTTGAACACATCACCTTTTCCCGGCTAAATGACTGCCAAGGGAAGTAATGCCTATTGACAGTGTTTGGGATACAACAAGTTATTTATCGCTTAGCAGAGGAGTTCCCCCTATTTGCAACTGGGTTGTAGTGCAGGATTAAGGCTCTAAGGAGAACTGTTTTGTAGAGTTTTTATTTAAATAACTACTAAATATTGAAAATCGAAATCATTCGTCACACGTAAATCAAAGACAATCAAGAGAAGGAATTTTTTTCTTTTTACGACCAAATTTTTGAACCGCTCTCACATAATAATAATTTTAATAAATTCTTAATAAAAAATAAAAAAAATTGAAAATCCTCTTTCGTTTTCTGTCAAGCTTTTTTGAAAATTGGTTCCAAAACAGCCTCACGAAGGAAACAGCCCCCTTAAAGCAATATAACCGGAAGTGTAGTCGATGATTGAATGAACATTTTAAGCATATTTTGGACCCCTGGTCGATTTTTCTAACCAGTCAATTCTGAAAAAATCTATTTCTCTGTCTCGGAAAGGTTTCATAGTATGCGAGATGTCAAATATAAAGCTAAATTTAGTGGCTTTTCAAATAAATTAAAATCCTTCACTATAAGGCAAGCGATACACTATAGCATGATTGCATGCAACACAATTGCCGGCAATCCATTCCGTGCAATCAAAAAAGGCTGGTTTGTTTAGACTACGTGCAATAAGTTACGTGAAATTGGGCGGGGAGTGGATTTCATGCAAGTTACGCGCATATTGTTTGCAATCGTTGCATGTACTGTATACACACTTGCTGCACTGTACTATACTACAAGCAACATCGACGCAGGCAATTAAAAAGTTTTTGAATTTTTGACATTTGTGTTATTGGAATTTTCAAGAAAAATTAAAAAATAAGTATATTCAAACAATTCCTACGAATAATATAAATACTTCCATCGCAGCTTGCCTTTTGTTGAAATTACTGTTGAAAAAGAGAAAGAGGCGATTGAATCCACATATTCTATTCCGGCTGAGGCCAGGGTCTACTCTTCCCGGTATCGTTCTCCATTTCGTGTTTTTTTGGAGCATCCCCGACAAGAAAAATTAGTCACAAAAAAGTCACCTTGACTCTTGTGTGACTGAGCTCGTTGCTAAAAATAGGTCATGCGGACTTAAATTTTAACTTAAAAGTGACCGAAACAGCGCAAAATTGTGTGACAACTTTCTTGTTACTGTGTTAGTCACACGAAACTCAACAGAAACTACTCAGTTACAAACTAGTTACAGAAAACATCTCAGAAACAAGCAGAAATCACACAATTTAAGCGCTCAGTAACGTACTATTTGAAATGTTGCCACTGATTTTAAATAAATTTTTGTTGCTAAGAATTTGTTGCCACCAAATTTTAAAACTGACAAGAAAAAATCTTTCATATTGAATTGAATAAATAATAAATAGACTTTGAGCATCAGTTCAGCTTATTTCCAAAACGAAATTTTACAAACGCTTCCAGTTTTATGGTGAAATAATGCATGCTACCCCTTCAAAAATGACGCCCCTCAAGAAATATGCTTATTTTATAATTTATGTTATAAATATAATATTTTCAAATCCTTATTTTGGCCTTAGAAATGTAACTTTTTGTATTTTATGATAAATGCATACCATACATTATGCGTTTTAAATGCACTTTTTTGCTTAAACCTAATTTTGAATCATGTTGAAGAACTTTTTAGTTTTACAAATTATAACCTCTCATAAAATAATCAATCATATAAAAAAAATGGCAGATTACTTTAAAGTTCTTGAATACGTATTTGAAACCCCATTGTGACCAAATCAGTTGCCAACGGCTATTTTCAAACACTATAGAAACCGTTAAGGTTGCATAGGAATGATTCGCAACCTTATAGCTACTGTTCAGTGACTATACTAGTGCGATTGAAGTAGAACTACGACTAAATCGGTTACTTACTATTCTCATCGGTTCCACAAAAAAAAGTGCTGCCCATATGAGGCAATCTTCCCTTTTTGGGGGAATTTAGCAATTTAGAAATTTAAGACCTTAATAAAAACTGTTATCACCAGAGTGAATAAATGCTTGTTTTTGCATACGTCATACTATTTTTGCATATTTTAGTAGTGCTTGCCAAAAACTATTTTTTGTGCATATTTCCCATATTTTTGGTTAATAGTACTATTTTAAAAGCCTTTTCCTACCTAATTTCCGAAAAAACTCAACACTGTTGAGTTTTTTCTGCTATTTTTATACCCAGCGTAAGCGGGGTATATTAGTTTTGTGCGAATCTTGTAACAGGGAGAACTAAGCTCCGGAGATATAGACATATATATATAGAAATGATCAGGATCAAAAACTGAATCGATTTAGACATGTCCGTCTGTCCGTCTGTCCGTCCGTCCGTCCGTCTGTCCGTCTGTCCGTCTGTCCGTCTGTCCGTCCGTCCGTGGTCGGATCTCCTCCGAAACGGCTGGACCAATCAAGTCGAAATTTGGCACACAGGTATATCGGGATCCGAGTATGATCCTAAGTAAAAATGGGAGACATCCGCCCACTGCCACGCCCACAAATGAATATAATGTGTTTTCAGTAAAATGCTTGTAACTTGCGAACCACTCAACACATTCCATTGATATTTGGTGTACTGGTAAACTACAAAAAGGGACATATCCTGGCAAAAAATGGACGCCGCCCTCCGTGAGCCACGCCCACAAATAATCCCACAAATAAGGGCTTATCGTAACTTGTGAAGTAAAAGGCGTAGAAGGTTCAAATTCGCAACATAGGTTGACCAAGGCGAATGAAAGGTATAGGAAAAAAATTTATATGGCCCGCCCACTTCCACGCCCACAAATGGAGATTTTTCGTAACTTCCGAATTAATAGGCGTAGACGCTTCAAATTCGCAACATAGGTTGACCAAGGCAAACGAAAGGTGTAGGGAAAAAATTTAACTGGCCCGCGCGCTGCCACGCCCACAAATGAAGATTTTTCGTAACTTCCGAAGTAAAAGGCGTAGAAGCTTCAAATTCGCAACATAGGTTCACCAAGGCGAATGAAAGGTGTAGGTAAAAATTTTATGTGGCCCGCCCACTGCCACGCCCACAAATGAAGATTTTTCGTAAATTCCGAAGTAAAAGGCGTAGAAGCTTCGAATTCGCAACATAGGTTCACCAAGGCGAATGAAAGTTGTAGGTAAAAATTTTATGTGGCCCACCCACTGCCACGCCCACAAATAGAGAAGAAAAACATAGTGCACTCATAATGTCGGGACGCTGGGTATTTCAAAGTCGGGCTTGACCGACTTTAGCTTTCTTACTTGTTATTTCTGCTTCATTGCTTTCCTTTGTCAAAGACTCTTCTAAGCGCTGTGTCCAATGCTTGCGTATACGTTCGATCGCGTTTTTACGTTGGAGTGTGTTCTCAAATTTGGCCCCCTTACCATTTCAGACGTTGAACGTTCTTTTTCATTGTGTAAAAACCTTTTATGAGAGAAACGCCAACATTTTTTGTTTGAAAATGTAAAACAACATCTAGTCATATATTTTAATAACTCCGCTGAATAAAAAATAAATTTTAACTGCATATTTTTCGGACTATTTTCCTTGTTTTTTCGAGCTTTTTATAGCGCTTATTTTCGGGTTTTTTCGGGCTTTTTTTTACTCACTCTGGTTATCACATCAAGGTTTTGTGCAATCGTAAAAAAATTTAATATTTAATCGCCAAAATTATTCCTTATATTAATATTTGCATTTTTAGATTTTCCCCCGCTTTTGCGAATACTGTTATTATAAAAGTGATATGTTCGTTATATCCTTGTAAGAACCCTAGGGTTGAAATTTTCGAAGAATTATCCGTGCCATTGTTATTTTTAAATGCGAAATAAATATTTAAAAGTAGAAGTTATTCCGTTACTCAAAACCCGAATATTTTGTTGCCCGACTGCGACAGAAGGAGGGTAATGTTTCTCGTGCCAGTAGGTCGCCTCCGATATTTGTGACATGCCATTATGCCAGTCTATGATAACTAGCCATTGTGCTAGCCAAAAAATGAATGGTGTGAAGTATATTTTTTGTTTGTTTGTTTTGTGCTGGAACATATCGCACCCCGTCAAATAAAGTGGCATAACTCAAAACTTTGAATCTTTTTCATAAGTCACATGTCTACCTATACAATAAGTAATACTCCATTATTGTTATTGTAAATAGCAATAAAACACCATTATGTCTTTTTTGCTGCAATGATTTGATCACTTGTTGGCATTGACAAAGAGACTCATTTTGAGTTAGTGCTTTTTTACTATTTGAATTTAGTTAAATTTTATGTTGTGTCCTTTTAATGATTAAATTCGGTTCTTTTTGTTCAACTTTAAATCATCAAAGAGTCATCACCAAAAATAATACAGAATAATTTGGTAAAAAAATTTATCAATAGGAACATTACGCAAAGACAATTATTTTTCTAAAAAGTGTTAAAATCAATTTTCTTCTTCGCAAAAAAGCGTTTTATTTTACAAATATGTTTTATTAGCTCAAAAAAAATTGTTAGTATTTTCTGAAAAATTAGAAATTTTGAGTTGTGTCTCCTTAGTTGCCGGGTTGCGATATGCAAACAATGGCGCCAAAATTCAGGTAAATGCTTTGGTGTGCACGAAATAAGTTGGAGTATGCATCATTTTAAACTTTTTACATAATATTATGTGGACCACACTGATTTTTAAGCACTGAGTAGCTACATGGGTACCAATCAGCTAATTTAAATTGCACTATTGTTGTAGAAGAACCCGCAAAAATTTGTTTTTCTTGACCCTTTTCTATGATCTCGTTCAAGCGTTACTTTTTTCGCTTATTTGAATCGAATCCATGTTAAAAAAAATTTTATAGACACGTGTTTGCTGCTATGATTCGCCAAATAAACTAACAACATACTATTGGTCACACAAATGTATTAAAGTCAGTATGAAATAACTTGATAGCTATAATACAGACTCACGCATGGCTACAATGAGAAGTTTTGTTTTAGTCGCTATAAGAATTGAATGAAACCCTTTTGTGCCTACTCTTACTTGCCACAGAGCAGTTTCTTGAACGCGCTCAGTAACAAAAATTTGATTCGGTTGCATTGAACTTATTCGAAACTCGACAGTGATTCGCAGTTTCAATCCATATAATTTGTAACCGATAAATATAGTTATGTGTGACTCCTTAAAAAAGAAGTTACAGAAAACCTTTGTTTTGACATCTCGGCAACTGGATTGGTTTCATGAAACTCCTTTTACGACTATTCAGCAACTGATTTTGGTTGCAAAGTATTCTTGTGTTCTGCTTGGGTCCGGTTTACATAGGCCAACTGCTTCTAAATCCTATCTGAGTGCATATAACCATATCTGTTTTAGGCGCCCCTTTGGCCATGTATGGTACCTCGAGTAACAATCCTTTTTTGCAATGGCTGCTTCGTGGGCTCGCAATACATTTCCATACCATCGGAGTCGTGCTTTTCTCATTTCCGCAATAGGCGCAACATCGTATTTGGAAAGAATCGTATCATTTCCGATGTTTTCGAAGCACGAGATCCCGAAACACTTTTTAAACGCGAAGTGCGCAATCTAGTTTGCTATCATTCTGAACTGACAGTGCTCGTTTTTTGTTTCAAACGTTTTTCATTGCATGCGAACGATTGCTCAATTCCAACGAGTTGGAAATGAGCAACGGGCAACACGCAATCAGCAAAAATCATCAAAAGCGTATACACTGCGTGCAATAATGCCATGCAATATTGCTCGCAATCTGAATATTTTCAAAAACGGGATGCTGTATACACTACGTGCAACGCGTAATCGTGCAATAATTGCGCGTTCCATACAACCCGGCAGCGATTTCGTGCAATCATGCTATAGTGTATCGCTTGCCTAAGGCGTTCGAGCCAAGTGCACACCTCGTTTTATAAGACCACTTGTTCTGAATCATTTTTAATAAGATAATAACACTAGTTTACAGAAATTTTACTCGGAATATCAAAATACGTTTTCCTAATGCAATTCGACCTTCTTAACGCGAAAAAAAAATTTTTTTTAATGTTTTGGACGCGGTTTTTATATTAATTTTTGCAAAAACGATTATTTTTGAAGGGAGTTTAGCAGTGTTTTCGAGCAGAACTCGACAATGCATCATTCGATTTGAACAAATTATCCCTCGAATTCAAGAAAATTAACCCTTGTCACACTTGTTGCCACACAGTCTTAAGAACGGTTTTGAAAATAAGATTCTGTAGACCTTCAAACCTTAAGAAAAGACACATATTTTTAGAGAATTCATAAAATTATTCCTTTCATAAGCCTCTGAAAAATATATCGCGAGCAAATAAAACTTCCTTCCAAACAAAATTAGAAATGAATTTTCAAAAAATATGCATAAGTAATATAATAAAATTTTTTAAGTGAGGGATTAAAAGCGAAAAAACGCACAAAAATACATTGCATACTTTTAAGTTGAAATTGGTTTTATCGAAATTTGTTCATTCAAATATTGTTTTCGTGCTTAAAACGTCAACGTCCATGGGAAAAGTGCATTTAGATCTCCGTGAAATTCCAAAAAAAAAAAAATTTTTTTTAACTAGTGTAATAAAAGAATCCTGAGAAAGCTTTTTGATCTAATCATTTAACATTTTTGCACTCGTCTTGGAGGATTTAAAGTTGGAACAAAAAAATTTTAGTTTTCTTACAGTTCAACTTTGTTTTTTTTTTTTTTTCTTAGGACTGAATTCACTTTTTCAATTTCACCGAACATGAGAATTTATTTCATTAAACCCCTCAATGATATTTGCCGTTGTTTTTGTTGTGATTGTTTTGTGTTTTTGTTGCTTCAATTTCGGAATTCGGTGGAATTCGTTTTGCTTGGAATTTCTTAAGACAATTTTACCCTCTCACATTTTAATAAACTGTCCGAATTTTCATATTGCTCTACTCGAGAGCACACCTGCAAATTATAGAAGGCAATCTTAGGCATGAGCTCTACTCTAATCAGCTTTAGAATGAAAATCACGAAGCCCTCGAAAATTCTACTTTGCGGATAACAACGACCAACGCTTGCGACTGCAACTGCGAATCTTTTGCTCTAACTCAGGTCCTGGCTCTTCGCCCTTCCGTGGCATGCTCTCAATTGCGTTCCTTTTGTCCCTAGTAGCCCCCATTTGAGGTGGTAATAAAAATTTACGATTTTTCCTATTGTATATGTATTTGTATATATGTTTATATATATATGTATTTTTCCTTTCTTTTTTTTATCTTTTCTGTACAAGAATGCATCCAGGAAAGCAGATATGCAATCTCAAGTGAGACCTTTGCCATAGAACCGTACCGAACCCGCTTCACTTCAATTTCCTTTGAGTATATGTTCGTCTAGGCGAAGCATGTCTAAACTAAGTAGCCAGAGCTATTTTCCCTGTGCTACGTTTACTCTTTATTTAACTTTCTTTAAAAATACCTTTGCTTAACCTTTTGCCTGCCTTCTCGGTGGCTATGTGGGGCTCTGTGTGTGTGCATGTTCGTGTGTTAGTGTGTTTATTCTGTTGTTGTTGCTGTTGTTCTTTTTTTTCCTCTAATTTTATCTTTATGCATTCTTTTTCCACTTTGATTTTCTTAACAGTTTACGCTTTGCATTAGTATTTACTCTTGCCGTATTCGTTTGTGCACCCGCCTGCCTGCCTACCCTCCGTGTTCACTTTCCTGGCAATTTCTTTTTATTTTATTTTTTCGTTCTATTTTTATGTTTCAGTTCTTATTTTTTATTATTTTTTCTTCTGTTTATTTATATTTTGCATTAAGTTTCTGTTGTCTCTTTATGTAACTGGCGGGTAACTCCTTCTTCCACACAAGGGCTGCAATTCTTTTTAATTTTTAACATTTTAATCTCATGATACCGACAGTTCAGTTGGCAGTTTTATGTGTGCTCAAGACAAACGAACGAAAAACGAAATAAAAACGGAACAGAAATGCAAGCAAGGCATCAAGGTAAAACACAAAAACAAAAAAAGGGTAAATAAATAAAAAAATAAAAAAATATTTTTAAACATACACACACTCACCTAAATAGATATATATACCGCTGAAGCGATATGTGGGCGTGAGGCTGTGAGCCTGTGATTGCGTGAAGGCGTGAGGGCGTGAGGGCGTGCTAGTGGCCGACGCTCAGTTTGCTGTAAAATGCTTTTGATTTAAATATGCAATTTTTAATATTTTCGACAGATTTTATTGCAAACACCTAGGCACGGAAATTGCTGCAATTTGGGTCGTTCCAGCAAGCTGTTTGCTCGGCCTCTTTATTTCAAAAATGAGAGGAAGCAAAAGGAAAAAAATAACCAAAGGAAATTTGCACGATTCCAAGGCATAGGCATAGAGTCCTTCCGTGTCTTCTTCTACTTCTTAAGTATTTCGATACGGATTTTTCTTACCTACGTTTATACATACATATCTACCATCATGACGACGGACGGACGGATGGACGGACGGCAACGTGATGCGCCTTTAGTGTAGACCCTTTTTGAACGTCAGCTTTGGTCATCTTTCATTTTAGGTTATGGCGCTCGCTCTGACGCTCATGTATAAAACATGTAATTTGACTAGATAGGTACACATGTATATGCTTGGACTCCCAGGTTGTACGAATAAGTTAGACAGCTATAAATTTTTGGTAACTTAGAGGCTTCACTTAAATGGTACATTGTATATGTGTGCGGTTTCACCTGTGCTCCGGAGAACGTTTTCAAAAATATTACAGGCAAATTGAATTCCATTGGCCAGGACGCAAAACAGTCGTTGTCGAATCGCTTTCCAGCGTCTTTGAAAAAAAGACTTATTTTCTTCCATTTAAAAACAAAAATAAATTTAATTTAAATCATTAAAAAATGACGACCTTACACTTGTTTGGAAATCTTAGGTAGTTGCAAAAACAAATTCTTCAATTTTTTGGCTACACGAATTTTCCACTCCTCTCTCACCAAACGCTATGCCGCGAATAAAAATACAGCAAATGGTCGGGTGATGTTTTTGTTAAATTGCAATTTTTTTTTTCACAATTTGAATTTTTATTTATACAGGACATCATCTAAATGCACTTTCTTATGGCAATTATCTTATTAGCAAGGAAGTAAAAGCAAAATAGTTAATAAAAATTACAAAATTAAACTTTACCAAAAAAAAAACCTTGCATATTTACAAGCTAAGTCTTGTTAATAATTTCCATTGCTTACATTGATACAACGTCATTTATAAAGTAATAATTTTGCCATTTTTCTTAAGATTTTGAAAATTCATTTCTCATTTTGTTGGGTAGGTAACCAACTTTAAACAGAAAATGTGAAAAAAAAATAACAAAAAAATTATTCGCTCGAGATCGATTTTTTAGATGCCGATGAGAAGAAGAATTTTATGAATTCATTAAAAATATGTGTCTTTTCTTAAGGTTTGAAGGTCTACAGAATCTTATTTTCAAAACCGTTCTTAAGACTGTGTGGCAACAAGTGTGACAAGGGTTTGTTTTCTTGAATTCGAGGGATAATTTGTTCAAATCGAATGATGCATTGTCGAGTTCTGGTCGAAAACACTGCTAAACTCCATTAAAAAATAATCGTTTTTGCAATAAATAATATAAAAACCGCGACCAAAACATTTAAAAAAAAAAATATTTTTTTCGCGTTAAGAAGATCGAATTGCATTAGGAAAACGCATATTGATATTCCGAGTAAAATTTCTGTAAACAAGTGTTATTATCTAATTAAAAAGGATTCAGAACAAATGGTCTTATAAAACGAGGTGTGCACTTGGCTCGAACGCCTTATAGTGAAGGACTTTAATTTATTTGAAAAGCCACTAAATTGAGCTTTATATTTGACATCTGGCATACTATGAAACCTTTCTGAGACAGAGAAATAGATTTTTTCAGAATTGACTGGTTAGAAAAATCGACCAGGGGTCCAAAATATGCTAAAAATGTTCATTCAATCATCGACTACACTTCCGGTTATATTGCTTTAAGGGGGCTGTTTCCTTCGCGAGGCTGTTTTGGAACCATTTTTCAAACAAGCTTGACAGAAAACGAAAGAGGATTTTCAATTTTTTTAAATTCACAATTTATCAAAATTAGTAAAGAAGCACTTTCTTATGTGTAGGTGGTTCAAATAGTTCTTGGCCGTAAACGTGGAGACTCAAAAAAGATATAGTGCTGGCGGCCACGATTTCGATTTTCCATCTCAAAGTTGTACAAAATGAAAAACAGAAAATGGGGTTTTAATCAGTATTCTGGGTTAAGGTTCAAAAATAATTTTTTTTTTTTTGGTAAAATGGCGACCATTGAGAAATGACCCATCGATTTCGGGTGTATTGTTTGTGAAAAAAAAAATTTTTTTTAATTTGTTAAAACTATGTTTGAGCGTTCGGCCATTATGGTGACAATTCTGCGTCGAATCCACTTTGTTCCATTTAAATCCGTCCCGTTGAACTGGAGAAATCGTGGCCGCCAGTTCAAAGAAAGTGGTTTCGTTATAAATGCGTTTAAAGCTTGAAGTTAACGCAAAAATGGCTCATTTTGCTGCAGATTTTGCTCGACAGAGAAGGCTATATCTTTCAAAGTATTTCGAATTTCATAAATTCCTTTTAGCACGATATTCTCAAATATCCACGCAAAGAAAAAATGAAGAGAAAAAACGAAAAAAAATTGTTCTTGTCTAATTGATTTCAAATTTAACCACAAGCTTTCGTCTCTGATTTTATAACTTTTGAGATTATAACTGGTCTACACAACTTATTTAGAAATAATGAGAGGGACAGAGAGGGAAGACATCACAAAAATGACCTTCAATTAAGTCGAAATTGTTATTGGTAAATATTTAACGTGAAGCCTTTTATTTTGTAGAAATTTGAACTGATCCCTATGCAATAGACATAACTGTATATTCAAGCATAGCTTAAGAGAGACGTCGCTGGTGAAAGTTAATAAAAGTGTTGCTGACATTCTCAGAAATCGGATTGTCCCCAATATGCTTGAAATGCATGCAAACTTTGCCCTCTTTCCTTGCAATAATTTCGAAAGTCGTCACCCATCACCTCCTATTGAAAACCCACAAAATTTTATAAACACATTTAGCTTTGTATAAATGTTTCTTTATTCCCCCTCTTAAATGCCTAGGAAATACTAATCTTGCAGACCACTTTCAATACTTTCACTCTTCCGGCATTTCAAAGGAAAATGCCAACGCAAACAGCCAAACACTCTCATATCTCTTCATTTTCGCCTTCTGATTTCATTTCCACCACTGCCATCGCTACCGCCATCGGCACCGGCACCGGCAGCGACAAAGCCACTGCCACTTCCCTTTCCACATCCTGTTGCACATCTTGTTTCACTTCCTCTTTCCACTCGGGGAGTGGGAGTTTTACAAATTTCATTAACACTTTCCTTGTTAACAACCAAAAAGGCTAACAACATGCGACCTCGCAGAGTTAAAGTAAAAATAATATATATATATATATATATATACATATATAGGTATGTATATGGAGGAAGACAAAAAAAAAAAGACGTTATTCGGATGCCGACCAAAAACTTCTCCATTACCCAAATCCCTATAATTTTCGTAGTCACGCGCGCTGCGAAAATTGCCCACAAATCTAACCAAAGCGACGCAGGGATGCTCAAAACCTCAAAATTACAGAGCGCCACGCGACATGGACGTGGACGAGGACGACGATGTAAAGCTCGAAAGCGGATTCGCATTCGGATTCGGATTCCGAATAGAAATAGGAATCAGAATCAGCATCGCAATCGCAATCGCAACGGCCATTCGAGAGTGGGTGCGACGTTTCAGGAGCTTGAAACTGTTATCCGACTGGTACTTTTCACCACAGGCGGAAGGATGCATTAGAGCAGCAGCAGTGCCGCAACATAACAAGCGAAACTCACTCACTGGACTTGTGTCGTCGTCTTGTACGGTCACTAGTTAACACTGTGGACAAGCCAAGCCTTGCGAGCACGAGAATAGTCGGACGGAAGAGTGTAAAGGCAAACAGTCAGGGCGGGGGCGGACGTTCGGACGTACGGACATCTAGTCGAAGAGATGTGTTCATTTGCATATTTTCCAATTTAACAGCTGAAGCTTATGCTGATGCCGACGCTGACGCTGGCGCTGACGCTGAGGGTGAAGAGAAAGTGGAAGGTCCAACTGGCCACGATGCGTCGTGTTGAATGCCGAATACCGAATGCCGAATGCTGAATGCTGATTGCTGGTTTTGTTGGAATTGTTACCTCTTGGTGGAACATGATGTTGTCTGCGACGAAAATTACACCAAAGGGTGTCGTTGACTTTGGCGCGTGTTCCATAGCACGGAAGTGCACGGAGTTGGTCGCTGTTCTGTTCCTTTGAATTTCGTATTTGCGTACCCCTTTTTATACGCCACATTGGCTCATCAAAGTGCGCTCACAGTCATTCTGAGGTGCCTGCCACATCTACATACCAATCTTTGTACATACCAACATGACCTAAAAGTATGCTTCGTTCATTTACTGCAGCAGCGCAATGTCCAACGTTCAGCGCTCAACGTTCAACGTTGAACTTTAAATGTTTATTGTGCTAAGCACGTTTTGCCTATGTTAGACCACTTCCGACCGTGTCAGCTCGCCGCGCTCCCTCCCTCCCTCTCGCCCCCTCTCTCTCTCTAGCTGTGTCTTTGTCGCCATCTCTTTGCATGGAACATGTTTGTCTCAGTGTTTGGCGCCTTTGTTGTTGCCGGTTTGACCTCAGCTGTTTTTTCTTATATTCATAATCACTGTCGATGAGTTGTTGAAGAACTTTATCTACCTCTGCGGCTTCATAGTCATTATCGTCATCATGATCATCATCATCTCGTCGTCGAGGATTCATTTCATTTCGTTTCATTTCATTTTATCGTCAAATCGACAACGAAGCTCTCGAAACGAATGTGCAGCCAGCGTCATAGTCACCGCCGTTGCCGCCACCGTCACCGTCACAGTCCTAGTCCTAGGCACAGTCACAGTCGCCATCACACTCAATTCATTCACGAGACTAACACAAATCATTAGTTATGCCGCTTGCGTACCGCTGCATCAGCAGCATTCAGCATTCGCTCGGGCGATTGGTCTTAGTTCAACATTTACCCGAATGCAGCTGCAGCTCGTTATTTGTTGGCGCTGCCGCTGCCGTTGCCGTTGCCACTGCCATTGCCCTTGCCGATGTCCTTTTGCGTCTTGACGGGCGTCTTAAATGCGTTTCTTCGCTCTTCACGCTTTCGCTGTGGTCGTAGATTCTGCTTATTTCTGCGGTTCACTTATTCGCCTCTTTTTTTTAAATAAAAGTCGCTCGCTCACTCTCTCTCTATTTCTCGCACTGTCTCTATCTTTGCCTTTTTGTGTGCACGTGTGTGTGCATGTGTGTGTGTGTATGTGTGTAAGCGTGTGAGTGAATATCCTTCGCATTCGTTTGTGGCTTTAGCTTTCATTTCAGCGCTGAAACACGAGCGTGACCTGTCTTTGAAAAGTATGCTTTGAAAATATTTTTTGGTGTGAAGAAAAACGAAAAAATAAGAAAGCAAAATTGCTGTGAAAAACATTCCGACTTTATCCTTTGCGACAAGCAGCACTTGAGAACAAGTTCACCTAACGTCATTGCGTCGGTTTGTGTTGAAAGCTAAAATTCAATTTTATTTGAAAATTGTCAAAAAATGCTTCTTGATGTGCATGATGCGGCAAGAATTCGATGCTCCTCCTTCTGCTGCTGCTGCTGCTGCTGCAAGCTCATGTGGCAGAGAAAAACATACATACCTGCACACATATACATATTTGTATACACCTTGGAGGAAGGTCTGGAATTAGAAAATCCAAGTTCACCAAATTTATTCTCAACTGCCTTCGTTGAATGAAATTTCATTTGAAATGGAAAGAGATTGAACCTGCACAACATCATTTAAACAATAGTCATGTAATCTCATATTGGGTCATGATGGAAAATTTCTTCAATTAATATCAACTTCCTTTGTATGCCCCTGCTAAGGTACTGAACAATTGCTTCCAAAAAAGCAAAACGAGAACGAAAACAAAAAAAAAAAATATTTCACAATAAAACGCAACGAAAACTTCAACACGCCACGCCGTCTTTGGCAAGTCTTCAAACTCCACTTTCTCCTCATATTTATGAAGATTGCTTCAAAAATATATATATTTCCTCGAAGGCAAATGCAAATTTCCCATAACTATGAATTCTTAACCCATTACGCTTGCTGCTGCACGTTGAGTGAAAAGGAAAATAGTTGCACAGTCGCATTGCCAATAAATTTCACAACCATTTGCCATTCTAAGCAAACTCGATTTGATTTTACTTTGCTGTGCAATGTTCTATTTTATTTTTTCTTCAATGAAATGCAAAAATAAAAAATAAAAATGTGCATACTTAAGAAAAAAAATAAAAGAAAACTTTAAGAGATAAAAAAAAATATAAAATTGATAAAAAAAATATTTAAAAAAATAAATATAAAATAACAAAAAATTTAAAAAAATAAACAGAAAAACAAAAAACAATATCAAAAATTAAATAAAAAAGGAGCCAATGGAACCTTTTTGGGAAACGTAACGAAACGGAATGGATGGAAATGGCTTAGAATGAAACGAAATGGAATCGAATGGATTGGAGTCGAATAGAAAATTTCGCCGCAAGTTTTCAAGGCTTGCTTTGAATTGAATTACGGTTGCATTTCACTTTGGGAAAGTGAAATTTCATTTAAACATTTCCACTTGCGCGCTTTGATTGACATGCAAATGTGTGGCTTTTCGCCGTACATTCACATTAGTGTGGCCAGAAACACGTTGGGTATGCAAGAAGGGGAATTAACGGTTCCAAGAACGAGCGCGACGACATTGGTGCCTTGAGTTGAGCAATTTTTTTTTTTTTGGTTTTTTTTTGTTTTACTTTCTTTTGGCTTTAAATAATTCGCAAAAACACGAGATATAAACATAAAATTTTACGACCACTTGAATTGTTGTTTCAACGGAATTTTCAGTTTCAAAACGTTTCCGCTTTGAATGGCAAGAAAAAAGCCAGTAACCAAGAATACAAAAAAAAAGTAAAAGGACAAATGACAACTGCATTGCGTATGAGCAGCTTGCAAGAACAAGAAAAGCCGAAATGACATCGAAAATTAATGCCAACGACGATTGAATGTAGTTTCGTTTCAAGAGGTACTTTGCCTTATTTCTTTTTACTGAGGTTACTCAGGCCTCATCGAGAGATTGGGAACTTTTGAGCTACATATATGGATATATTATTCATATTGTTTGTTTTGTTAATGGGACCGAAATAAAAAGTGGTTCAAGAATAAAAAACGATTTTTACAAAGGATACCCTTTAACCCTTTTATTGGCGAATTATTTTCTGATGTTCTCACAAATTGAAATGTTTTGATCAAAATTTCTTATATATTAGGTGTAGTAAAAAGAAATCCATTATTTTTCCAATAGATGGCGTTATTTATCTGTATCTCGCGTTGTATAAGTCCGATCGTGTTCCGCTAGGGGGCATTAGAAATATGACAGTTCCTCCTAAAAAAGCTTTTTTGACACTTTTTTGATTGATTGATTCAGTTTTGTTTGAGAGCTTGTCAAAGATGGACATCAGCAAAGAGAAAATTCGCTACATTTTACAGTTTTTCTTCGATAAGGGAGAAAACGCAAGCCAGGCGGCTGAAAATGTGAATAGCGTTTATGAACCTGATACTGTAACAGCCAATCATGCGCAATTTTGGTTTCGTCGATTCCGTTCCGGTAACTTCGATGTCAAGGATGCACCACGCACTGGAAGGCCAATTGTCGAAAATGTCGATAAAATCATGGAAATTATCGAGTCCGACCGTCATGTTAGCACTGTTTCGTTTGCAAAAGAGCTAAAGATTGCACAAAAAACCGTTTGGAACCATTTGAATAAGGCTGCATACACAAAGAAGCTCGATGTATGGGTGCCACACGAGTTAACGCAAAAAAAACCTCATAGACCGAATTTCCATCTGCGAATCGCTGCTGAACCGCAACAAAATCGACCCATTTCTGAAGCGGTTGGTGACTGGTGATGAAAAGTGGGTCACTTACGACAACGTCAAGCGAAAACGGTCGTGGTCGAAACACGGTGAACCAGCGTAAACGGTGGCCAAGCCAGGATTGACGGCCAGGAAGGTTTTGCTGTGTGTTTGGTGGGATTGGCAGGGAATTATCTACTATGAGCTGCTTCCATACGGCAAAACTCTTAACTCGGAACTCTACTGTCAACAATTGGACCGTCTGAAGGAAGCAATCGCCCATAAGCGGCCAGCTTTGGCCAATAGGAGAGGAATTGTGTTCCATCAGGACAACGCCAGGCCACACACATCGATAGTGACTCGCCAGAAGCTCCGGGAGTTTGGTTGGGAGGTTCTTCTGCATCCACCTTATAGTCCGGACCTGGCCCCAAGTGATTACCATCTGTTCCTGTGCATGGCAAACAATTTTGCTGGTGAAACATTCGCTTCAAGAGAGGCTTCTGAAATTCGACTGTCTCAATTTTTTGCTAATAGGAACGAGGGCTTCTATGAGAGAGGCATAATGAAATAACCTTTAAAATGACAACAAGTTATCGAACAAAACGGCGCATATTTGACCTAAATCGGGTCATTCTAACTATCTTAAATAAAGCCCTCAATTTAATGCAAAAATAATGGATTTCTTTTTACTACACCTAATATATGTATTTGTATGGCTTAATTCTTTTTTTGAAAACTCTATTAGGTTGTAATATTCCAATGGCGATGAAATGGTTAAGTCGAAGAATTGTGGCATGACGACATTTGTTCGTCACTTTGAAACCCTACGAAAAAGAATATCAATGCATAGAAAGAAGAATCATAGAGAATTTCGATTTGGGCAATCGGCTTAAAAACGAGGACAAAAAAAAATCATAGAAAACAAGCAAGGGTGTTATAGTCAGGGGAGCCTGATAATAAAATACACGACACAAACACACATGTTTAAATAATTTTTAAAACACGCCCGCAAAGCAGGACCCCCTAAAAAGAATATTCCAACGATTTTTATGGCCATTAGGGGCCCCATCTGCCGGCTTTTGTTCAATATCTTTATGCAAACCGTCTCTTTGCCACACCCACTTGTCAAAATTATCATCCGAGGCTTAAATTTATGCTCAAACTATAAATTTAACTCAAATATTTCGAAAAAGTCAGATTTTGGGATAATTTTTGGATTTTTGTGACAGGCCCTCCCAACAAGCACAATAGGGCGATTCGACCAGCAGTAAGTCGAATCGACCTATTTAGGTTGAAATTACCCTATTCCTGATCTATTTTCCGGCCTTAAATATGACCTAACTTAAAAGTCCGTTTCGAAGGTCCAAATTACCTTTTTTCGACCTATTTCATGACTTCAAAGTCGTTTCGACTAACAAGTCGATTTTTGGTCGAAAAGAGGTAAAAATGCCCTATTTTGTGACTTAATATTGACTTGACTTTGACTTCCAAGTTAAGGTAATTTTTCAAGGCAAACCGACCAATTTTTCGACTAAAATTCGACTTTAAAGTCCGTTTGACTTATAGGGCGAAATAGGGTCAAAAGTTGACTTATTTTGTTGCATGCTTCGACTTCAAAGTCGAGCGGACTTGATTTTCGGACTTCATAGTCGGTTTGACTTTAAAGTCGAAATAGGTCAAAATAGGTCGAGCTCCGCCATGTTTTTCGAATGGCAAATTGAGAATTATTCTTCTGCATATGTTTTTTCTTTAAGAAAAACAATTTTTTTCAAGCAATATTTATTTAATTTCCATCAATGAGAAAGCCCCTTAAAAATGAAGAAGTAGAAGGAACACTTTCACGAAAAATTTTAGCGGGCATATGTTTTTGGGACTTATTAAGCGCAAAATAATTTTTAATGAAGTCCATATTTTATTTATTATTTATTTCTTAAGACACACGAAGAAGAAAATCTCCCGTTCATTTCTGCTTTCGAGTAATACGAATGACTGAGTAAGATATTATGTATTTATATCTTTCTCTGTTACTCTCTCTCTCACTTTTTTCGTTTCCTTTTACGTTCTCTTTCGTTTTACTCATAAGTCCAATTAGGTCGAAAATTGGTCATTGCGACTTCTTTTCGACTAATATTAGGTAAACGGACTTCTTTTCGCCCTGACTTTGAAGTCGAAATGCCCTATTATGACCTATTATTACCGCCAATCGACTTCCAATCTATTCCCCACTTACGTCGACTCGACGTCGAATCGACGTAATTTCGACCTATTTAGGTTAGGTCAAGTAAATATTCTGACCTAATATAGGTAAGAATTTACCAATTTTCGACCTATTTTGCTACTTGGGCTAGTGCTGGAGGTACCCTTTATAATGGACCGATGAAGAAAATTTTTTGAGAAGATGTTTATGGCTATAAAGTAAGCATACTTGCCAACATTCGCTCAAGTCCCATTTGAATTTCGTGTGCAAGAGACAATTTTCGAAAAACGCCCTTCTGCCACGCACATGCCGTTTTTGGAAATCACATTAATTGCCCTAAGGTATGTTCAAATGTCAAATTCAATAAAAATATCTTGAAAAACTCCGATTTTAGAGCAGATTTTGTAATTTTCGTAACAGATCCTAGTACTGGAGGTACCCCTAAAAATGGTCCGATCGGGTCCTTGTTCTTACTCATGTGCCTGTGAGTACGCATACCAAAATTCGTCAAGATATCTCAACTCCTTCGATAAAAAAACTGTATACAGACAGACACACGGACAGGCAGACGGACAGACAGACGGACGGACATGTCTAAATCGAATCTCCTGGTGACGCTGATCATTTCTATATATATTTTGTATGGTCTATCTCGACTGTTTCTGGGTGCTTCACACAACCACACAAACGCAATATACCCTCGACACAGAGTGTGCCGGGTACAATTAACTCTGATAAATGTTCCGGAAATGAGTCTAACTTCTTAAAAAAGAGTTTAGATGTTGTTCAGACCCCTTCAATGAGGACTTCATAAACTGAGAAGTGTCAAAAAACCCCAAACCGATCTTCTCAACGTAGTGACGAAACAATAGCTCTACATTTCGTTTGTGGAATTTCCAACAAAATAATAAAAAAAAAAAAAAAAAGTGGACTCATTAAGAGCAATTTTTCATTATCTATTCCAGTAAATTGACGGAAGATCAATTATATAATTTTTCTAAAATTTTTTAGAGTTTTTCATTGTAATGCATTCAAAAGACAACAACAAAAAGCACATTTAAAAAGGGGGTCCCAACATAACAAGCTCCTCACCAAACTCCTCAAACCGAGTCAGTTTATCACGGCTAAAACATGCGGCCAGCATTTGTTGCAAGCAAGCAGCGAACAAACGAACAAAGAAATAAATAAACAAACAAACAAGCCCAATGCCTGCACAGACTGCTACTGCTCTCGCAGCCTTCTCACACAGTTACGGAAAAACTCTGCGTACTCGCTTCAAAGGATATTTCGCACTTTGTTCAGGTAAGGAGGATACCGACAGTTTGCCTTGTACGACTTCATTGCATTATAAATTTCAGTCATGTTTCTAATAACTTTGAATTAATCATCTTTTCCTGTTGCCAGCGTTCGCTGCTGTTCATCTGCTTCGGGCTCAGCTTCAGCTTCAACTTCAGTTGCCGCTGCCGTTGCTGTTGCTCCAGTGCACTGAGGTACAACGTTCGATTGCCTTGTCTTTGTGTCTACGTTTGATACGCTCGTCTGGTATCTGCTATCGGCGCTACTGGTATGGTATGACTCTAATGACAACGCACTTGCTTACTTACTTATGTAGGTACTGTCGGTTAGGAATAGATGGAAGTGCGTGTGCTTGTGGGTATTTGTGTGTGTTTGGTTGTGGGAAAGGGAAAGGGAATCGTACCTTGGGACATTTGCTGATGACATCTTTCGAAATTCGATGTTCTTTCATTCAACTCTCTTAGTTAATAAAATACTCGAGATTATAGGTACTTTCTCAGGCGTCGCCTTAAAGTATGCTTCAAATTGTTTTCTTCCTCCCGCTTTGAAATGCATTCTTTAATTTGAAGTTTGAAATGTTTCTTTATTTTATTTTTGGCTTTTTTCGTTTCGTTTCTTTTCTTTTCATTTCATTTATTTGATTTATTTTTCTAACAAAATTTTGTGGCTTAAATAATTTGTAACTTAACGCACTTGTAATGCGAGCCACGTTGCGTTTATATTACCTGACGTTGGCGCTCAACCTGCCTGCCTGCCTGCCTGCCTGCCTGCCTGTCCTGTCCTAGCCTAGCTGCCGGTGTATGGGAATCCCAAAATCTTTAGTAGACAGAGAGTACGTACAGATAGTACAGTACAACACAGCAAACGCAGTGTTCCCTTTACATTGGGAGCAATTCGTGCGCGCCGTTTATTTGCAAACGTAGCAAATTATTTTCTATATATATAAATTTTCCACTTTGAAATTTGTCTGAAACTTATCTTTTGCAAAAGTTAAATAAATTTCTTCATTGCGCTAGCGAAATAAGTCCTCAGTCCTCGGTGTTTCGCAACTACGCTACTCTACTCCATTTTCGCTTCGCTCTAAACAACTCACGTACTTTAAGTTGTATACCTACGAATGCGTCAGAAGGTGGCAGGGAGGCAGTTGATTTAGTCTTTGAGTTCGAAGTTACCATTGGGAGCTGGAACAGGAGCTGAAGTTGAAGTTGAACTTGGAGTTGGAGTTGGAGTCTCGAAAGTAGTCTTAAGTACTTCGGTCTGGGCTCTAGGCTCTGGGCATATAATATTGGAGTTGTTTATGAAATTGAAGTTTGTCTCCCGCGGTGCGTGCCGCGTGACAGCATCACTTTATCATCATTAGGGCGTGTTAATTTTCTTACATTTTGTTGGGAAAATAAATTATTTTAATTTGTTCGAATTTTCTATTGCCTTGGCAAGTGTGGACAAGATGGGCCTTTCCCTTTCCTTTTATTTAATAATTTTTTAAAATATTTTTTTTTGTATTAATAATTTATTTTTATTTCAATGCAGAAAACTTTTCCTTTCAAGCCATCTAAGATCTGGAATATTTATTCTGTAAAGAAAAAAATTAAAGGTACTTTCGGAACATTTGGTCCTCGCTCTTGTCTTCCCGAATGCGTTCCTCATTTTAATCAGTTTTTTTTTCTTCCAACTCAGATGTTCAAACCTTAACCCAAAAACTTGCCTCAGCAATAAGACGACTTTTAGATGATTGAGTCATATTTGAATACAATTTGTCTTCATTTCTTAACATTTTTTCTGTGACTTCTAGCACAACACAACAAAGAAAAGAAAAAAACGGGGAAAAAAATTGAAGACAAATCCATGCTGTGGGCTGAATTTAAATTAGTTAATTATTGTTTTTCGCTTTTTCGTCGTTTGCATTGCAAGCCCTCAAAAACATCCCAACGAAAAAAAAAAAAAAAAAAAAAACATCTTCGCTAATATTGTCACCATTGACAGCGAACCGCGATTCCCCTTGCTGCCTTATTTTCCGGAGTCCCTTATTAAAATTTTCCTTTTTTTTGTGCTTGTTGCTTTTCGTTGTTGTTTTCTTCTTGTTTAATCGTGTGACAATTGGCAAAAAGAGACCGCCCTGAGCCATACAGCTTTCACTGCTTAAACGAAAAGTACACGCCAAGGGCAACAACGGCAATGGATGACCGACCGAACGACCGACCGACCGACCTTTATCTTGGTTTTTCAGGTATGGTTCCATATCGTTTGTTTTCACCGATCAACTCCACTTCGGATTTGGCTCGGAAACATAATTTTACACTGTTAATTTGCAAACTTTCGAACTTTCCGACGACCCCTTGCAACCTTTACGTCTTCACTTCTCTCCTTCATTCACGCTTTATTTCGGACACCCACCGAAATGTTTTGGGGTGAATTTCGTAATTGTTTGGGTGCACATTGCTTTTTTTTTTTTTTGAATGGACTTTGAATTTGTATTGACATTTCTGATTAATTATCAATGATTTTGTTGAACTCAGATGGGATTCCATAGCCGCCGGTTTTTTTTTAATTAAACCTTTTTTTTCTTTTCCTTGTACTACTTTAAATAACATGAGGCGCTATGTTGTGTAAAAATTCAATTGAGTCTCCAAAGGTTAAAATAAGATTTTGCATTCGTTCGGATCATTTGCTAAGCGACTAACACTGGTTCAGGCATTTAATCCTTTAACACACAAAAACGTTCAGGCCTGTTTTCTGAATGTCCGGTTAAAGTCTAGATTAACTAACCGGCAGTTAAACTAATGGAATGATTAAAAACGTCGTTTACGTCATTTCGTTTTCTTTCCTCATAAAATTTTCCAATTCCATAAATCTATTGAATGATCGTAAAAAGAACAAGTAAGAAAGCTAAAGTCGGTCAAGCCCGACTTTGAAATACCCACCGTCCCGACATTATTGGCGCACTATGTTTTGCCTCTCCATTTGTGGGCGTGGCAATTCATTTTTGTTTTGCAGGATATGTCCTTTTTCGTAGTTTACGAGTACCCCAAATATCAATGAAATGTGTTGAGTGATTCTCAAGTTACAAGCTTTTTACTGAAAACACATTAAATTCATTTGTAGGCGTGGCAGTGGGCGGATGTCTCCCATTTTTACTTAGGATCATACTCGGATCCCGATATACCTGTGTGCCAAATTTCGACTTGATTGGTTCCAGCCGTTTCGTAGGAGATCCGACCACGGACGGACGGACAGACGGACATGTCTAAATCGATTCAGTTTTTGATCCTGATCAAGAATATAGATATATATGTATGTCTATATCTGCGGAGCTTAGTTCTGGCTGTTACAAGATTTGCACAAAACTAATATACCCTGCTTACGCTGGGTATAAAAATAAGAAAAAATAGCAATGGCTTAGAAAAGGAGATCAATAAAACCCAAGCAAAAAATAAATTGCATGATTGCGACCCTTACGGGCCGTACAACTAACTTCCAAGAGGATAAAATTCAAGTGAAATTGATATGTAAATAATGTGATATTATACACAGAGAAAAACATCAGTCAGAAAACTGGTTAAATCAAAAGGAAAAACATACAAAACGGCTTCAACAAGACATAGTTTTGTGAAAGTATATGAGCTAAACTTCTCCTTGTTTTTATTGAGAACAGATTCCTATTTTGTTGCATATTTTTTGGTCTCATTTCGGTTACTCTTTTCTGCAACGAAGGTTTTTCTAGAAGAACAATAATAAATTTGTTAATGTGAAATTTATTTTTCAAGCGATGCTTGAGAAAGGCATCCCCATAAGCGACTATTTGTTGACGTACGTTTCGACCTGCTGTCTGGAGTCTCAACAGAGCAATTTTTACGAATTGGCTGACTATTGAGTCAAATTTCGGTTTGCGTATTAGAACTACCTTTGACTGCAATTCATACCCTTGAATTGTAGCATCAGAAATGACTCCTAATGGAAGATCTAACTAAAGCTTTATAAAAACAAATATTTTTAAATTTAATAATTTTTCTTGTTGGAAAAAATTAAGATTTTCCCCCTTGAATCAACCATATTTCAGGTTGAATTGACATGACAACTTTCAGAAATGCTGAACATAACCCCATCGAATCAGTGCTGCCACATTGCGGATAATTATACGAAAACTGTATATTTTCGCCTGCTTCTGTATCTTCGATTTATAATTTGTTTTTCGAACAATTTATGTAAGTATAATTAAGGCGAATTACTCCGATTTTTTCACTTCACCAAACTCAAAATAATTTTGTCTATGTCACGATTTAGACGTAATGAGAACGAGTTTTTTGTGTTCCCTCGTTCGCAAACAAATTGTTGTTTTCCATACACATGTCTCTGTATCTAAATCTTGACTGATGCAGATCAAAAAATATAAGTAATATGTAAATGTAAGTTATAAATGCTTGCTTCAAATAAATTGTTGACCTTTTTTTTTTTTGTGCGCAAATGACAAATTCCAATTTACTACCCAAAAATTCATTTCTACTCCTATTTGTTCGGTCTTCTACTACGAAATGGGATTTCCGTATTTCGAACACTGATTGAAACTCCGAAGCGGAAGGTTGTCGCCATGTAGGACTGTAGGTCTAACTGTCGACGTCGAAAAGCCTCTGCCGCTAAAAAGAAATTCACCATTAGGCAGGTATAGGAAATTCAACTCTTTCGAGAAATTCACCAGAAAGCTACCAACAACAATACGGGTAGACACAAAGTGGCACTATGATGCCACTTGCGAGAAAATTATCAAAGAAACACGGCGTCGGCTCGGTTTTTTATATTGCTTGAAAAGTTCATAATTGAAACTTTAATAACTTTAAATGTATAATATTACGATATGTTTTTGCTTAATGTGCACGAATGTTTTCATTTTGTAATAAATTGACATACATTTTTGACTACGGCTACGAATTTGATTGTACATAGAATTTAGCATTTTTGCTGAAATAGTGTGATCAAAAAGTTATGTGGACAGGGTAGGATAAAAAAACCATTTATATTTCTCCTTGATATTGAGATTCCTTGATTATTTTTATGTTTTTCCATGATACGAGAAAACAAGATAGCGCCACTTGAGAGAGGAAACGTCTTGCTCAGTGACGTCACAAACTCTATTTTCGGCTCTCAGAGAGAGCCTCAAAATAGAGGTACTGAAGTGGCGCTATCTTGTTTTCTTGTATCATGTGTTTGGCAAGCTTTTCATATGATTTTATGAGTTTGGTAGATATTTTATATGTAATGTACTCAAAAATCTCCCAAAATTAAAAATAAAAGTGGCAATGCATTTCACCACAGCAGAGCTAAAGATTTCGCTGCCATAGCGTGCATCTCTTTTCCTCATGCTATATGTCTATGTTGAAGCAGCGTAGCTCTAGCACATTGCAGGGATTAGGAAGAAGAAGAGTTAGACCTATAGTTCTTTATGATACTGACTTGACTTTGATATGTGAAGTAAAACCAATTTGCAAACGCAGAAGCAAAAACCGAATGCTTCCGAACGCTTGAATTGCTTTTTGGGGTGCTAGAACCCAACGAATATATCAGCCAATTTTTTGTTCTACGTGAGACCTCTATATGTTATTTGCTTAGTGGTTATACCAAGCTTGAACACAAGAAATGCTAGTGCGTCTAACCAGTGAGCGGGAGTGTATATGAAAAAGGACCAAATGTAAAATAAAGGGGCCAGCGGACCAAATGGTAAAAAAGGGACCGTTTTGGTCCAAATGGACCAAATTGGCAACCGTGGTGGCGGAGTAGATTTCAAAAATTAAAAAAAAAAAAAAACGGAGTAGATCTACTCCGATCGGAGTATAGTCCGAACGCTGCCACAGAGCCCTCTGCTGAACATAACTCCAAAAATAACCATCGGATGGACTTCATCCGAATTCATATATTACTATATATTATATGTCACTCTCATAGATTTTGGGGCGGGACATTTCGCGCCAGTTAGAAAGAGATGTTACTCGGCAGGCAAAAAAAGAGCAAGAGAGAAATACTTTTGGTGAGTACCTATGTGAAAAATGCTCATTTTGGGTACCCAAGACCGTGTTGAAAAGAGCCAAAATAGAAACGGCTCCTGAGTGACATATATAGTTGTATATGTCCGATTTTGTCACTACGTTATTGTGACTGCTTTCGCAATGCTTAAAAACATATAGAACTATACCCAAATAGACAGCTATGATATTCATACAATGATTTCAAGGGATGCATGAAAATTGTCGACAATTTGATAACAATTCTAGTCCTCAAAATATGTTTTCAAAACTACATCAAATTGACTTCATTGCACGATCTCATATCATGACATGAATAATGAATAATATGAGTATGAGGTCAATATGTAACCATATACTGAAATCATAATTTGCTCTCAAGTTGAGCACATTTTGTCCCTCATAAGCAACACATACTTTCAGCATTGTTTGAGTCATGCATGATGTCAAGATGATGCGAATATGTTGTATTTTGTCTATTTGGGATAGCTGCAACTTCCGCCAAAAGCTATTACGTGGTACACCACACTTACTATTACGTGGTTCACCACAACACTCGGCTTATGGCGTGGTTCACCTCAGTTGAACTTTTTCACCAAATCATGCCATAACGCGCCAAAATTTGGCCGAAGTTGCAGCTATAGTTCTATATGTAGCATATTATGCTTAGAAAGTTCTAAGATGACTAAATATCTTATATGTCCTATTTTATAAAACAAATGAGAATTATACCGAACGTAAAGAAATGTAATTCAAAATATTTCCTTTCAAATCAACTAAAAATGTTGTTGACTCAACCATTTTGCTTTTGATATTTTTGTTCTGCTCGAAAATCAAAAGGATTGTGAATAACAATGCGCCCTTTGAAAAAAAATCATGGGTACGTTCGCTCAGTGCACATATTGTAAATACTTCCAATTGTGATTCCTTTAAAAATTTTGTATTACGATGGTATTGGTAGCATCAAAAATAATTTTCCCATTTATTTTCATAGCTCCATATAGAGCTGACATCGACTTTTTGGAAAATGTTCTGTTGCAAATACAACAACCAACACTCATGACCAGAGTGAATAAATGCTTGTTTTTGCATACGTCATATTATTTTTGCATATTTTAGTAGTGCGAGCTATTTTCTTGCCAAAAACTAGTTTTTGTGCATATTTCCCATATTTTTGGTTAATAGTACTATTTTAAAAGCCTTTTCCTACCTAATTTCCGAAAAAATCAACACTGTTGATTTTTTTCCTGCAATTTTTATTTCTGATTCATTGCATTCCTTTGTCAATGACTCTTCTAAGCGCTGTGTCCAATGCTTGCGTATACGTTTGATCGCGTATTTACGTTGGAGTGCGTTTTCAAATTTGGCACCCTTACCTTTTCAGACGTTGAACGTTCTTTTTCATTGTATAAAAATCTTTTAAGCGAGAAGCGCCAACATTTTTTGTTTGAAAATGTAAAACAACATCTAGTCATATATTTTAATAGGTCCGCTGAATAAAAAATAAATTTTAACTGCATATTTTTCGGACTATTTTCCTTGTTTTTTCGAGCTTTTTATAGCGCTTATTTTTGGGTTTTTTCGGGCTGTTTTTACTCACTCTGCTCATGACATTGAATTGAACTGATCAAGTAGCGAAGTAGCAGAGTAGAGTAGCACAAAAAACAAAAAGTCGATTTTTTCAGCAGCGACATGTTTATTTCGATTTTTTTTTAAATCGATTTTTCTTTCGATGCTAAACTTGTTTTGCTTTTTTTTTTTTTTTGAAACTTCTGGAAACTGTTTGGAATATGAGGCTATTTACCCTAGTCAATTGTTGACCATTCCTCATTTTCGAGATCCCGGTGCTGCAAGCCTTTGTGTTCATCCTTCGACACCGTGTTTGCCAAATCGAATGGCAGGGATTTTGTTTCGCTTATAAGTTTAAGATCAACTTGAATTTTATTTTATATTTCAATAGAAAATGCTCTTCCAAAAGATAGATACCCGACGCACTCTGTGTCGACAGTATACTGCGTTTGTACGGTTGTGTTTAACACCCAGAATCCCACCAGAAAGATCATTAAAAATATGTATAGAAATGATAATCGTCACCAGGAGCTTCGATCAAGCTACGTCTGTCCGTCTGTCGAAAGATTCGGGAGTGCTGTGGACTTATTGCGGACCTGAATATTTTTACTCGCGAAGTTATTTCTCTTATTCAAAGTAAGACGATAGAATTTTCTATCGAATGGATCTAAAATGGAAAGGCTCTGTACGGAAGAAAAGTAAAAAAAATATGAAAGAAAACCGATATCTTAGCAATTTCTACTAAACAAAGCACTGGTATATAAAGTAACGTTGAAGGCCACTTCAAAAGGCACACTTAATCCGTTTAATCTATCAAAGGGTAAGTACAATTTTCAAATTCTGAGAAAATCCCACTCGGAGAATTCTCCTTAATGCACAAGAATTTACTGAAAGTGTTGAACTTCACTCACAGTTGGAGAGGAAAATTTTCTATTGGCGCCAAATATTTTATCTCAAAAGGAATGTTACGGATGTCAAAGACTTTATGCTCATCCGCAATTGCGGAATTTTTTACATATATTCGGATATCCGCGTCAGAAATCACAAAGATTTGAATTTTTTTTTAGCACTGAACGCTGAAGTAGATACTTACTCTATAAAAACGTCCAAAAAAATAACTTTTCTTTTCATAGATTGGGACTGTTGTTTTTTTCCCACATACATTAAGTTCATTTAAAAGCAATAATGAAATTGGTTAAAATTCTGGAGTTAAATTTTTTTCATGAATCCATAGTGAAATTTTTCCTTTTCTTTTTTGTAATATAGACTATAGCTTAAAGTTGGTTTTATAAATCAGCCAATATTTTATACTCGTCATTGCTGCTGGAAGCAGTAGTAGACCACCAGTAGCGGATTCACCGATTAGGAAACATATGCCGCTGCATAGGGTGGCAAATTTTCAGGGGTGGCAAATTCTGACCGTCAATGTATCAATAAAAGAAAAGGCGAAAACTAGGCAGAATCGAAACTACCTCGAACGGTAAATTGTCTTAATCCGCCCCTGACCAAACAAATTTTAATGCAATTTAACAGCCAATTGTCAGGCCTTTCTAGAAAAGTTCAATTTTCTTTTACTTATTTGCAGTTTCAAGCGTTTTTTCGCTGTTAACGTGAAAATTTCGACAACTTTTTTTGTACACTTTATGACTTTGAGAGCCATTTTGGTATGAAAAAGATCTTAGTAACCCATAATTTTCTAACTTTTCCCGAATCTATGGCACATAAATATGTGGCTCTGGAATAGCGTGGGGGATGCTTGCTATGCTCTTGAGCCCGGGGTCCCAGGTTCGATTCGAAACGGAGTGTAATGTTTCAAGCCTAGCAATGATTTTTCAAAAATCGCATCTTAGGGGCACACTACATTAAAAGACATACACTCACACAAACACAAGGAAACCCCTTCGTGTTATCACTACCCAGTAGGAAATGTCCCGCGGACATTCGCGACGATGTTCTCGTGAAAATGGGAGCCGCACCACCTGCCTTCGTGGAGGATGCGCGCGGTGATATTTCTACACGAATGTTATTACGCGTCACCTCGGACGAGTTCATTCGCATGGCAGCGGGAAAGTCCACAGGACGCGCTGCATGACATGTTCATCGAGACGGAGCTAGTACGAATGATCATTTCGCTCCGTCTCGATGACGCTGTCCTGCTCAGCATTTCACCTGGCTGTCCGCTCTGAAAGGCGCGAGGACTTGTTCTGCGCCGACACAATTTTCTGCTGGGTACGGGCCGGTAAACGGCCAAAGTGGCAGCCACTCCAACATGTATACATGCACATATGGCACATATGATCCTAAATGTATGCAATTAATCGTATAAAACATCATGGCAAATTGAACTTTTAACGTGAATATCTCGTATATATCACAATGGTGCTTCGAAAAGAAATTCTTGGGATTCCTAAGGGTACATTATGAAAACAGTCCAGAATGCAAGTTGTATGAAATCGTAACTGTAATTCTCAAAAAAAAAAAAAAAATTAAAAAATAAAAACTATTGATGCAGCTCGATTCCCCGTAGCCGAAATAGAGAGAAACCCTTTTATTTCCGGTCTTTTTAATTTTCGGACTATCAAAGTGTAATAAGAATAGTAAATATTTTAAATCCGCAATTGCGGAAAAATTTTAAAAACCGCATATGTTGAAAAACCAACACCCGCAGCATTCCTAAGCTCGAAGACTAAAGAGTACGAGCTCGCTAAAGAGAATGACTCACTTTGAAGAGAATTTGAGTGAAACCGAACGTTTAGCTCAAGCACATTTGACTCGAACTTACTCATTGTCCATAGCGTAAAAGCTTTTCGATGCTCTTGGAGTAACTCCGAAGAGAATGCAAAATTTTAACGCTCAATTCCTTGTGCCACACATGGCCTAAGAGAAGAGGCTTGACGTCATCGGCATAACGTTATGTTGCATTTTTCGAGACGTAACGTACATAGTCGTAAGGCATAAGTTGGAAGAAAGAATTTTACTGAAGGATTCAATATTTTTTTCGATATTCATTATTTTCAATGACAAACAGTGCGAGAGGAGAAGGCGGTAGAAGATATCCAGAAGGAGAAATGACGGTAAACGGAAACAAAAATAAGTTTCTTTAGATATTTTAGGTAATCGTATAAGTTAAGGATCAGATATTTGATACGAAAAATACTTGACTCAATTTATAACGTTACGTTGAGTTAAGTTACGTTCGGCTATATATCGTATGTTAAATTACGCTCAGTTGGCGTTGTAAAGAGTAAAGCGCATCGCTTGCAATTGGCGATTAATCGAGTGCAGATGATTGCGAGAGGCGAAAGCAGTCCTGGCGAATAAAGCCAAATGTCTTCGGGTCGTTCGTTCCCCGAAATGTCTTTGAGTGAAAACTCGGTGCTGCAATTCTTGCAATTTCTCATTGAGAGTCGGAAATGCAAAAAATTTCTGCCGCTGTTAGTCGTGCTGGCATGTTGTTGTTGTTGTTGTTGTTGTTGTTGGTGGTTGCTAGAGTGCTTGTTTCCTTGCAAGAGTATGTTCTTTGGTCGGTTGTTACTCGTTGCCCATCCTCGTTGCTACCATCGCCATCGCCATAGTCATCGTGGTCGTCGTCGTCGTCCTCATCGTCATCGTCGTCGTCGTCGTCGTCGTCGTTTACTCGTTTGCGCCCAAACCCGTTGCTGTTCTCGTGCTTGTTGTAGTTCCCGCTGCTGTTTTTGTTGCTGTTCTTTTGCATGCAATTGCACTTTGCTTACACTAACAACAACAGCAGCAACAGCAACAGCAATAAGAATAACTGAACGATTTTGTTGTTGTTTGCTGGCGCCGTCGTTGCTGCTGTTGGCTGTTATAATATAGCCTGTGCTGCGTTTTTTGCTGCAGCTGCGGCCTTTTCGCCTCCAGAACGATGTTAAGAACATTTAAGCCAACTGGCGTCCGTTTCAGTCTATATGCGACAACATTGACGAACGGTCGCGCCTTTCATTCAGTGCTTTGCGCCTTTTTGATCATACCAAAAAAACAAAACGCAATAATTTTTGCTCAAAAATTCATTTTTCTTCTGGAACAAAACAACAAAAGCTTAACACAACGAATGCACTTCTAATCAAAGAAATTACCAAAAAAAAAAAAAAAAAAAAAATTATAAAAAACTAAAAATAAAAAATTCTAAATACATAATACCAAATCAAAACAAAAAAAAAAAAAAAAACCAAAGTTTTTCCCCAAATTCACCGATCAGAGCCAACGAGCCTGAAAGCCTACTTTCCGCTTTTCGATCCGATTCGATTCGATCCGGTTCGATGCGACTTTGACGCTTTTTGTAAACAACGCTTACCGCTATATCTCGCTAAAAACGGCAGGCAGCTCCAAGCAAACGAAAAGCGTCTTCCTTCTTCTTATCAAATTGGGACAATTTGCAGGAAAAATGCATTGAAATTAAGCAAAAAGCTGCAATATAAAAAAATAAAATTAAAATTAAAATAAAAACAACAAAAACAAAACAAAACATAATCAAGTCCATATTCTGAAAAATCATATTCTGTTCAAAATAACAACAACAAGAAAATACGTTCTACAAAATTCGGTACGTACTTAGTCACCGAAAATAAAGAACTTTTTGTGCGTTCCTGAGATTGGTCATTTCTTCAGCTGAACTCGCTGCAGGAACAGGTGGTGCATTCAAATGTGAATTATTTTTCAGAGGAGTGAAACAAAAAATTTACTCCAATTGCTTTGTGTTTCGTCTCGAAAATTATGATTTAACTTACTCCATTCATTATTTGTTGAATTTAATTCAAAATAATATTATTTGAAAAAAGTTTATTTTGAAGCCTTTTTTTTCAAGAATTTTGTTCAAGTCTGAATTTTTTCCTTCTCAAATAAAATTCAGTAAATATTTGAGAACACTCTTAATTTTGTGGCACAAAGTCTCCTTGTCTAAGCCTTATAAATTCTACCACATTCTTTATGACATAATTTATTTGTATTTTTTTTTTTCTATAATAACGAATTCTTGCAGGTAAATTATAAGTCTACATAATAGTTTTGACTGATTAGGCCATCATCTTTTGACATAAAACTTTTTTATAACAGTCTTACAAAAATTCATGATACGATCTACAATTTTTGATTCGCTTAATTCTATTTAAATAAAATATAAGTATATAAATATTTTCTTTGTGAAAATAATTATTAAAAAAAAAAAAATAATAATAATAGTAATTTTGTGACAAACTTCAGAGCATTTTAAGACTGTAGATAATCATATTTCCTTTTATTGTAATCGATAATACAATAGATGCACAGTTAATAATTGAGCTCTTGTCAAATAACTATGAATATGTTCCCCCAAAATTGTGACAATTTTACGACAATAACGATATAACGTAGCTGGCATTTTTTTGAAAGTTTCGATTAATTGTGATCCTTTTCCGAGTCTCGTTTTCTGATTAAAATAACAACAAACTAGATCCACACAAAACTAGTATACCCTGCTTACGCTGGGTATAAGAAATGCGCTCATTTTCTGATCAGAAAAATACCCTTCTTTTGGGGCGGAAAAATCGGGTCTTTGTGGAAAGGCAATTTGATATCAAAAACGAGTTTTTTTTATGTTTTTTTTTGTTTTTTCGAGTCGTATATGTATACAATCCTTTGCTTTAAAAAAAAAAAAAAATAAATAAATAAAATAAGTACACATTTTTAATTTTTAATTTGAACCTATGTATAACTTAGATTGTACTTACGTACTTACTATACATATAAATAATGATTGATGTGTTTCGTTGAAGTTTAAAGCTCAAAGTTTGAAGCCAAATTTCTTGCTTTAAATTGTTCTTTGTGGAATTCGAACCTTGTTTTGAGATCTGGCTTTCCAGTGTTTGCCAAATTGAAATTAATTTTTAATTTTTTTTTTTTTTTTCGCTTATAAGTAAAAGGTCATCAAAA
The DNA here is from genome assembly GCA_020466095.1 of Chlorops oryzae. Classification (NCBI taxonomy): domain Eukaryota; kingdom Metazoa; phylum Arthropoda; class Insecta; order Diptera; family Chloropidae; genus Chlorops; species Chlorops oryzae. The sequence goes on from CM035806.1 coordinate 37,204,808, forward strand.
GTATATAAAATGCCATGGCAAAATTTCAATAATCATATTTCAGTTCGCTGCGAAGTTAATTGGCGATCGCTCTAGATTTTTGCTTTTGTATTTTCAATAGGACTCATTTCATTTTAGCATTTCATTGAGCTAAAAATATCCCTTTAATCATCAAGGGGCTCGAAAAATACTCACAAAGGTTATTTGCGATAATAAAATCTTCTAAATGCCAGCTGGGAGTTCATTCTCAATACCTTGTTTAACTCACTTGAAACAAATTGCCACTCTCATGACAGCGGTTTCATTCAGTCTTTTGTCCAATTTTTTTTTTTTTTTTTTTTTTTAGAAAAGAAAAGATTTTTCTGAAAAGCCCCTGCTCAACTCAAAATATCCATGCATTGACAGTTAATTATACTTAATTAGCAACATTCATTCATTGAATTGAAGGCCCGATAGGATGCTAATTCATTGCAGAATTAAATTTCAAATTTCTTCAACATTTTTTTAAAGGTTTCAAAAGAGCTTACAAGAACATATCGGATCGTGGTTGTTTAAAAAAAAAAAAAGAAGGGTTTTGTTTTTTTCATATGAAAAATTGGAATAAGCAACAAAGAAATGAAAAATATGTAAGAGAATGACATTCAGTGAATATTATTCATGGAATTCTGCTAATTAATTCAAATACCAGGCAATTTTCATTTTTTCCATTTCCAATTTCATTTTCCTTTTTCAAAAATATCAATTTCAAAAATATTTTCATTCGCGCCCAAGGGATTTTCTAACAACCTGGTTTACCAGCTCTTCATTTTCGTCGGAACTGTCAAAGTTTTGTATTGAATTTCGAATGCTTAGGCCCGATTTTAGCAAGCTATTCAAATGAAACTTTAATAAAACGAACTGCCAAATTTCATATAAAAAATTAAATTTTTTGAACGAAATTGAAAATTTTTATAATTGAGAAAAATTTCAAGAAATGTGAGCACAATCGACACCACCTTGTTTAATATGCCTAAAGAATTTCGAATGCTTAGACAAGAAAAAAAGAAAAAAGAAACGAATGAATGATTCCCATTATAGAAATTTGAATGAGTTATTTATTGTTCCGTGTTCATTGTGTTATTTTAATATTAATAATTCTATAGAATTGAAATACATTCAAAATACAAAATGGATAAATTTCAATGATTCGAAAAATTGAAACAAACATTTTTTCCACAGAAATATATCGAACTAAAAATAAATTTCAATCTCTCGAATTAAAAAAACAAAAAAAAAAAAAAATAAAATAAATAAATAAATAAAAAAAGAAAACCTAAGGAAAAGAACTTCCAAGTATGCATTTTTGAAGACATGCGTCTCACAACTTCTGACAAAATCCATATGCACTCAAAATTTTTCCTGTCACCTCTCGGCATCGTCTTTCTCCGTGCTCCTCAAACGTCTGGTCCGCAAAACGTCTGCATCTTCCGTCGAAGAGAACTTTACCTTTTACGCTTTCTTGCATCTAAACCGAATGGTTTTACCCTCCGATATGGTGTGCCCTTGTTTCGAATATTTGTACTATTTTTAAAATTTCATCCTTCCCTACGATTTCAGAGAATTTTATTTTCATTCTTAATAAATAAATAAGACAGGCCACTGATGAGGAAGAAAACATGAACAGACAAGGGAGAGAATTGTACTTGGTCCGTAAAATGCATGGGCGTAAGTTTTTTTGTTCATTTTTTTTATATATATATATATTTTTTTTTTTTTGTCAAAAACTTAACATTGAGAGTGTTTATTTGGCTTCGCAGGGAACAAAGGGAAACACACTCAATGGAGTTCAATCACACGAGAACACGATTTGAAATGATTTGAATTGAAATGAAATGAAATGAAAGTGAAATAGGGAACGAGAGAGAATGAAAATATTGTTTTAAATTTTCATTTCGATAGTTTTCATTTATTTGCATTGTTGCTTTATTTTTATATATTTTTCTTGTTGTTTTTTTTTTCTGTAGCGAAAAGCTAAAAACTCAACATCGAATAAGAAAAATTTTAAATTTCAAATCTAACTAAAAAAATAAAAAAAAATTACAAAAGTAAAAAAATAAATACATAAAAATAAAACCAAAAAGAACAATCACGACGAATCATCGTTTTCAACGCTTGCAAGAACAGCTGTGCTTCTTGGCATTCAATTGAAATCAAGTAAGTTAAAATTATTTTATTTTCTCCTTGAAAGAAAGAAAAAAAAAAAACTAAAAAACTGCAATAATAAAATTTACGTACAAAGGGAAAACATTTGCTTAATCAATCGATATTTTTGCAAGCGAAATTATTTTTTTTTAATTTTAAATCTTTTCAGTTCAAAACTACCCTAGGACATACAGGCATATGCCAGAATCCGAAAGCTGACGGAATCGGAATTAAAATTGACAAAAATTTCATATAGAATTTACAGATTTTATTGGTCTTGTTTTTGGCTCGGAACTTCTATTGGTTCTCAATTGCACAGAGCGCTACTTTATCCGCTTTTCTATGAGATATTGGCATTTCCGCCCCCAGTATTTTTTGTTTTGACGTTCGCGACCGCGTTTTTATTGTTATCCTTATGAGAACTATAACTCAAAGAAACCCATCTTCTGCACCACATGTAAAGCTATCAGAATACTCACAAATTACCAAGAAAGCTAGTAGGAAAATGTTGGAAAATGCGGTCACGAACGTACGAAAAAAATCTTGCGGGCGGAAATGCCCACATACATATATGTGAAATTTCAGTTGACTAAAGTTCCGATTCCGTTAGTTTTCGGATTGAATTCGAGCACTGATAGTTTCCCATTTTGTTTTTTAAAGGGCCCTCTCCAGCTCTGTAAGGAATCTCAGGAATTTTCTTGATATTCCTTAAAGAAAAAAACGTAGCATAATTGAATTTGCAATAGTGACAATCTATATATCTATATATTTTACGTGAAGACGAAAAAGCTGTTAAAATATTTGTTAAAATAGATTCGCGAATTGTAAGTGTGAATAATATTTATGGGTAATTGTTTCTTATAATCGAAAATTTTTTATTTCATTTATCCATTTCTGAAGGCTAAAATTACACATTGAACCTTGTTAAATGCATTTAATTTTTTTTCGAACTTGCCCCCTCTGTCAAAATTCCTTTCAGAAAGAACGGAAAATTCAATATTTCTAACAGAAAAATCTGTGTTACCGTGTTTTATTTACAGCAAAAAAGGGAGCGAAAACAGAAACTACCTTTTGACGAACTGGAACTGGAGACTGTTAACAGAAAATTTCTGACACGAAAATTCCTTCAGCATTTCTTAAGCTTTTTTTGTAAGAAGTTTTTCATTTCTGACAGAGCTGGAGAGGGCCCTAAAAAGAAAAACTGCTTCATTATATTCGACCTCTTATCAAAAGCTATTTAAAGACTATGAAGGCTCCAAGGGGTTTTTGTTGCAAGGGAATCTAAACATATGAGAAATGAATTCATAGAATTGTCTTAACGGCAGTGAAGGGGTTGATTGAGAATTTATATATTTTTATAGGTATTTATTAATACATTACCTATTATAAAATATCAATGATATGCTACTTTTTCGAAGGGCGAATTATCATTATGTCCATTTTAATTATAATACACAAAATATCTAAAATCAACAGCTTAAATAATGCCTGCGAATATTTGCGGAAAAATTCCTTAATTTAATGTGTAATTTTTTTAAAAACTAGGCTGAAAATCAGTTGTTTTTTATTGTTAGCACATCGCACACCCTCTTCTAAGGAGACACAACTCGAAATTTCTCTTTTTTTTCAGAAAACGCGAACGCAAAAAACATAATGCGTCGCAGTGTCATTCAAAGCAAGAAGAAAGGCCCCAAGGATGGGGTTTTTCGGCTTTTTATAATAACAAAAACGGAATAGCATTTTTCGTGCAGGCGGTGAGAGGTGAACTATGATCAAGGTCCATAATATTAAGTCAAAATTGACGACTTTTGAATTTGGGTGTCATCTTAGAAGAGGGTGTGCGATATGTATTGCCAAGAGTAGAAGGTACTTTCAGCTTGAGAAGTTCTCCAAAGATTAACTTGTACAATGAAAAACGCCCTTTTGCCATGCCAACTTTTGAAAGTTTTTCAAAGTTCATCGGAAGTTCTAATATAAAGTCAAGTTCCAAATTTAGTTTAACCAAAGACACTAGAGAATAACACTTATTCTCTAGTGTCTTTGGTTTAACTATCTCGAAAAACTCGGAATTTTAGGCAGTTTTTGGGACTTTGATGACAGACCCTAGTACTGAAGGTACCCTTAAAAATGGTCTGTTCCGGTTTTTTTTCTTTTGTTGTTCTTGCTCATGTATCCACCCATACGAATGCCAAGTTTCGTGAATATTGCTCAATATCTTCGATAAGAAAACTGTGTACGTACAGACAAACGGACATACAGGCACCCGAACAACTGGACGGACGCGACTTAATCGAACCTCCTGGTGCCGCTGATCATTTCTATACAAATTTTCAATATCTATCTCGAGCTTTATTCAAAAAACTCGGAATTTTAAAATTCAAAGTCGGGGGTACGTGATTGTTTTCCCTTTCCCGGGGAAAGGTTATTCAACTTGAAAATTGATGTGATTTATTTTTGTTATCCTTTACCAAGATTGAGCGGAACCAACAAACTGTTTGGTATTTGTTATTTTGATGTTTTTTTGATGTTTTTTGCACTTATTTTCTTAGCAGCCAAAATTCAAGTCGTTCTCGAAAACTTTGACGATAGAATTTAAGTCACGTCGCGACTCGATATTTTCGTCCAAAGGACTTAGGCAGTACCGAATTCTCGTCGGCAGCTCTCGACATTAATCTATAACGACTTCGCGGGTACGTACCTATTTTGCAATGTCGACAGAAGACGACGCACAGTGTCGTTTGAGCGGCCAAAAATACCAAAAATCGATGTCTGAATTTATAAGAAATTTTGATGGGTTCATGTTGGGAATATATTGAAACCCAGGAATCCAAATTTTTGGGTAAAATATTCCTAGCGGTTTTGCCATAGCGGACTGTCAAAGTTGAGACTTCTCGTAAAGCAGCATTAAAATGTGGTAGTTATACGTTTTAATTGTTAAGTTTGAAAAATTGTAATTGCGCCTATTGTACTTCGACCTTTATGTGTTATACGTCAAATTATAAATACAGCTTTAAACTTTATAAAAAAAATTATTGTTTTTGTTTATAACATATGATTAATATTGCTTCTGAAAGGTAAACAAAGCAAATGAAGCGCACAAATAAAGAAAAAAAATTTTTAAAAAGGTTTTAAAAAAAATATATAAAATAATATATCTGTAATTTTTATATATTTTAATGCTGAAAGTATGTACATTATAATAAAAAAAATTCAGCTGCTATAATCTGCTAGCGCGATAATAATTTCACTTTTTTTATAGTGGCCCCTGCTCGAAATGCAGGCGAAAATGCACTTAAAGCACAATTCTGCTTATCAAATGTATGAAAAATGTGCAATTTCATACGATGAATTTGATCTCACATTTTTTCTTCGGCAAGGCTGGGCCGGGTTTTTTGATTTTTGTAGTAAAAACACATTTAAATTTTACAATTAAATAACATTCAAAAATATTTTTGAAATTTTCATACGATTTTCAGGGGGTTCAAAAGTGCTCTATTTAAGTGGGCGCAGAAAAAAAAGTAGGCGTAGCAGCATCATCACATTAAATTTTTCCAACTTAAGGGCACAATATTAATCTCTGTTCCGAATTTCAAGTCTCTAGGCCCCAAATTGCGAAATTTTGGTCCGCCCTTTATATGGGGGGTGGGGTTTGGGGTGGTCCGATTTTCAAAAATTTTTCAAAATTTCTTAATTACATGCAAAGGAGTGTCCATGCCAAGTTTCATTTCTCTACGACAACTCCTTCTATTTTTGGCCAAGAAATGTATGGGGACACGACACTGTGCGACGCGTCGATAACCAACGACTCCAACGACGACGACTTATGGAGTAGGGCCGAATATTGCTGAAAATATTATTACTGCCGATCCCTGGATAGAAGTTAAGGTAATGCACTGACTATCATGTGGAAATAAGTGCTTCAATAACACCTTCCTATTGAGAAACTTCAATGAAATCCCTTCAGTAATTGGGACCCACCCCGGGTCGACCCGGGGTCGGTCCAAAAGAGGTGAGGACCGGTCGCGTTTTCATACGTTCAACTCACCCGTTTTTCCACAGCGCTGTCATTGAAAAACAACCGGTCCATTTTCAAAGCTTTTAGGGTCGGTTGTGGGTGGGTCCATATGGCCTTAAATGAGGGTGAGTTTTTTTTTTTTTTTAAATATTTATTTTGATATGAAAAATGAAAAAAAAATTTTTTCTTTTTTTGTTTATTTTGCCTTTTTTGTTTTTTTAAACCTTTTTGTTACACAACATTATATAATTTCCTTTTTGATTTGCCCGCCTCGGCCGAGCCTCGAACCGCAGAACTCTGGGTTGGTAAATTGGTGTCTTAACCATTACGCTAACCAAGCAAGTTTAATGCTTTGATCAAAACGCTGACTTGAGTGTTTGGTTGCTCAAGTTTTTGGGAAACGCGCGTAAAGAATTTTTCGCTTTCACAGAAAAAAATTCTTGAAAAATAAATATTAAAAAACAATTAACATTTAAAAAACGACTTATTTTTTTTTTTCAAGTTAAAAAAAAAAATTAAATATGAACATAAAAAAATCTTAGGTAATTGAAAAAAAAATTCTTTCTAAACCGAGCAGGGCTCGAACTCTTACCCCTTCGGTTGCGAAGCGAGAGTCTTAACCATCAAGCTAACTTGCCTTTGGTAGCACAACGATCAGATTGAGGACTTAAAACAGACAACAATAAGTACAAGTTTATACGAACTCACCCCACCTACGCTTATTTTTGGACTAGACGAGGGTGAGTCCAATTGAGACTCACCCCGGGTCGGTCGCGGTGCATATCATTTTCAGGTCGGTCCTATATGGACTCACCCAGGTCCGGTCCATTTTACACCGAAAACATTTCATTACTGCAGGGATCGTACCTACATATGTATGTATGTATGTATGTAGAATGTTTCGGCAGTACTCAAGTAGGTACCAACAGAAGTGAAAAAGGGCGGAAAAAGTACAAGTGTAAAAAAAAAATTCTCTATGATAAAAATAATTACACTCAATTTCATCAGAAAAATGCTCTTTCGAGGAACTGCTGTCAAAATTATACTGTGAATCTATGAGAGCATTTTGGTTGTTTTACTAGATTTCCAGTGCATACACGAACATTCATACGCATTTCTGTAATAAATCCGAAAATATTTGAAAGTTTTCACATTATCAGATCGGATGAGATTCGATTCGGGGCTAGTTTACCACGCGGGAATTTACATACTTATGCGCTCGATGCAAATCCGTACATCGTACAGGAAAATCTCTCGAATATAATCGACCATGCGTGAATACTTTGAGTTCGATCGATAAAAATTTTGCATGGAATAATTCAAAAGGATTTTATTTTCACTTTTCGCAATAGATAAATTAATTCAATATAAATATTAATAATAATAATAATAATAATTCAAATTACCTTTGTCTTGTCCGTGTAACTATGGAGAATATGCAAAATTTTTGTTCTGGTGCACATTGTATCCAATTGTTAGAGCAAGTCATCCAACAAGGCAATATGTTCCCTCACAAAAAACAAAAACAAAAAAAAAACAAACAAAAAATTGTCGTTTTAATAGAGAGGCATGCATTTTCCAGCATTTCAAACAATCCACGATTCATTTTCCTTTCGTCGGTAAAACTCATTTTATGTGTGTCAGTTCCCGCTAATCTGTTCATTGACTCTTTTGAGAGCCGCCCGGAGTCTAGATAGATATATGTATTGTTTGTATATGTATGGACTTATATATAGAAAGAAACTTTTTCCTGCTTTTATTCTGGCTGCACTCTTTCTTTCCTCCATTTTTATTTGATTTTTTTGCAACTATTAAAGAAAGTCTGACAAATACCAGACACCAATGCTGACTGCTGCTGACCACCGACTACTGACTGCATTATTGGAATACAAGAAACCATAGGAATGAAACACATACGATATTTGTAAGAAGCAATTTCAAGCGAATTCCTCTAATGCCGACAAAACAAACTAAACCAAATAAAACTGAAGCAAATAAAAAATATAAAATGAAAAAACAAAAAATCAGCCAAAGAAACTGAAATGAAAGCCAATGAAAAATTATAAGCTCGAAATCGTAATGATGCAACTTCAACGGTCCTCCCCTCTGTCCTCTGTGCGTCCATCATCCGTTTGACCATCTAGAGTAGACGACGGCGACTAAAGAAAACTTCGTTGTTTATAGACTTCTTCGAGTCATTGGCGTTCATTCACTCAAAAGGCGAGGAGTGGAGCTGATGATCAAAAGATGAAAAAAAAAAAAAATTAAAAAAAAAATTAAAAAGACAGTCAAAATTCCATAACTCGAACTTCTACAACAACAGCAACCACAACAGTGGCAACAGCGAATATTTCTTATACACTTTCGTTTCCCTAACTCGAACTATCTCTATAACTCGAACAATTTCTTTGGATAATGGTGCTTCGAGTTATGAAAGTTTTACTGTGTAACAAAAACTAAAAATAGAAAAAAAAAATAAAACCCAATTACATTGATTCATATGCCGCTGTCGTGCGGAGAAAAACTGCTAGGAAAAAGAAAAAAGTATTAAGGAAAAATTATGAAATACATACTCAGAAAAAAAAAAAAGAAAAAAAAAAAGATAAAAAACTTAGTAACCACAATCGTCAATTTGTTCGAAAATCACTTTTCTGTTTTCCTACCGCTAATTTTCGATCTAAAAAGAAAAATGATTTTTTGACTTTTTGATTTTCGAATTTTCGAGTTTTCGAATTTTCTTTTTATTTTCCTCTTTTTCGTTTTCTTCTCCCGAAGTGGCAAAATAGTAGGTATAATCCACGCGCCATGGCTCATGATTGCATGATGGAACGTTGGTCTGCTCGCTCTTTCACTTTCGCTTTGACGCAATCGACTAAGCTTGACTGGCTTGGCTTCTTACCTGATGGCGTCATGGGTTTCCCGCCTTTTTGGTCCGGTTGTCCGCCTTAAAGTTTCATTGTTGTTGCTGATGGTGGTGTTGTTGTTGTTGTTGTTGTTTAACTTTAATTTGGTTTTTGTTTTTGTCCGTCGCCAGCGGCGAATAAAGTTTTTAACCAATATTGAACACACTTCTTTTCGCTAATGCCCGCGATGGCCGGAGTCATTGGCTTGACTTACAAATTGTTAGCTTAAATGTCGGTTTCTGGGTTTCGTGATTTTCGTTTTCTTCCTCTTTTTCCACCAAGCACAAACAAACACGCACAAACATGCCTACACAGACTGCATACATACATTGTTTGTTGTCAGCTGCGTACGCAAAAAATCATTTTGGGTGGGGAGGGGTCGGTGAGGGGCCCATATCGCACAACTGAAAAACTCGGTATTGTCCACTTGAGATTGCATGATATTCAGAAGAAGGTTTCAAAAATCCAAAAACCAAATTAACCCCCTGCGTACGCTCCTGCTCATTTGTTGTTATCCGAGGCGCCGCGAAATTATACGCTCGAATGATTTTACCTATCAAATCATTCGTTTTTATGTCTTTTATTTGGTAAAAGAAAAAACAATTTTTTTTTTTTTTTTTGCCTTTATTTCCTTTTCTCTTTTGGTTTTGACTTTTGGCTTTTGCCTTTTGCTGCTGGATGTAAATTTTAGTCTAATAATAAGGTTCCCCCCCCGATAAGAGAAGCTATTAGCCGCAAAGAGGTGATGAAGTGCGAACGCTTTGAGTTTTGACATTTGCACAAAACAATTTTAAGATCAATGAGAGAAGTTTGCTCCATTGCGGTGTTTATCATCACGGTAATTACGGGGGCCTAAAACTTTTATTGCCAAACGTCAGAGTAACGCTGCCCGGGCAGCCGTTTTCATAATCTCCTTCACGCATCAATTCACATCATAATTATCAATGTGTCGAGAGACATCTTCATGTACTTAATAATAAAAAGAGAAAACAAAATGTTAATCCTCATTCATCGGGGATTAAAATTTATTTTAAGTACAAAATTTTCGAGGTAAATAAAATCACTAAAATGTTTTAATCACCGTAAGCTCGAAAATAAAAGAAAGGAAAAAAGTTATGAATTAAAAATTTTTTTTTTTCACTGTAAACCTCGTTTATTTTAATGTGTGACTTCGATTTCTGAATGAAATTCACAGGAAATTTCACGTTAGCTCCCGGAATAAGCTTTTGCTAATCTGTAATTTCAAATGAATTTTTAAGGATTTTCCATTCAATTCCATTAAGTTAAAAAGCATTAATAATAAGCCATCCAAGCTGTCCTGCCTCCAGAAATCCCCATCGGAGACTGAAAGTTTTTGATTTTATTTTACTTTAAAAAACACACAGTCCAACCAGTGTGCTTCAATTGGTTTGCATCGATCCCCGATTTCTCAGTGAGTTCGAAGCACAGGCATGGGTTTCAGCTTTGCCGTCATTGAAATTGCTGCCCTTAATTTTCCTGACTCATAGAACTGCAACAACATTCCATCAACGCAACAAGCACACACCGCACACATTTCGTGTGACTTTAATTAATAAAATTCTTTTTGGCAGAAGATTTAAAAGATTTTGTTTTCTTGCCGATCTGTTGCGGTTAATAACATAAATCCACGGCGTAGCGATAAAATGTTGCTTAGACAATGAGGAAGATGAATGAGATGAGATGGTTCACCGTCGCCGATGCTTGATCGTCTCGTCTCACTGCCTTCGGGGTGCAATTACCGAAGTTAGTTTCATTCAGTCAAGTATAAGTTCGGTTAAGTTTTATTGCTTCGGACGACATCCGAGTTAAACAAATTTGTCTCGAAATAAGAGGCTTCGCGAGAATGTGTGGCAACGCGATGCCGCAAGAACTAAACCAAAAATGTTAAATCAACAACTTTTCATCTCTCGCACACTCTTATTTTTTTTATACCTTTTCCGAAGGAAAGGGTATATTAAGTTTGGCACGGTGTATGTAACATACCAAAGGAGTCGCGGTAGATATAGACATATATATATATTCTTGATCAGGGTGACAAGAGGAATCGATCTAGCCATGTCTGTCTGTCTGTCTGTCTGTCTGTCTGTCTGTCTGTCTGTCTGTCTGTCTGTCTGTCTGTCTGTCTGTCGGTCACACTTTAGTTTTTCGTAATTTACTCCTAAGCCATGAAAGATATCATATTGAAATTTTGCATGGACTTCAACCAGGTAAATGTCCGAAAAACTGCATACAAATTTTTTTCGTAGTCCCTTCTTGGGTCGTGGGAAGTGGTTCAGAAGTTTCAAAAATCACGATTTTTAACGTTTTTCCTGGATAACTTTTTTACTATACATCCCAGCTTATTGAAATTTGGTGAGTGTATAGCTACTATGTAGACTTAAGCTTTCGCTGAAAAAAAATTGCGACATCGCTATAACTATGGTCATCATCCTACACAATAGAAAAAAACACTCTTTCTTTTATTCTCATATCTGAATACAAAAATTATTTTTTTGCTTCTTCTGATTGTGTATTTTGCCGCCAAATAAAGTCGTCCATTATGGATAAATTTTGACCATGACCACATTTCGCGAAATTCGCAAAAATTGATTTTCACTATTTTGAATTGAGTATTTCGCAGCTAAACAAAATGTCCTCTAAGGGTTAAAATTTGATCAAGACCACCATCCGCGAAATTCGCGAAAATTTGATTTTCACTATTTTGAATTGAGTATTTCGCAGCTAAACGAAATGACCGCTAAGGGTTAAAATTTGACCATGACCACCATTCTTGAAATTCGCAAAAATTGATTTTCACTATTTTGAATTGAGTATTTCGCAGCTAAACAAAATGTCCTCTAAGGGTTTAAATTTGATCAAGACCACCATCCGCGAAATTCGTGAAAATTTGATTTTCACTATTTTTAATTGAGTATTTCGCAGCTAAACAAAATGTCCTCTAAGGGTTAAAATTTGATCAAGACCACCATCCGCGAAATTCGCAAAAATTTTATTTTCACTATTTTGAATTGAGGTTTTCGCAGCTAGACAAAATGTCCTCTAACGGTTAAATTTTGACCATGACCACCATTCGCGAAATTCGCAAAAATTTAATTTTCACTATTTTGAATTGAGGTTTTCGCAGCTAGAAAAAATGTCCTCTTACGGTTAAATTTTGACCATGACCACCATTCGCGAAATTCGCAAAAATTTTATTTTCACTATTTTGAATTGAGGATTTCGCAGCTATACAAAAATGTCCTCTAACGGTTAAAATTTGACCATGATCACCATTCGCGAAATTCGCAAAAATTTTATTTTCACTATTTTAATTGGTAAATTCGCAGCTATAAAAATGTCCTCTAACGTTGAAAACTACCTTCTTTATCCATTCGAAATTCAAAAATTTTTTTTTCTTTTTGAATTGGTTTTGCCGCAAAAAATGTCCTTAAGGTTAAAATTTGACCATGACACCATTCGCGAAATTCCAAAAATTTATTTTCACTATTTTGAATTGAGTTTTCGCAGCTAACAAAATGTCCTCTAAGGGTTAAAATTTGACACCCAATAAATTTTTTTTATTTAAAACAGGTAAATTCCCTTAATAAAATTTTTTTATTTAAAAACAGGTTAATTACCCAATAATTTTTTTTATTTAAAACAGTAAATTACCCAATCAAAATTTTTTTTTATGTTTAAACAGTAATTTCCCTAATAAAATTATTTTTTATGTTTAAAAAACTGTAATTTCCCTAATAAAATTTTTTTTTATGTTAAACAGTAAATCCTAATAAAATTTTTTTTTATGTTAAACAGTAAATCCTAATAAAATTTTTTTTTATGTTAAACAGTAAATCTAATAAAATTTTTTTTTATGTTTCAGCTCACCAAATCCGCGAAATTCGCAAAATTTGATTTTCACTATTTTGAATTGAGTATTTCGCAGCTAAACGAAATGACCGCTAAGGGTTAAAATTTGACCATGACCACCATTCTTGAAATTCGCAAAAATTGATTTTCACTATTTTGAATTGAGTATTTCGCAGCTAAACAAAATGTCCTCTAAGGGTTAAATTTGATCAAGACCACCATCCGCGAAATTCGGAAAATTTGATTTTCACTATTAATTGAGTATTTCGCAGCTAAACAAAATGTCCTCTAAGGGTTAAAATTTGATCAAGACCACCATCCGCGAAATTCGCAAAAATTTTATTTTCACTATTTTGAATTGAGGTTTTCGCAGCTAGACAAAATGTCCTCTAACGGTTAATTTTTGACCATGACCACCATTCGCGAAATTCGCAAAAATTTAATTTTCACTATTTTGAATTGAGGTTTTCGCAGCTAGAAAAAATGTCCTCTTACGGTTAAATTTTGACCATGACCACCATTCGCGAAATTCGAAAAAATTTTATTTTCACTATTTTGAATTGAGTATTTCGCAGCTAGACAAAATGTCCTCTAACGGTTAAAATTTGACCATGACCACCATTCGCGAAATTCGCAAAAATTTTATTTTCACTATTTTGAATTGAGGATTTCGCAGCTATACAAAATGTCCTCTAACGGTTGAAACTTGACCATGATCACCATTCGCGAAATTCACAAAAATCTTATTTTCACTATTTTGAATTGAGGATTTCGCAGCTATACAAAATGTCCTCTAACGGTTAAAACTTGACCATGATCACCATTCGCGAAATTCGCAAAAATTTTATTTTCACTATTTCGAATTGAGGTTTTCGCAGCTAGACAAAATGTCCTCTAACGGTTAAAATTTGACCATGCTCACCATCCGCGAAAATTTTGTGCTTAGTAATAATTTCGAGTCTTAGAAGGTATAAATAGGTATCCAAGCTAGGAACGGCAGGAATTTTTGTTAAGGTAATGTTTTAACATATTTCAGGCTGAGGAAAAGGTATGTGTGCAATCGGCTTAGCCGATGTAAACTTCTTTACTTGTTATTATTATTTTTTCTTCTGCTTTTAGTTTAATTTTTTTTGTGAATTTTCTCTTCATTTGCCTACGCAATTTGAAAACTGTAGGCTTCCGCGATATCAAGTTTTCGATTATGAAAAGAGTTAACTTCGGCTACGCGAGCAAATTGCTTTGCGCCAACCCATTTCGAAGGCAACATATGCTTAGATTTAATAACTAGTAAAAAAAAAAAAAAAAAATCGTTAACCCTTTCACTACGAAATCATTCTCGTATATTATGTGTGAAAGTGACTTCTTAACATCAAGCTTCAATTTTTTTTTTTTTTTGCGAAGGGAACATTTTGCAGTTTTACAAAACCCTAACAAAGTCATGTGACTTAATCGCTATATTTTGATCAAAATTATAAGAATCAAATTTAGGATTTATTTTCTGACCCTCAGTACGCATTTGGCACTTTAAAAAAATTTTGACATTAAACTAATTCAAAATGATGTAAAATTTTTTGCTCAAAAAGTCCAAAACAATTTTATTTTATTTTAGTCATACGCAGTGCGTATTACGTACTTTTGGGAAAAAATTTTGTTAACATGAGATATGTTGACCTACTACACTGTTTAATAACATTTGAATTTTCGAAGAAAGGGTATAGCACTACATATAAGCATAGTGATTTAGCACCCGAAGCCTATTTCGACGAAAGTTATTTTGCTGTCTAAAGCTCAAAATCCAATATTGCGCGAGCTCGATGCGACAGGCCGAGACGTCGCGCAAATATTTCGCGTCACGCATTTTAATTAGTGTCCGACCGAAGGTGGATTTTTAGCCGAAGCCGAACAATCGGCAAGGTTGAAGACTTCAGCCGAAGACCGAAGGCCGAAGCCGAATGCAAAACATTTTACAGTAAGGAAACAAAATCAGTCTTTATTCATTTGACAAGCGCAAAAAAAACCGCTCAAATTTTCTCTAAATTCTTTCGCTTTAGTCGCCCACAAAGTGAGAATTTACGGCAGTAATTCACTAGTGTAAAAGGTCTCAATGAAGCAATTGAAAATCTATCGTGACTTTTTTACTTCCATTAAAATGCAAAAATATTCGGCTAAAATATTCGGCTTTTTCCTGCCGAAGCCGAAGCCGAAGATTAAGAATTGGCCGATTATGCCGATTACCGAAGCCGAAGCCGAACCTACGGTCGGACACTAATTTTAATCTCCAATGAGGGTTTTGCGTCACGCAGATGATAGCATAACTTCGCTTCTAGTAATGCAATATTTGAACCAAGTACCAATCTAACAAGTACCGAGTACTCATAAAAAAAACTCGTTATCACTTAAGATAAAAATTTAATAAGCACTTTTTTTAGTTAAACAAAATTCGTACAAGCCTGGCTTCTCGCTTATGACGGCTATAACTGCTGCTGAACTTGTTCACTACTTAATTTTTTTATTTTCAAACAAATTTTGCTTTAAGCTTTTAAAATTAACAACAAATTTTATTTGAACATTTTTGATTTCACTAGTTTTAACGAGTACTCAATAGCGAGTACTTAAAAGAATATCTACGTCATTAGGTGTCAAACTGCCTCGCAACGAGAAATATTCAATTTTTCGAACTTTTCTCGCTACGAGGTCTCGCAGTGCGATACATTGGAGCTTGAGCCATACGATTGAATGTATTGAAATATTTGAGCGTCTCGCCCCGGTGTCTCGCATCGGGCTCTCGCAATATTGGATTTTGGGCTTAAGTCAATGCAAAACATTTAATTTGCGCCGAGTTTTGGCTCTCTATCTCCTATAATCCTAATATCCTTGAAAATGGTGTTTTTTTTTTAGAGAAAATTAAAAAAAAAATGATATCTAAGATAATTCTAAAGTTATAATGTTCATTCAAAAGCCCATATATAAAAAATCGTTCAGAAAATATTACAAAAATAGTTTTCATGCAACTTTGCTAAAACCAATACATGCTCCGGTGGGAGCATATTTTTCCATGACCATTCTATTGTTGTTCCAGAAGTGGTACAACTTACGCAAAATTCACGAAAATAGAGTTTTATGCCAAGATTAAGTATGTTTAGTTTCAATACTCAAATAGTCCTGCAACATCCTTAAAAATAAAAAATAAAAAAAATGTTGCATACTTCTAGGGTATTCCTGTGATCGATATGCATCAATATAGTTTTTCCGCAGGATCATATCATGTGAAATTGTATAACAACCAACAAAGAAGAATAAAAAATTGTCTAATCCTGCAGAAAAGTCTAACCGCAGTCCAAATTTTCCCTAATTCCTCCAAAAATTCTAACCCAAATTAAACATTTCAAAACAGCTAATCTATGAAATATATTATAAACAAAGCAATAAAATCCGAAAGTGAACCCAACCGATCTACCTGTAACTGCAGAAGAATGGCAAACGACATTAAAGACTTTGAAAACAGATGTCACAATTTTGAAGCGATTTAATGGTGAACATTTTCTGTTAATTTTCAAGACTTAGCTGCGTACTTGGGGTGAGCGAAAACATTTTTATAAAAAAAAAAAAATATATAAAAAACCGAGTATTTAAGCTTAAAAATATATAAAATTTTAAGGTCCGGTCAACCAATAATTTTTATTTAAAAAATTCTTTTAAAAATTCGACTCCTTTGCGTCCACCCCGCAGACACAAGTCAAATGTTTAAGATTTTTATGTTCTCAAATTTGAATTCAAATCTTATTCTCAAAACAATCTCAAATCGAGAATTTTAAAGTAACTGCTATTTTGGGGCCTTGGTTTTGCGCTTGTTGAGTTTTGTCCCAATCGTACCGAAGGGGTTAAAAAAAAATTGATGCGGAAAGTAAGAGTTAAGCCCGTAGGCAGCGACAGGAAAGTAACCCGTTATCCATCATGTGCGGCAATTATGCATTTTAACATTTGTAATGGCAATTAAAACAAGTTGCTCTTCGACTTACAATAAGTAGGAAAGTAGTGACTACCTTGTGCGAAAACGGATTGTGCAAATGCTAGACGGATAAATGGAAATATGAAAATATGAAAATATGGAAAAATCGAAAAATCGAAAAATGGAAAATCGAAAATGAAATTGAAAATGACAACAAGAAAGCGCATTTTTATTTATAGCTGAGAGATCATGAAGAGTGAGCTTTTCCTTTCTTGGGTTTTGTCACTCATTTGTGACGTGACTACAACTACAAAAACAACAACAAAAACAGCAACAAGAAGAGCAACAGAAAATTGTGTGCAGTGGTGCATTTTCCTCTTGCGGCTGCCAACCGTTGTCACTTGAAGACCAAAAGTTTATTTGCGAGAGCTGAAGCCCAAAGTGCCCGGTTGTCTTTAACGTTTTCTTTCATTTGTTGTTAATTGATGTGACTCACAATTACGTCATGCCGTGCCGGTATTGACTTACATTTTCCTTTAAGGCTCTTTCACAGTCTTAAATCATTTTATTTAGAGGTTTTTCTTCTTTCGTTTTTCCGTATACATACTTATTACCGTGTGCAAAGCCAACGCGAACATGACAGACCGGACAGGTGAAGATGTTAAGGCATAGAGATTTTAATTGGATGGCTTTTAATTTTCGTTTTATAGAGCTGAAAAAGGCGTTTTAATTTTATTTAATTTGATATGTATGTGCTTGCATATGAATGTATTTACCTATGTATGTATGTGCCCATGTGGTCTGTTGAAATTATTATTTTTAATTCAAGAGGAATCAAATTTCGAAACAAACTTTTGTGGAAATTCAATAGTTACGTTCATAAATGCACACATACAACAGTTAGTTTGGATGGACGGCAGTCGATTTAATTGGTTTATTATTATTATTATTATTATCTTTTTCCTTGAACCCATTTGTATCGATTTCACTCGTAGCCATCCTGCCTCCAGAAATCCCCGTCGGAGACTGAAAGTTTCTGATTTTATTCTACTTTAAAAAACACAGTCCAACCAGTGTGTTTCAATTGGTTTGCATCGATCCCCGATTTTTCAGTGAGTTCGAAGCACAGGCATGGGTTTTAGACAAAAGGAATTCTCATTCGCATTCCGAAAGGAGTTAGGGGACCCACAAAAAGCACCCACTGCAGACACTGCAAAGCACCGAGTTTCATCAGTGATCTTCTTCGGTTTCGGTGTTGAAGGCTTTTTCAAGTTTATAAAGAAAAGAAAACCGAATCTTCTTTTGGTTTATTTATCAAATTGAACATTGAGCTGGTGGGCCGTGTGCTTTTACTCAGTGTACTCAGCGAACTCAAATGTCACGACCTCGAATCTCCATCTCCGTTCAATCTTCAATGCTTTCAAATAAACAAGGACTCTTCTTCGTTTTTTGTCACAGCAAAGACCAGCGATTTAAAGACCTTCACGCAATTCTGATTAAGCCACTCACCCTCACCAATTACGGGTTTCCTTTTTGTGGTAAACTTTCAAAAATAAAAAAAATTTAAAAAAAATAAAAAAAATAAATGAGAAAGGAAACGAACGCAAATCACACAAAATGAGATTAGAAACAAGTAAGAAAGCTAAAGTCGGTCAAGCCCGACTTTGAAATACCCAGCGTCCCGACATTATGGGCGCACTATGATTTGCTTCTCTATTTGTGGGCGTGGCAGTGGGAGGGCAACATATATTATTTCCCTACACCTTTCATTCGCCTTGGTGAACCCATGTTGCGAATTTGAAGCTTCTACGCCTTTTACTTCGGAAGTTACGAAAAATCTTCATTTTTGGGCGTGGCAGTGGGCGGGCAACATAAAATTTTTCCCTACACCTTGCATTCGCCTTGGTGAACCTATGTTGCGAATTTGAAGCTTCTACGCCTTTTACTTCGGAAGTTACGAAAAATCTTCATTTGTGGGCGTGGCAGTGGGCGGGCCACATACAATTTTTTCCTACACCTTTCATTCGCCTTGGTGAACCTATGTTGCGAATTTGAAGCTTCTACGCCTTTTACTTCGGAAGTTACGAAAATTCTCTATTTGTGGGCGTGGCAGTGGGCGGGCCATATTAATTTTTTTTCCTACACCTTTCATTCGCCTTGTTCAACCTATGTTGCGAATTTGAAGCTTCTACGCCTTTTACTTCACAAGTTACGATAAGCCCTTATTTGTGGGCTTATTTGTGGGCGTGGCTCACGGAGGGCGGCGTCCATTTTTTTCCAGGATATGTCCCTTTTCGTAATTTACCAGTACACCAAATATCAATGGAATGTGTTGAGTGGTTCGCAAGTTACAAGCATTTTACTGAAAACACATTATATTCATTTGTGGGCGTGGCAGTGGGCGGATGTCTCCCGTTTTTACTTAGGATCATACTTGGATCCCGATATACCTGTGTGCCAAATTTAGACTTGATTGGTCCAGCCGTTTCGGAGGAGATCCGACCACGGACGGACGGACAGACGGACAGACGGACAGACGGACGGACGGACGGACGGACAGACGGACATGTCTAAATCGATTCAGTTTTTGATCCTGATCATTTCTATATATATATGTCTATATCTCCGGAGCTTATTTCTCCCTGTTACAAGATTCGCACAAAACTAATATACCCCGCTTACGCTGGGTATAAAAACGATAAAGCTTTTGGTAAAAATGTTTCGTTTATATCCACACAAACACTTATACAAATTATATACATATACATACATATATACAACATATATATAAAAACAAATTAGAAAAGAGACACAAATTAAAGCATGACACGCGCACACACACACATTCAAGTCGCCACAAACGCTCGTACGCACATATACGTTTGCGTGTGATCTTTTGACCTCAACACAATTATTTTGTTTCCGTTTTCCGTCGGTTTGGATTTATTTTTCAACATTCACCCCTACCTCAATGTACAGCCACACGAATACACTCACACACACACACACACACACACACCAATACACACGCACTTGACTACATTTACACTCGCTCACTTAATGACTGGCTGAGTGACGCCATTTTATGAACTGATTTAAGATGCGTTGGCGCCGAAAGTCTTTAAAAAAAACCCCAAGGCTCCCTCGCATGACATTTGATGGAAAATTGTCATCCTGCGAGGTTTTATGATGTTTTTTTTTTTTTGTTTTTGTTTTTAATTGCGTCAGCTTTACCATTTGTCAATGCTTTGAATACTATTGAAAGTTGAACGGGAAAAAGGAATCATTTTGATTTTGTAGAATTTTCGAATCCTATTTCCACAAGAAAACTATCGAAAAAAAAACAAACAAACAAAATATCAAAGTTTATTGCACCCGCACTTGTGTTTTTGTTTGTTGTGTCTTTTGTAGTTTCTTTAATGTTTGTTCAGTCTTTCTGTGAGCACATTAGACACATTTGCCGATTCACATTTGCTCGCTCATAAAGTTTTATAAACTTGCCAGGTATCTTGTCATGTCTTTATGCTTACGCCATGCATTCACGCACACACGGACTTGCATACGTTAACGTACACATTACGTTATTGCTTACACCGCTCGTATTGCAATAAGATGATACCTTGGTACTTAGTGCTTCCTCGAGTCCAACGTAACGCAATGAATCGTACGTACAAACGTAGTACCGTAGTTTAACTCAGAGAGTAGCAGTACCTTTTTCGCCTACAAAATACAATTTCATTTTATTTTAACGCATCGTTTTCCACCATTTTCCATCGCTTCCTATCGTTTCGTTTCGTTTCGTCTTGCATCGTACCGTCTCGTATCGTATTGTTTCGTTTCAAGCCATTGCCGTTGCTAGTTTCGGCATTACTAGAAGCCATTAAAGTGAAAGCAGAATGTCGCCTGCCGCCGGTTTTCCTATGAGCGAACCGAGCGCATGAGAAATTGCTCGTTTAAACTTCTCGAAATTGCTACATGTTGTGAACTTTAAGCCGATTTTCAGTTTATAATTCTACTCGCTCTAATGAATGAAAAAATCATAAAGGGTCTGACTCTATTTGGTACTTTTTTTCCTCAAAGGTTTCTTTTCTTTTTCAGTCAAAATGTTTTAAGCGTAACTTATTTCATAAGGGGTTTCAATCCTTCCTTCTGAAAGCGGATGGTCTAAGGTGTAGAAAAAGAATTTTAAATTGAAGAAACCCTTTTTTTTTGCTTTTCTTTATTTTTATTATTTTATTTTTAAAGGACTTTTCATTGAAATCCCCCTTCGAGGAAAAGAATTATTGGCAATTTTAAATGCAGGCAACTTATGCATTCGCTTTGACTCAAGATTTTTGAGTTCTTGACAATGGAATTGATCATTTCAAAAAGCTCAAAGGTCACTAGAATTGAATTTTTTAGGAATCAATTGAAAACTACTCTATGCTTAAAGCAATGAGTTTGAAACAGGGACCTGACTTTTATAAGTATTTTCGAAAAAAGTCTTAACATAATACCCAGCAAACATTTTCATAAGCTTTTTACAAAGGTGCTTACTATTCATTTGTTTCCAAGTAATTTTCCAAACTTTTTCCAAGCATATATGTGCTATATCGCACCCTGGCAACTAAAGCGACACAACTCAAAATCTTTAAATTTTGAGTTATGATGTGAATCTTGTTCCTAAGTTACCTGTTTACCTGCAGGAAAAATTCCATTCCGTTTTTCCTACTATAAAATGCAGAAAAAAGCCGTAATGCCTTTCTTATTGCTTTGATTGACACTGCGATGCATTTTGTTTATCGCATTTTCTGAAAAATGGCAAATTTTGAGTTGTGTCTCTTTAGTTGCCGGGGTGCGATATTTAATTCGCAAACATTTCCCAAACGCTTTCCAAATGTGTTTTTTCGATCGGACCATTATTAAGGGTACCTCTAGTACTAGGGTCTGTCACAAAAATCCTAAAAATGCCTCAAAATCAGACTTTATTGAAATATTTCAATGAAACCTAGAATTTGAGCGTATATATAAGGGTCCGATTAGAATTCCAAAAAAATTTGAAAAGTGGGCGTGGCAAAAGGGCGGTTTTCATTTAGAAATTTAACAAAAGTCGGTATATGGGGCTCCTTATGCCCTTAAACACCTCTTGATATTAAAAATTATGTATCTGTGTCGGGTATTCTATTGTCAGGCTCGCCTGACGATAACACCCTTACTTGTTTCTGTATATATTTTGTATGGTCTATCTCGACTGGTTCTGGATGTTACACACAACCCAACAAACGCAATATACCCTCGACACAGAGTGTGTTGGGTATAATTAAGAGAGTGAAATGAAGCACACTCCCGCCGCCTCCTCGCAAACAGATGTGTGCAACTATTCAATCAGAATTGCCTAGTCGAAATCGGACCTTATGGATATCTCGTCGTGTTGCTTGGCAACATGAATTTCATAAAAAAAATTTTGTTTTTTTGTTTTTTGTTTTTTGTTTTTGTGTTTATTTGTTTTTAGTAAATAAATCTAGAAAGATCTTGGTGGCTTGAAAAATCCTGAAATTACTTTATTTTCCACTCCTTGTTAAATTCCTTTCCATTTCGTGCGGTATAACGTAGTATACGCAGTATCAAAAATGTTGCTCGAGAGTTATTGTTAGTGTTTACATTTGGCTGGAATGCAGCTCTATTTCAGAATGCCATAACAATAAGGCGAATGAATGTAAACACATGTATGCGGTTATAAAAATTCAACCGTAAGCCTTTGGAGACCTTTTACTATTGTTCCTGCGATATGCTTCTACGCAACCAGGGAACAGACGTTTTAGAAACGAACACAAACACACACACACACACACACACACACACACACACACGCACACACACGCACGCACACACACACAACTACGCTGGGGAGGAAAGAGGCCAAAGAAGTGGCAGCTCAAAAATGTGATTTCGATGCAAAAAAAAAAAATTATAAAAATAAATAAAACCAAAAAAAAGATATGAAAATACTCATGGCGCCACTTCCGGTAAAGCTGAACATTGAAATGAAAATTTTATATTGGAAAAAAATTAAAAGCAAAACCAAACGAAAAAAAGGAAAACCGAAAAAGAAAGAAAAAATAATAAAATTATGAAATGAAATTGTCTTGAAAAAATGAAATTTCTGTGATGCCAGTTGTGGTTTAAGTGGCTTAAGTGAGCGATGGCATGGAAATGAAATTGCTGGAATTGCTACAATTCATATTTTCCCTTTAAAAACACAGTGCATATGGATAAAGCACGTATGTACTATAAAAATATCGGTGAACTAACATACAACACACATAGTCATTGTGGCGCGCTCAGTGAAATCATGAACTTTTGAAGTAAGTACATTAGAAGGAAATGAAGTGAACGTAAACGAACGTGAATGTGGGAACGAGCAAGCGCGAGCCAGAGGGTATGCTGTGGTAGATGGTAAGGGTGAGGCAGAGAGAGAAGAGAAGGGAGGAAGCCGAATATTTAAGTCGATAAGAGTACCTTTTTTCCATATGTGTTTACATGTTTCGAGAACTCGAAGGTAGTTTCTCCATATCGCAACGAAATGTGTCAATTCAATTTTGTGTTGTCTCGTGCGTGTGTCATGAGCGTGCGTGTGTGTGTGTGTGTGTGTGTGTGTGGTCTTTTCACATTTTATTGGATTAAAATGGAAGCCAAACACGTCAGGATCAAAAGACATCGTCATAATCGTCATCGTTGTGGTACTCGATGCCGACGTCGAAGCCATCAAAATAGTTAGTGTGTTAAAATTTATATTAGCCAAGCTCATTCGCTGGAAAATGTTTCATAGCTGCATTTAGAGGTGTATGAATTTAAACAAACACACATATTAACATATGCACAGTTAAATATACATATACTTATATCGTTTTTGTGTTTGTCAAGCTAACACGAACGCCGATGTATGTTGTCCTTTTGCAAGTGAATTCGATCGTGGCGTATACATTTCATGCTGTTTTATTAGCTAATGTTTGTCTTAAATGTAGCTATGCGATTACATGCAGCATGAAATCCATAAGCTATCGGAAATAAATACATAAATACATATGTACATTCATATACAGCTAATATATTAAACCATTAACAATGCTGCACGAACATAAGTAGCCTTCATTTTGTAATCGGTATAAACGTACGCACAATCACGTGCATATATGTATGTGCACTGTGCAAACATATACCCTGTGGCGAATGGGACCGACCCTAGGTCGACCGCGGTCGGTCCTAAAGAGCTCAAGACCGGTCGCGTTTCCATACATTCAACTCACCGCTTTTACCAAAGAGCTGTCATTGAAAAACAACCGGTCTCCTTTCAAACCGTATGGGGTTGGTGAGTGTTTTTTAAATACTTATTTTATTTTTATATAAAAAATGAAAAAAAACCGTTTTTTGTTTTGTTTATTTTGGCTTTTTTTCTATTTTCAATTCTTTTTGTTATTGCATTAATTACTTCTTTTTTGATATTCCCGCCTCGGCCGAGCCTCGAACCGCAGAACTCTGGGTTGGTAAATCGGTGTACTAACCATTACGCTAAACAAGCGTAAAGAATTTTTCACTTCAAAGAATTTTTTATTGAAAAATAAATATTTAAAAACAAAATGTGAAAAACGACTTAATTTTTTTTTTCAAGTTAACTATAAAAAAAAAAAACTTAATTATAAACATAAAAAAATCTTAGGTAATTGAAAAACAAAAATGCTTTCTAAAACGAGCCAGGGATCGAACCCCTTCCCACTCGGTTGCTAAGCGAGAGTCTCAACCATCAAGTCAACTAACCTATGGTAGTTCAACGATCAGATGGAAGACTTAAAGTAGACAACAATAAAATACAAGTTTATACGAACCCACCCCACCTACGCTCATTTTTAGACTAGAAGAGGGTGAGTCCGATAGAGGTTAACCCCAGATCGGTCGGTCCTAGTCCGGCCCTAAAATGACTCACTTAGGTCTAGTCGCTTTTTAACCAAAACCATTTCATCGCCACAGGTTATACCTACATGCATACATATGCATGTATGTGGGCCTAAATCGAACAGCGTTTTTCAACTTCTTGTTTGAAAAAAAGTCGTGTTTTCTGGTTTTTTTGTGTTTGATATTGGACGACAAAAGTGTGCTCTACGATGTAATAATATTTGAGGAAATGTTTAAACGATATTGCTATGTATAATAAGAGCCGTTTATATATAAAGAAATCGAAAAATCTAACAACTACGTTACCTTATCAAAAGTTTAAATTTTACTTATGAAACGAGACAGACTGCTTTCATATCTAGCTGGATCCCTAAAGTATGCAAGCATAATTTTGTTTTTAACTTAAAACATTTTACCTAGTCCAAAATGCGGGGTTTGAACTTCAGAACTCTCAGTTGCTAGTCATTTGTTTGCACATGACACCGTCTTGTCAAAAAACATCATATCGCTTAAAGTTCCTTTTGAAAATATATATTAGGTGTAGTAAAAAGAAATCCATTATTTTTGCATTAAATTGAGGGCTTTATTTAAGATAGTTAGAATGACCCGATTTAGGTCAAATATGCGCCGATTTGTTCGATAACTTGTTGCCATTTTAAAGGTAATTTCATTATGCCTCTCTCATAGAAGCCCTCGTTCCTATTAGCAAAAAAATAAGACAGTCGAATTTCAGAAGCCTCTCTTGAAGCGAATGTTTCACCAGGAAAATTGTTCGCCATGGACAGGAACAGATGGTAATCACTTGGTGCCAGGTCCGGACTATAAGGTGGATGCAGAAGAACCTCCCAACCAAACTTCCGGAGCTTCTGGCGAGTCACTATCGATGTGTGTGGCCTGGCGTTGTCCTGATGGAACACAATTCCTCTCCTATTGGCCAAAGCTGGCCGCTTATGGGCGATTGATTCCTTCAGACGGTCCAATTGTTGACAGTAGAGTTCCGAGTTAAGAGTTTTGCCGTATGGGAGCAGCTCATAGTAGATAATTCCCTGCCAATCCCACCAAACACACAGCAAAACCTTCCTGGCCGTCAATCCTGGCTTGGCCACCGTTTCCGCCGGTTCACCGTGTTTCGACCACGACCGTTTTCGCTTGACGTTGTCGTAAGTGACCCACTTTTCATCACCAGTCACCAACCGCTTCAGAAATGGGTCGATTTTGTTGCGGTTCAGCAGCGATTCGCAGATGGAAATTCGGTCTATGAGGCTTTTTGCGTTAACTCGTGTGGCACCCATACATCGAGCTTCTTTGTGTATCCAGCCTTATTCAAATGGTTCCAAACGGTTGTTTGTGCAATCTTTAGCTCTTTTGCAATCGAAACAGTGCTAACATGACGGTCGGACTCGATAATTTCCATGATTTTATCGACATTTTCGACAATTGGCCTTCCAGTGCGTGGTGCATCCTTGACATCGAAGTTACCGGAACGGAATCGACGAAACCAAAATTGCGCATGATTGGCTGTTACAGTATCAGGTCCATAAACGCTATTCACATTTTCAGCCACCTGGCTTGCGTTTTCTCCCTTATCGAAGAAAAACTGTAAATTGTAGCGAATTTTCTCTTTGCTGATGTCCATCTTTGACAAGCTCTCAAACAAAACTGAATCAATCAATCAAAAAAGTGTCAAAAAAGCTTTTTTAGTAGGAACTGTCATCTTTCTAATGCCCCCTAGCGGAACACGATCGGACTTATACAACGCGAGATAAATAACGCCATCTATTGGAAAAATAATGGATTTCTTTTTACTACACCTAATATAAAAAAATCGAAAGTCAAAAATTTTACTTCCCCTAAAAGTATGCTTCACTTTTTTTATAAGTGTGATGGAAATTGAAAACAAGCAATTATTAAATACGTTGCGATAACAACGAATTTTTGCACAGGAATTCTACTAAATACAAGTAATTAACGTTATCGTCAATATTCTGTCATAAATATATAGCATCATGAACAAAATATACTTATATATTTTGATATTGTGGTCAGGAGGACGATATTTGAAATTTTCGCGTCAAATCTCAGGAATTCTGTATGTGTTTTGCATTTTATGTATCTTGCTTAAAAGAGGAAGAATGCACCTCTACAACGATGTGTTAATGTGTTTCAATCAAAGTTTTAATTCAAGATCTATAGCCATTGGAATTGAAAAAATTTGGATTTTGTTGGGATACGGGGATTAAAAGGTATGACGCCGTGGCACTTCGATAGGTACGCACGTCATACAATCCTGTATTCCTTTAAATAAAAGATGAGATTGTCAGTTTGCAATCCTTTTATTTAATAAATATAAATCCTTATGTATAACAAGGTTTCTTATGTATTCTAGCTCCTTTTTAATACTCGAAAACTTCCCTATTCTTACTATTTAACTCCAATCGTCGTGGCTTCTTGGTAAGTACGTGCGATTGAGCTGAGATGTCTTCGTAAATAACGTAAAGATCAATCTGCCTTTCCATGGATTCGAGCTCCGCTTTTATAAGAACATAATGCTGATCTGGTGCTTTCTCAGCAACCCTTTGACTAAATGCCCTTTCTTCGGTCGCTTGAATGTTGTCGTAGGTCCGTTTCCGATATAACCTCAGAACATTCGACCTACATAATAATGCTGAATTGCATATTACCGCGACTGGTGCTGTTGACTTTAGTATTTGCTCGCAACTGCAATTCTGCTTACTCGATCATTTCTCGGTTACTGCGTTAGTGCTTGTTCTTTGTTGTTGTTATTTACTTGCGCAATTTCACTGTTGGTTTTCAATGTACAGTGGCGGAGGAAAGAGGGGACAGGTAATGGGGGATGTTTGAGCATAACTCAAAATTTTTTTGATTTTTTTTCGAAATTTTTAGAATTCGTTTTGATATATTTATTCGGCTAAAATTCTGAAAATCATTTATATAAATATATATAGAAATGATCAGCGTCACCAGGAGATTCGATTTAGACATGTCCGTCCGTCTGCCTGTCCGTCTGTCTGTCTGTCTGTATAGAGTTTTCATATCGAAGGAGTTGAGCTATCTTGACAAAATTTGGTATGCGTGCTCACGGGGACATGAGTAAGAACAAAGAAAAATTTTTGTTTGTTTTATTTTTGTGAACAAATTTTGGTTTTTTTTTTGTGTAAAATTAAATTTTTGTAATTACATATTTAGATGTTGTCGTTGGTTTAATCTTTTAATCTCAGTGAGGTTTTAACTTACTGAAATTTGATTAAACGCTTACCAAAAAGGAACTTTCAAGGAAGCTTCACTTCGAAGTTTACACCTGTTGAAATTTAAGAATATTTTTCTCTCCGGTTGCCGCACGTCTGAGGGTCTGGCCAGACCGTTTCAAGCAGTTTTTGACTCATGCCAGCCCTGCAGGTGTGGCCAAAAAGATTGCTTAGCGATTGCCTACAAGTGTTTTATTCTGGTTTTTGTTGTTGAATAATTAAATTTATTCACTTATTTTCTCGAGAGATTTTTCCAGAAATTACCATTAAGCAAATCTGCCCATCAATCTTTACGAACTTGTCAGCTTTTCGGTTTTCGATTTCCGCTTTCCGCTTTTCAATTTGCACAATTTTTCGTGTGTCGGCTCTTCTTTCAGTTTTCCCGTTATGCATTTTGAAAGTCTTGTCTTTATCTCGCATCGCAATCGAACCAGCTTCGTAGTCATAATTAGCTTATTTACAGTTCGATCGTTCGCCGCATGCGCGACGGTTATGACTTATCGAAACTGTTTGATTGTAAATCTCCAGTCAAATTGTTAGGTTTCGCGGGATGATTTGCGCTTAGTTATGTCTTGCGATGGCCAGGACAGAAAGACCGCCAAGAAAATGTGGCTATTATGTTTGTAACACGGAATCGCATTGCGCAGGGAAAAAGTCACAAAGTCGCAAGAGCAGGGCAACAATTTTCTCTCGCACGAGTCATGTCCAATTACAAAAAAAAAAAAAAAAAAAAAAAAAAAAAAAAAAAAAAAAAAAAAATTAAAACAAATTTTTTTTTAAATATCGCATCCATTAGACGTGTTCGTTCGTTGGCTCGGTCGTTTGATATTCTCCACGCTTTATGTGGAACACCTCCCGTTGTTATTTGTGACGGAGTTTGTCAATTTTCATACACTGTGACAGTGTGGACTTCAGTCTATCTTTTTTGTTTTTTATACCCAGCGTAAGCAGGGTATACTAGGTTTGTGCAAATCTTGTAACAGCCAGAACTAAGCTCCGTAGATTTAGACATAATTATATATATATTCTTGATCAGGATCAAAAACTGAATCGATTTAGACATGTCCGTCCGTCCGTCTGTCCGTCCGTCTGTCCGTCCGTCCGTCCGTCCGTGGTCGGATCTCCTCCGAAACGGCTGGACCAATCAAGTCAAAATTTGGCACACAGGTATATCGGGATCCGAGTATGATCCTAAGTAAAAAAGGGAGACATCCGCCCACTGCCACGCCCACAAATGAATATAATGTGTTTTCAATAAAATGCTTGTAACTTGCGAACCACTCAACACATTCCATTGATATTTGGTGTACTGGTAAACTACGAAAAGGGACATATCCTGGAAAAAAATGGACGCCGTCCTCCTCGAGCCACGCCCACAAATAAGCTCACAAATAAAGCTTTATCGTAACTTGTGAAGTAAAAGGCGTAGAAGCTTCAAATTTGCAACATAGGTTGACCAAGGCGAATGAAAGGTGTAGGGAAAAAATTTATGTGGTCCGCCCACTGCCACGCCCACAAATGGAGATTTTTCGTAACATAGTGAGCCAATAATATCGGGACGCTGGGTATTTCAAAGTCGGGCTTGACCGACTTTAGCTTTCTTACTTGTTTTTATTTTGTTTGGTCGAAGCTAAGGAAATTCATTTGCTCGAAATTGATTTTTGTGCAATTTGAAATGTGTAGTAAAATTTGCGTTATGTAAGAAAGAGAGGGAGAGTGAGAGCGAAAGAGAAAAAGGGAAAGAAAAACCCATCGAGCAACTCTAATTTCATTAATTACAATAAACCTTAAATGCTCTTTGAGGTACATGACAAACATATGTACATATGTGTGAAATAATGTTTGCTACCTAGTTTGTTTTCCCTCATAACAGACGAAACTTTTACATTGGAAACTCCTTTTCGTTTTCGATCTTATTGTTGTTGTTGTTTTTGGTTTTGTTTTTTTTTTTTTCAATCTCGTATAAAACATGCTGGCACCTACGTCTCTGCAGGTGCTTGCTCAACTGCGAAATTTGTATGCCTTCGCCCGTTGATTACACTCGCCAATTGGAGCCAATCGCATGGGACTGAGTAATTTCGCAATAAAACTTTGGGTTTTATGAGTTTTCATGCGCACGCCGAAAATTGGGCACTGTACTGTACCTAAGGTAGAAACTGTTTCTTGCCAAACTGAACGTATTGAATAAGTTCCGCATTCGATGGCGACTATATGCACGTTTTTTTTTTCTCCAGCAAGAGTGAAGAAATAAAAATACAAAATAGAAATCAAATGAAAATGAAAATGAAAATGAAAATAGAAATAAAATAGCATTATCAGCATGGAGTAATTAGTTTATGATTTGTTTATGGACTTGCATGGTTTGATGGGGTATTGCAGAAATTATTTAATTGCGGCTTTTGCAACTGAAGCTTAGGTATAACTTTGGAAAATTTCAAATAAGTATTTGAAAGGTATTTTTGCACAAGGTATTTTGTGGCAGGGACGACGCGTCGTGGTTATCGGGGTCAAACACCGCCGTCGTCAAACTGGAAAGGTTGAAATATAGGCTAGCGCAAGACGAACTGTGCATGAACGGTGAGTTATGCGACATCAATTCATTATCATGTCATGCCATGCAATACTGTCTGCTCCCACAATTCATGCCGTGCTTTCGTTTGCGTCATGGCATGAATTGACGTCAACGATGGCATCGCATGGCATGAATTGAAATTTATTTGCATGACTTGAATGACATAAAATGACGACAGTGATAGCCTTTTGGTTGAAAGCATTGAACATTTCAAAATTATAGGTTGGTGAAATGGGAGATTGGAGAAAAACTTGCGTCCTGTTTGACATGATTTTGTTCTTCCATGTGCCTATCTAAAAAGAGATATAAAAACAACGAAACTGGATGCTCATTCAGTGAAAGAGCTATTGGTCCCGCCTCATGCGTGCTTTCCAACCGGGAATCGATTTCGTTCGAGAATTTTTTAGCAATGCTTGTATGTATGTGTGTTTGTATGTATGTTGGAGTGGCCGTTTACCGCCCGATTGTGATACCACGAGAGGTTTTCTTGTGTTTGTGTGAGCTTATGTTTTTTTATTTTTTTTTGAACATGCGATTGTCGAAGAACCAGTGCTAGCCTTGGAACATTCCGTTTCGCCTATGCCGGGATTCGAACCTCGGACCCCTCCGATCAATAGCATAGCACGCATCCCCTACGCTATCCCAGAGCCATTTAGCGATGCTTACAAAACGAAAAATATCAGCAAAACCCTTTTGTCCCGATGGACTTACAAAAATAATGAGATTATTGCGATGGGATTCATGCATTTTGCCTTAATAGTGGGACTCATGCAGCTTCGCAAATTGTGGGAAATGAAAAATTTGTCACACAAATGTCAAAATTTATATGAAAATTTACGATGGGAAAAGTTGCGAAGGCATTTGCGCAGCTGCATGAGTACCACTAATATGTATAAGCTGCAAGTTGCCTACACAAGTTGCTTAAAACAATTTAATCCTTATCACTGGTCCCCAATCAGATATGCCACAAATGGCATTTGGAACACTGAGTACACTCTCTGAATGAATTTTTTTCTTTTGTTTTCTTTCGATTTTCATTTCAATTAAGAATGAATAAGGGAGTTGCATTTTTATTTTTCATGCGATTCCTTTCATTCATATCTAAAAGCTTTCTATTTTGAAGTTTTTCATTAATATTTTCTTTTGCCCTTTTTGGCTTTTTACTTCTGATAACTTTTATCTCCCCTCACAGAAATGTGAAATAATGCTTTACGCATCTAAAGTTTGTTTACATTCTATGCTCTCGATATTAAAAATCGTTCAATTGCCTTTTACTTGGTAATTGAAACAAAAAAAAAAAAAAAATAAAAAGAAACCGTAAAAATAAAGCATACAACAGTAGAGCCCAACAGACTGTAAAGAGAATCTGGAATATAATAGAAAATGTGCAATTCTAAAAGCTTGACCGCTCCGCATGCATTTCAAGCATTTCATTCAGGCGAGCGTGTATTACGCTCAAGTGCACTTTGCCTTTCAACTCACTTTCACCACTGAAACGATTATAATGATGATGATGCCGCTGCCGATTCCCATGCGGATCCTGTTGCCGATAGAGATGGAGATGGAGAAGCTGCAGCTGCAGCTGCAGAGCGAGCTGATGATGATGAATGGTAAGGGTTTTGCGGTTAATGGAAGAAAGGCAACCCGAGTTAAAAAACAAAAATGAAGGACAAAAAGCAAAAAAAACCATTGAATGTGGCCGAGTTTGTGTGTGTGTGTGTGTGTGTGTGATGTCGATGAGTCCGGCCAAGTGATTGCCATCAATGATGCAACTGCCGATAGTGCCAATGAGACGTAAACTACTGATGGATTTGGTGTCTATGATGTGCAGTAATATTGCTGCAGACGGCTGAATATTTTGTATAATTTCTCAATGTCTTGCACTGAAGAAGAACGAAACAATGAAACGCACAGTGGTTGAGCTTCATAAATTTCTTTTGAAAGTAGAAGAACTGCTACTAGAATGATGACACTTGGCACCGAGCCCGCCTCCCGCCACCCGCCACCCGCCACCCACCGCCCATACAGCCCAAAGACATTTGTTCATCTAAATCTTGTATTTCTCTTCAAATTTTTCAGAAACCATGAAACTAACAATCTAAACCCATCCTGTTAAGCACATGTACAGTGTACTGTCTCTGTAATTGTTCACCAAGGATCAGCTCTGTCTATTTTTCTGTTTATTTTAGTTATGGATTCAATTACCGAAGATCTACCAAAGAACACGTCCGGACCACCGGACGGACGTAACTTGACTTAAGTATGTACTCATCTCAACTTAACGTAATTTGAATATACCGTGTACTCTCTTTTAAGCAGACACCTACGGTACCGAAAAATATGTCCTCTTAACAAAGGGCTTATGAGGAAACTATTTGAGAAACAGAAACACTAGAGCATTCCCATAAAGCGTCCGTCTAAGAGGGGTGGCCGCATGGAGGGAGTACACTGTGTATACCAAATAATTAAGGGATTTTCTTTATCACATTTCACATCTCTTACAATATCATCTAATTAGGTTTGATTTGGTTCTTTTCACCTTTTATTCTATATTTTCTTCCATTCTTCAATTAGTTAATTGTTTCGATGTATTATAATTTGGCTTAATGAAACGCCTGCCCCTAAGGTATATTTTAGAATTTTTTCGAATATTATATTGCAATTATCCTTGAATTTTTCAAAAATTGATTAACTCTCAAAATAGCCGATCTATGCCGAGCATTTTTTATTTCCATAATATGTTAGAGTAAACTCGAAACTTCCATTTTTCCCCAATTAGAAAACAACACATCGCAACATAAATGTGCTCCATCCCAATAAAAAGTAACAAATGTTGTGTTTCATAGAGTCATCCGCTTAACTTTTAAACCATTTGTCGTATCTATTTAACTGATTTCTTCGGTGAAGCCATTAATGCCATACTGAAATTAAGGGTAATCTTAGTCAGCTATTCCCCTACAATATTTATGTGACTTCCGAACGGGTTTTCCAAGTAAAACTTTTACCTTTTGATACAAAATTTTATCGATTTCTCTTATTTAGATAATTCTCTACTTTGAAATCAGTTTGTCGAAAAATTGAATTTTTGCCACAAAATCACCACTGTGGAGCGCTTGGCCTGCCTTTTTCATAAGGAAGCAGAATCAGAATGATAATCCGAATCGGAATCATTTTCGCTTGCTTCGGATAATGATGCGTCAGACGTGAATGGAGTTTATTGGGTAAAATGCTAATAGAGTAGTATTTAAATATTGAAAGGACGCATCTATGGTGTCGATGGTTAGAGTTGACTGAACGGAAGAAACTACAAAACAAAAAAAAAAAAAAACAAAACAAAATTGGAGAAGGATAATGAACTGTAAGAATCACTTGAGTGAAAGTAAAAAAAAAATATATATTGTGGCATTCTGATAAGAATCGAAAATAGTATATATATATATTTTTTTAATAAATTTCAGTTTCTTAGTGATGGAAAAATCGCTTTCCAATCCGATGACTACGAGCTCAATTTCTTATTTTTGTTGAATCCCTGAAAATATACACCAGTATCCTTAGAAAATTTCTATTATCTATGAAAAGCAGTTGGGTTACAGAGTGTGTCGCTAGAGCTGTTTTATGTTGTTGTTTATATTGCTAAGATATTTTTCAAGATGGAAGATCGATAGGAAAATATGTGGAAAATTTGTCAGGAGCATGCAACTGCAGATATGTAAAAGTTAGCGAGAGCTAACATAGGTAGATAACCCTTCACAAGATGTAAGTACCTGGTAGGTGACTCTGAATGCAGACTTTTTCTTGAAGATGAAGAGATCGTATTCTATGTCACAGAAATACTGGGAACGAAATATACGATATGAACACTTAACCAAACTTTGCTTGATAAAAAAATTAAAGTATTAGCGCATCTTAATAATTCTCTACAATTCTAATTAGCTTTATGCGGATTTACATAGAAGAAGAAACAAAATTATGAAAAATTAGAAAACTCGTATTTATGTTTATGACGTTGTCACGTAAAATTTTCGTCCGTAAACTGACTTTATAGACTCCAATTTTTATTAATGAATATGTGGTATATGAGGCAGTTTTTATATTTTTATTGATGCCTTAGCAAGGTTAAGCTAAAATTATATTAAAAATTATTTAAAAAAAATGAAAAATTCATTTAAAAATCGATTCGGGTTGAAATTATTGTTTGAGTCTTATTACTTTTGGTTGTTGATATTGCAAATCGTTGGTTGAAAAAGTTTATTGAGTGAAAATACCTCGAGTAATTGCCGCAATCAAACAAATTGCTTGCGACAGCGAAAAGGATAATAGGTTGAGTTTTAACAACCAATTTTTATATTGATTAAAAGAATTGTTGCATAAATGTACTAAAGTTTTTCTGTGTATTTTGTATCTTAATTTCCTCACCTTCATAGGGAAGGTCGAGGGCATTCTATTTCTTAACAATCAAATGGGACCAAATAGCTCAATCGATCTATTATGCTCGCAGTGCCACTATTTCTATAAGGGCGAAAGCGATAAACTTAAAATCAACTTGAGGGTTATGAGGCCACAGCGCAGCACAGGGGACCCAATAAATATCCAAATATGCTGAGTTGGATATGTGTCACCAGAAACACAGCAGAAAATTAGCGACCTACGACACTGTTTCGCTATAAAAGTTGTTGATCAACCGACGTTCTGGGTAGTATACAGTCTGAAATCGTCGGCTAAACTAAATTAGGTTAAAATATTATTTAACTTAATTAGTAGTCAATAAAGACTGGTTAAATCGAATTCAACGCGTTTCTCTTGGAATGGACCAGGATCGGAAGGAAAAGTCTTAACACCTTATAAAGAGTTAAGGAATGGCTAGACGCGAATCGGGAGCTTCAATGAGGGAAGGAAGTTCGTGTCAGATTTTTATAAATGGTTGATTTAGAAAGTGGGCGTGGCAAGAGAGCAGTTTTCATTAAAAATTTGAACCAAAATCGGATCTCCAGAATACCTTGTGTTAATGGAAGTTCCCCAAGAATGTTTTACAAATTGTTCAAACTTACTTACATGTTTTTGTGTCGGCTATTGTATGGTCAGGCTTGTCTGACTATAACACGCTTACTTTTTTTCTTTAAGTCCTTAAATTACTCAGCCAACTTACATTTTTCAATAGGTTCACCTTAATTCTTCGTTAATTGTTTCGTCGATTTGC
Source organism: Chlorops oryzae (assembly GCA_020466095.1). Classification (NCBI taxonomy): domain Eukaryota; kingdom Metazoa; phylum Arthropoda; class Insecta; order Diptera; family Chloropidae; genus Chlorops; species Chlorops oryzae. The sequence continues at coordinate 37,240,669 of CM035806.1, forward strand.
AGAACAAAAATCTAAAGATATATACATATGTATGTACATTAGGGTGTCCCAAATAAAATTTTTTTTCGAATTTCATAGAAGAACGTAAGTTTTTAGAAAGCTTATATACTAAAATATTTTTGAGATTTTTTCCAGATTTTTTGTTAAAGGCTTAGAGGTCGCTCAACGCGGTTTTTCAAAACCAGCCCTTTTTTCCTCAGTTTTTGGTAATAGCTTGTTTATAGGCAATGTATTTCAAAATTTTTAGCCACTTAACGGTAGAAAAGCATCCAAATCTTATTTCCGTATCCATAAAATGCAAAATTTATCTTTGTTTTAGGCCATTAAACGTCATCAATTGCAATTTTTTCCAATAAAACTGGGCGCCAGAAGACAAGAATACTTCATAATTTCCAAATTTTATATGAAAATGGTTGAAAGTAATGATGCAGCTATAAGCAGCACGAAATCCTTTGTATTTTGAAAAAATAAATAAAAATTATTCTGTTGGACTTTTGGGGCTATGTCGGTTTTTTTCCTCAAAAACATTATAAAAATACGTTGCATACTTCCAGGTATTCATTTTTAGTTTTCAGTGCTAACATGATACCCAATCTCAATGTTAAATAGAATATTTTTCACAGGCATTTATTTGAATTTTTCCACTTAAATAGAGGCCATGCTATTATCCTTTGCATTGTCAGTCAGTAGTTACGAGACCACTTCGCTTCTTTAAGGTTCCGAAGTATTGAGAAATGTCCAAAAGTTTACCAAGAAACAATATTTTTGGGATAGCTTAATGGGCAAGAGAATTATTGAAAGCGAAAGTTCAAAAATTTGGATAAAAAAAAATTGTCATTTAAAACGTTATAAGAGGAGAAAATGGCCTTTAAATGCGTTGTTGTATACAAACAAAAATGCATGAAAGGATTAAATAAAAGGATATTAGCACGGCCTGTATTTAAGCGGAAAAATTCAAATAAATGCCTATGAAAAATATTCTATTTAAGATTGAGATTGGGTATCATGTTAGCACTGAAAACTAAAAATAAAAGCCTGGAGGTATGCAACGTATTTTTTAAAAGTATTTTTCAGGACAAAATCGGACATAGCTCTCAAAGTCCAACACCAAAATTTTTATTTATTTTTTCATAATACAAAGGATTTCGTGTTCTTTAAAGCTGCATCATTACTTTCAACCATTTTCGTAAAAAATTTGGAAATTATGAAGCATTCTTGTCTTCTGGCGCCCAGTTTTATTGGGAAAAGGTGCAATTGATGACGCTTAATGGCATAAAATAAAGGTATATTTTCTAGTTTATGTATATGTAAATAGAAGAAAAAAGGGCCGCTTTTGAAAAACTGTGTTGAGCGACCTCTAAACCTTTTACAAAAAATCTGAAAATATTTTTAAAAAAATTTTAGCCTATAAGATTTCAGAAAACTCACGTTCCAAAAATAAATTTTTTTTACTAGACACCCTAATGTACATATGTATATATTGTTCAAAAATAATATGAAGAAACACATAAATGACATAAATGGATTGTTTGCACTTGAATGGTCAAACTGTAATACTCAATATTCCGAAATCATTCGCAATTCAATGCAGAAAGACAGAAGGATAATATCAAAAGAGCAGCAGAGTGAGGCGCAGATGAAAGGGAAGACAATGTATAAAATCATTCATGCCAATGTCCGCAATAAGGGGGACAACGAGCAGCGTGATGATAACGTATGAAAAGGAAGGCAAAAAAAAAAAAACAAATGTATCTCTTCTCATCCAATTCTTTGACAACTTTCAATCGAAAAGCGATTTCGAACTCCGGGAAATTTGAAGGGTGTTATAGTCAGAGAACCTGGCAATACAATTAAATACAGTATTATATTAGGTGTAGTAAAAAGAAATCCATTATTTTTGCATTAAATTGAGGGCTTTATTTAAGATAGTTAGAATGACCCGATTTAGATCAAATATGCGCCGTTTTGTTCGATAACTTGTTGCCATTTTAAAGGTAATTTCATTATGCCTCTCTCATAGAAGCCCTCGTTCCTATTAGCAAAAAATTGAGACAGTCGAATTTCAGAAGCCTCTCTTGAAGCGAATGTTTCACCAGCAAAATTGTTCGCCATGGACAGGAACAGATGGTAATCACTTGGCGCCAGGTCCGGACTATAAGGTGGATGCTGAAGAACCTCCCAACCAAACTCCCGGAGCTTCTGGCGAGTCACTATCGATGTGTGTGGCCTGGCATTGTCCTGATGGAACACAATTCCTCTCCTATTGGCCAAAGCTGGCCGTTTATGGGCGATTGCTTCCTTCAAACGGTCCAATTGTTGACAGTAGAGTTCCGAGTTAAGAGTTTTGCCGTATGGGAGCAGCTCATAGTAGATAATTCCCTGCCAATCCCACCAAACACACAGCAAAACCTTCCTGGCCGTCAATCCTGGCTTGGCCACCGTTTCCGCCGGTTCACCGTGTTTCGACCTCGACCGTTTTCGCTTGACGTTGTCGTAAGTGACCCACTTTTCATCACCAGTCACCAACCGCTTCAGAAATGGGTCGATTTTGTTGCGGTTCAGCAGCGATTCGCAGATGGAAATTCGGTCTATGAGGTTTTTTTGCGTTAACTCGTGTGGCACCCATACATCGAGCTTCTTTGTGTATCCAGCCTTATTCAAATGGTTCCAAACGGTTTTTTGTGCAATCTTTAGCTCTTTTACAATCGAAACAGTGCTAACATGACGGTCGGACTCGATAATTTCCATGATTTTATCGACATTTTCGACAATTGGCCTTCCAGTGCGTGGTGCATCCTTGACATCGAAGTTACCGGAACGGAATCGACGAAACCAAAATTGCGCATGATTGGCTGTTACAGTATCAGGTCCATAAACGCTATTCACATTTTTAGCCGCCTGGCTTGCGTTTTCTCCCTTATCGAAGAAAAACTGTAAAATGTAGCGAATTTTCTCTTTGCTGATGTCCATCTTTGACAAGCTCTCAAACAAAACTGAATCAATCAATCAAAAAAGTGTCAAAAAAGCTTTTTTAGTAGGAACTGTCATGTTTCTAATGCCCCGTAGCGGAACACGATCGGACTTATACAACGCGAGATGCAGATAAATAACGCCATCTATTGGAAAAATAATTTCTTTTTACTACACCTAATATATATGTATATTAGGGCTGCTCTTAATTCCCGAAATGGAATTTCAATCGGTCTCAGGGTCCAGAAGTGTTCCATTGGACATGGAGGAGAAACGTGAGAAATTTGGAAGCAATCGGATAACGGGAACCCGTGGCAGTTTTCAATTGAAGTTTGGGAAATTGGCAAAAATAGAGAGGAAACGGCCCTTAACTCCCCACAAGGCGCCCCTACGGATATATAACGTATGGCCAACCCCCATTATTTTTTTACTCCGAACATTTTTTCTGAACAAACCTACCCCCTATCTCCCCTCCTTAAGGGGGCTCCCATACAAAAATAATTTTTTTAAAACTTTTCCCCCCATCTTCCTAACTAGCCCCAGAGTGCTCCTAGAGGAGTCAAATGTATGACCGACCCCCATTAACTTTGTCCCCCTAACATTTTCTCCGAACATACTTAACCTCTATCTCCCCCCCTTAAGGGGGCTCCCATATAAAACTACCTTAATTTGAGCAAAAATTCATACAAAATGGCCGTCACTACAGTCAAACCCCTCCTAGGGGGCTGATATATATGACCGACCCCCATTATTTTTTTACCCCAAACATTTTCTTTTAACATACCTACCCTCTATCTCCCCTCGTTAGGGGGGTCCCCATACAAAATTAGGTTTTAATTAAAGAAAAATGCCTCACGAACTTCAATCTATAATATAGATGCCGTAGGAACAAGAAAGAGCATGTTCAGCATGCATATTCGAAAAATTTACAAAATTACCTTTTAAACGTGCCTAATATGAAGAATATTGGATTAGTTTTTGGTGTGTTTTAATAATATGATATATTTTATTACCTTTTTTTTTAATCTGAATTTTGGGTTCCATCCCCTAACTGGCCAAATAATGACCCTAGTAGAAAAAAAATATTTTTTCGAGTCAAATGCCGCAAACCTCAATCTATGACGAGTTTTTTGAGACTATAACCATTAAAATCGGTTAGTAGATTCTATTCATAAAATTAATTCAAAACAAATATTTTTTGAAACGCATTATTCACTGTTTTTACGTTCGTTTCTTGAGTCTTTGCATGCGTACAGACCGAGAGAGCCATGCGTACAGACCGAGAGAGACATGCGAAGACCTAAGAAACGAACGTGAAAACAGTGAATAATGCGTTTCAAAAAATATTTGTTTTGAATTAATTTTATGAATAGAATCTACTAACCGATTTTAATGGTTATAGTCTCAAAAAACTCGTCATAGATTGAGGTTTGCGGCATTTGACTCGAAAAAATATTTTTTTTCTACTAGGGTCATTATTTGGCCAGTTAGGGGATGGAACCCAAAATTCAGATTAAAAAAAAAGGTAATAAAATATATCATATTATTAAAACACACCAAAAACTACTCCAATATTCTTCATATTAGGCACGTTTAAAAGGTAATTTTGTAAATTTTTCGAATATGCATGCTGAACATGCTCTTTCTTGTTCCTACGGCATCTATATTATAGATTGAAGTTCGTGAGGCATTTTTCTTTAATTAAAACCTAATTTTGTATGGGGACCCCCCTAACGAGGGGAGATAGAGGGTAGGTATGTTTGAAGAAAATGTTTGGGGTAAAAAAATAATGGGGGTCGGTCATATATATCAGCCCCCTAGGAGGGGTTTGACTGTAGTGACGGCCATTTTGTATGAATTTTTGCTCAAATTAAGGTAGTTTTATATGGGAGCCCCCTTAAGGGGGGGAGATAGAGGTTAAGTATGTTCGGAGAAAATGTTAGGGGGACAAAGTTAATGGGGGTCGGTCATACATTTGACTCCTCTAGGAGCACTCTGGGGCTAGTTAGGAAGATGGGGGGAAAAGTTTTAAAAAAATTATTTTTGTATGGGAGCCCCCTTAAGGAGGGGAGATAGGGGGTAGGTTTGTTCAGAAAAAATGTTCGGAGTAAAAAAATAATGGGGGTTGGCCATACGTTATATATCCGTAGGGGCGCCTTGTGGGGAGTTAAGGGCCGTTTCCTCTCTATTTTTGCCAATTTCCCAAACTTCAATTGAAAACTGCCACGGGTTCCCGTTATCCGATTGCCTCCAAATTTCTCACGTTTCTCCTCCATGTCTAATGGAACACTTCTGGACCCTGAGACCGATCAGAAACTCGCTACAAAATTTCTCCATAGAGTTAAGAGCAGCCCTAATGTATATGTTTGAATATTTCTTAGAACAGGCTCTAATACCACGACTATGAAGACAAAGTATTCTGGCGGTTTTCAAGACAATCATGTTCAACTTCTTAATGAAAACCGCGATTCTGCCACGCCGATCTTACAAGTCCTCATATTTTCATCGGTATACTGAGCGAACGTACCCATGATTTTTTTAAATGGACGCATTGTTATTCACAGTCCTTTTGATTTTCGATCAGAACAAAAAATTCAAAAGAAAAATGGTTGAGTCAACAACATTTTTGGTTGATTTGAAAGGGAATATTTTTAATTGCATTTCTTTACGTTCGGTATAATTCTCATTTGTTTTATAAAATAGGACATATAAGATATTTAGTCATGTTAGAACTTTTTAAGAATTGCGAAAGCAGTCACGACAACGGAGTGACAAAATCGGATGAAGTCCACCCGATGGCTATTTTTGGGGTTATGTTCAGCAGAGGGCTCTGTGGACATTTACTTTGGACGTTAATTAAATTTGTTTTGACATTTTTCTTTTATAGGAATTTTAGATCAAATTTTTGTTATTTTAAAAATTATCTTGTCATTTCAATTATGTCCGTGGTTAGTTCAACAACTTAAATTTAAATCCATTTCTGAAAGTTATCATGTCAATTCAACCTGAAATATAGTTGATTCAAGGGGGAAAATCTTTATTTTTCCCAATAAGAAAAACTGTTTAAATTAAAAATATTACTTGTTGAAGCCGTTTTGTATGCTTTTGCTTTTGATTTAACCAATTTTCTGGTTGATTTTTTTCTCTGTGTAGCTGTACTCTAAGCTCGAATTCCAAATTAAATTAAAAAATCTAGAAAAACTCTGATTTGAAAGCATTTTTTGTGATTTTTCTGACAGAAAAAATAATATTTTTGAAGAGGATGTCTATGACTATAGGGAAAGCATATTGGGCAACTTTTGTTCAAGTCCTTTTTGAATTTGAGGTGTGGAAGACAATTTTCGCAAAAAAAAAACCCTTTTGCCACGCCCACTGTTACAATTTCGGAAATTACATAAAGTGCCTTGAAGTATGTTCAAATATATTTCATAAAAAAATTTTCTAAAATTCAGTGGCCTTACTCTGTATTGCGATGCGATAGGCAATTCCATGCGATAGCTTATTTCCAGTCACAATTGGAACGGTGTTTTTTTTATATATTTTTTTATTGGTAAAATTGAACTGATGAGTTCGGAAATGCATTTCCAACATACCAATTAAACTGAAAAAGGAAATTAGTGCAAACAACCGCATCGCATCGAATTGCCTTTGAGTAGTTTTGGCGCTTTTCATAACACACCCTAGTACTGGAGCTACCCTTAAAAAATGGTCCGATCAGGTCGACTCCCGAACTTGTTCTTACTCATGTCCCCACCAGTACGCATATCGAATTTCATCAGATAGCTCAACTCCTTCGATAAGGAAACTTTGTACGGACAGACAGGCGTACCGATACATATGGCTATCTCGAATCTCCTGTCAATGCTGATCATTTTTATACAACATTCGTATGGTCTAACTCGACTAGTTCTGAGTGTTCCACACAACCGCACAAACGCAATACACGCCACACACAGTGTTTCGAGTACAACAATTTGATTTTTAAAAAACAACCAAAGTTCCTTAAAGACTTCTTTAAAAAAAATCTTCAAAAGCCTGGTGCAGTGCACCTTTCGTCAAGCTCAAGAACAACAAAAAAGAAAAAAAAAAAAATTAAGCTCATATTTTCTGATTGGAAACGAAATGTGAAACCAAAACTCATGTTGGAAATGGACGAAAGTAAATCCTGCGCTGACCTGGCACTTGTGTAACCAGCCTTACCAGTAGGTAAGGTTCACATACGCTGACGTTCATATTAAGCATCAAGCATCTTTTCCTTTAATCGAGGTCATCCCAACGTCCATTGATTAATCCATGATGATGGACATGAAAAACGTTAAAAAATAAAATAATAAAAGGAGCAGAAGAAGACACATGGCACACAATATGCATGCATATGCATGACTGTGCATGTTCCAAGCATTTATTTTGCGTATTCATGAGAAATCCGAATTTCCAGTTCAGCACTTCGAAGAATATTTCCGTTCAGACCACTTCCCTTCGCATTGCATTGTCTTTGCAGTATTTATGCATTTATTAATTTCATTTCATTTTTCCATAAATTTATTATCCACACACACACACACACACACACACAGATTCACTTCGGCACTTACAATGTCAGTCAGCCTTCGATCCTTCGGCGCAGTTTTCGATGACGAATGGAGTGCTTGAAAAACGTTTTGTTTTCAAAATCTCCAAAGCTTTAAACTTAAGCTTCGATAAAATTCCATAAGTAAAGTTCTTCGTCAATGGACACGTTCGGAAAAACAATTTTCAGCAAAACGTCGATCCAGCCTCCATAGTTCGCCCATCATCCAGAGTACATACCTACCTCTATGGAGGTCAAAATAAAAATCAAAAAAATATTAGGAAAAACTAAAAAAAAAATAAGAAATCTTTTAAGAAATTTTAAATAAATTTAAAATCAAATATTTCCGTAAAATTGAAGTGCACTTCTGAGGTTCATCCTATACGGTGATAAAATGCCGCAGCTTCCTCCCTTGGATTCGTGCCCATTTATAAGGGATTTCGCAAATATGTTCAGCAGAGACGTAGCAAGAGAAAGAGTGCTTTGGTGGTACTTATATTGCCCACAGTGCTTCATGACGTCCGATTTCGATGAAAAGCGTATAGCACTATAAGCATAGTGATTCGGCCCCAGAAGCCGATTTTAACTTTAGCTGTTTTACTGTCTAGGTAAATGCACAAAATTTCGTTTTCGGGAAATTTTCGCTCTCGATCTTCTATAGTCCTTGAATATCCTTGAAAAAGGTGGCTTTTAAAATAATATCTAACACAACTATAAAGATAGAATGTTCATTCAAAAACCCATATATAGAAAATTAGTCCGAAAATATTACAAAAATATTTTTCAGGCAATTTTGCTAAAACCAATACATGCTGCCGTGGAATGATATTTTTCCATGACAATTTTTTTGTGGTTCGAGGTATGCTATTAGCTTAACTAAAATTCTTGAAAATAGAGTTTTATGCCAAGAATAATTATGCTAGGTTTCAATACGCTCAGGCGCGTGCAACATCCTTAAAAATAGCAAGTTAAAAAAATTTTGCATACTTATCGGGTATACGTGTGATTGATATGCATCAAAATGATTTTTCCGTTGGGTCATATCATATAAATTTGTATAACAAACAACAAAGAAGAATGAGAAATTGCCTTATCCTACAGAAAAATCTAAAATCTAATCTAATTCCACTAAAATTTCTAGAATTTTGGCGCTAAAATTTTTTGCAAAAAACTGATTAGAACTGGTCTAGTTGGGGTTTAGTTCCAAACTGTAAAAACAAATAAAACTAAATTCTTGAACAGTAAAAAAAAAACAAACCAAAAATCTTTATTCGATAATATGACTTTCAAAATAACAAAAAATTTGATTAAGTTTAAAGGATCCTTGTTATTTGTGAAGCGAAATCGCTGTAGTTGCTTAAAAGCTTTTTTATCCTTTGCATCCTTATGGATTTAACCCTTAACTCGTCTTTAAAGCAGCGCTTGTCTATTGTTTTTTACTTTAGGTTTTTTTTCACGTTTTGTTTTGTCTGTTTTTATTGTGGCAAGCTATGAAAGAAAGATTCTTTAATGCGCTTTATCTTTTCAATAGCGTAAAAGTCAGTGTCAACCCTCGCTATTATCAGGCGGAATGTGTGTACAATATAAAAAGAATTCAATTATACTCACACTTGACATTTAATGTCTTTAAAATGTTCAGTCAAGCATACCAACAAATGCGCATATGCATGTGTGCGCGCGCGCGTGTGTGTGTGCGTGGGTGTGTAGACATGTGCTTATACGGAACGTAAGTCAAATAATGATAAAAACAGACTGTCGTGAATGGAATCTATACTACACACACACAGACACACACACACACACACACTTGCACGCAAAATACTTGACAGTATGACTTGTAAGACCATGCAACATTGTCAGTTGATATTTGCTACATCCTATCCGGAATCGGATGTTTGGCTGTCCGTCCATCGTCCTTCGTCGCTGCGTCCCTTCGCCAATATTATTCAGTCCGTCCGCCCAACATACTGACTGGGATGTACCTGTCGTTGCTTGTCTTGCTCAACGCTCATCTTGACTGACTACATTGACTTTTGTGACTTTTGTGTCACTTTCGCGTTGCATACCACGTTGCAATTGGAAGCGAGCGAAGGAGAACTTAACTGCCGCACATTAAAGGACATCATCATAATAAGGATAACGAGTCGAGGTCTTACTTTTTTCGCTTTTTTTTCTTCACATTCATGCAGCTTCAAGTTAACAAACTTTGAACTGTGAGCTGTTTCAGTATCTCTCTCGCTCTCTCTCTCTCTCTCTCTCTTTCTCACTCTCTTTATGTTTGAATGTACCTATGTATGCAGAAAATTCCCGTCTTCCCCTCTTGGTGACATTAAATGGATTTCGTAATTGTTGCTCGTCCCCCGGTAAACTGAAGTCAGATTGCATTCTATTATTTTTCATTTGTTTATATGTGTAAATATTCATTGCTCTGCGTGAGAAGCGCGTGTCATTACACCCTTTTTGATTTATATATTTATTTATTTTTTTCCTTTTTTTTTGAGTTCTTTTTTATCCTCATTGTGACTTCTGAAAGTCAAAAATGTAATTTTCTGTAAAATTTTTCCCTTTTGAAGCAGCGTATTTTTTGTCTTCGCTTTTCTTTTGTACTGTTGTCCCTAAAGCTCGATTGTTGCATTCACAAAAAAAAAAAAAAGGAAAGAACAGAAGAAAAGAGGTGAGAGACACATCCGTGGCATGGCGATGAAACCGGTTAAGCTCTACTTCATATTTGGAAGCGAATATTTTCCGTTGGGGTTTCTGAAAATGAATAAGGAATCTGTGGATGCATTTAACTGAAATGAAACTCATCTTCAATGCCCCTGTGTTAATGACGAAGTCCTTAATACGCCTAATTGATTTTCACGACATGCACGAGTTCATTTCGTGTACCTACAATGTGGGTAGACTCCATTCTTGAAGTGCCATGAACGGATGCACTTCCACACGCCAGCTTTCACGATGTCTCGCATCCGTTTATTGTCTTAGCCTTTTCAATACTTAATTTTTTCGAACGAAGTTCTTTATAAAACGATAGCGACAGGGGACCTAGTCGAGATAAAGTTAGCTTCCGTTATTATTTTGCGTTACCAAAAAGTGAAGTTCGCAAAAATGGGCATAATAACCTTTGCAAAGAGAAAGAAATATACATATATATGTATATATGTAAAATGAATTCCTGATTCGGCCGCGATATTATACTTTTTTAAGCGACACTTATTTCCGACTGCACGCAAAGAAATAATTCGTTCAACGCAAACGAAAAAAGGGCCAACTGAACTTCGTTTGAAAGTTTCAGTTGTTTTAAATGAAGGATTTCGTTTGTTTCAAATAACAAAGTTCGTTTTTACTCGAAAGAAAAATCCTTCGTTGCTCTTTTCTAATGTCTATTTATAGAACTCGAGTTTTTTCTTTTTATACTTTAAAATGTTCTATAAATCCATTTTTTACAATTATTGTGTGGCTCGAACTAGGAATCGAACCCGCGATCTTCGGATTGTGAGACCAGTATGCATGCGCTACACTAAAGCTGCCAAATGGTCAAATGATGCCAAAACCTTATATTAATTTAAGCAGCCAAAGAGATTCAAGCAAGACGGGCAAACGAAAAAATGTATTTGCTTTTTACTTATTTTAAACGAGGTGGCTCTGGGATAGCGTAGGGGATGCATGCTATGCTCTTGATCCCAGGGTCCGAGGTTCGATTCCCGGCAAAGGCGAAATGGAGTGTAATGTTCCAAGCCTAGCACTGGTTTTTCAAAAATCGCATGTTAGGGGCACACTACATAAAAAGACATACACTCACACAAACACAAAAAAACACCCCCGTGGTATCACAATGGGCCGATTAACGGCCTAAGTGGCAGCCACTTCAACCTACCTACCTACCTATTTTAAACGAAAACACCCGTTCACTTCAAATGAAAATCAAAAGCATTCCAATCAAATAAAATATGAGCTTTTAATATAAACGAAAACTTCATTCCTTTGAAACGTGTCAAACGTTTCAAACGTTTTTCAAATGAATAACTCGTTTAAGAATAAAAAGCAAATGAACTTCGTTTAAATCAAACTCACGATAAACGAATTATTTCTTTGAGTGTGTAACTTTTAATTTTTTTTGCGCTATCAAAGGGTGCGATTCTTCTATTCCGCGTGGTCCGTGAAGTAATGCATGAGACTTTTATTAATTTTTAAGTTTTTACTTTTTGCTTGCTTCTGAGTATCCGTCAATTCGTACAGAATGAAAACTTATTTAAAATCATCATCTGTACTCCGGGGGCTGCGGATGTAATATCGGTGTGAAAAATATCGATACTCAAAAACATCTTTAAGTATGAAAATTCGCATTTTCGAGACTATCTCATTTGCGATGGAATTTGGTGCACAACAGCAGAACAATAACCTTCGATTGTGCATTTTTGATATTCAAAAACACAAAAGGAATGAAAAATATGTCTTTATTTATTTAAAGAAATCATACGCAAGTAAGAATAAACCATAATGAACTTCGTTCTTATTTGGTGTCCTATGACACAACTGAACTTGTTTTTCAATGGATTCAATAGTGAAAGCTATAAATTGTAAGGAAACCATCCCTATAAGCCTCCGTACAAAACTAACATTATCCTGATCACTCACTGTGGTCGATTTAATGATTGCATCCCATTGCTTAATAATTTCAAAGGCGAAAGTGTGTCATCATTATGCAACGAATATTTGTGTATTCTTCGTCCTTTTTTTTTTTTTTTTTGGTCCTTATTTATGTTTTTTATTACAGCTTATTTCGTTCATTAAAATGATTTCTTGAGCTGTGATATCCTTAACAGCTATTCACATTGGCTGCTTAAAATTCGACAAGTCGCGCACCGCAATTTGTATGCCATCAAAGACGCTTACAAGCGCACATGTACAGGCACCGGCACACGAACGCACTTGCTCACACGTAGACGAAAATTTAGAGCTCTCGAAATAATTTGGCCAACAACAAATTCCCGACAAACGAGCTGCGAGCTGCGAACAGCGAACTGCTTGCTTCACGTTGCAGGCTTCAAAAGTTCGCAAGACAACGTTAAATTCTAGAAGCGGAAGCGTTTAATGTTGCATGCGTTCGCGCTGTATTTGAATGTACGTGTTGGCGTTCGTCAATGTGTGTGTGAGTGTGTGTGTGTGTGTGTGGTGAGCGTGTGTAATGTAAGCGATAGGAGTTGAAGTACAACGGATGTGGATATGGCTCCCAGCGCTGTTTTTGTATTTATTTCTTTCCTTTTTTTGACTTCGTCTTTTCGTCCTTTCGTCCATTCGTTTTGTACCGCATTTCGCGTAGAAGGCACATAACATTTAATTATGTGCACACAAATCCAAAGAAAAGTTGCACCCTAAAACAGCGACTTATAAACTTATAACTTCCGCCATTTTGTTTGGCAAAATAAAGTTTGTGTGTGTGTGTGTGTGTGCATTCCTATGTGTTTGAGTGTGCGTGCGTTCGTGGCTGCGTGCGTGGGTGTGTGCGGGTGTGTGCGGGTGTGTGGAGGCTAAACGTCAGTGGTAAGTTTGCAAGAGAAAATTTCGCATTTGCATTTTGAAAAAGGTGTGCAAGTAAAGCGTTGGTGCTTGCATATCTGTGGGCCACAATTCGCTTGCATGGCTATGGATTTGGTGTTGTAATCAGCCGTACTCACACACACAGACCCTAACGTGTACACGACACCTACACACGATCGTGTGCAACACTTTACTTATAGTTTTACTGGTTAATACTAGTAACAGCTGCATGCATTTGAGCTTCTGACATGGGCTCCGGTGGTGTATTACAATTCGCTTTTTGTGCTCAGAGATTTTTGCAAGTCAGTTGGTATCTCTCAAATGTTTGGCATTTAGGAATCATTTGAATTTTATGTAGCATGAGGCTCCCGTGTGTGATTACCCTTGGTTTCCGATGGCTGACACGTGCGGTTGATATCGGTGAATGCAATGCACACAGCCCGAAATGAAGCATTTGGTGCAGCAATAGGAATTTGTATCAAGGCAATTTCAAAGCAAAACGATATACGCAAGCAGCGTGATAGAGCGGCTGACGGGTAGAAAGGTAACGGCTGGAGGGCAAAGTGGAAGAAAGCTAATTTTCGTTGAAATGCTTAACCGGGCGATAATTTAAATGAATTCAAAATTGCTAGGTTCACATAAAAAACCTTCTAACTGGTGGAGGGCTTTCTATGAACTCTACAATCCAATGATATTCGCCACTCGATTAACTCTTCTCAATTATACATGCGGAACATTAAGTTAATCGGTTATTATTATTATTATTTTTTTTTTTGCTACTTTTATGTCAATAAATAGAATTAAGGAAAAAATCTTCTCATTAAAATTTCAAATCTCCGAAGACTGACTGCGAACTCCTGTGAAGGAATCTGTGGAACTTTTAATCCAATAAAAAACAAAATAAACAAAAAAATTTAAAAAAGAAGGGACAACTTATCAAAGAAAGTAGCTTTGCATCACTTAAAAACAGAAGAAGGGAAGAAGGAGAAAAAACAGCAAAGAAAAATGTAATCAAAATAGTTCTTTTTCGTTATATAAATTATGCATTTCCACCATTGCCTTCATCTGTTTTTTTTTTTTTTTTGGTTTCTTTCGAATTTGCACTTTATTTTCCTCCACTCACCTTGCTGGATCTCATAAATTTTAATAAAGCTAAAGCCACGCTAGGAAAATCTACTAAGTCCACCATTGAGAAAGCAGCTGCCGCTTTTCCTGTCATTGTCGTTGCTGCTGTTGTTGTTGTTGCTGCTGTTATTGCTGCCGCCGCTGTTGCCGCCAGTCCGCCATCTTAAATTGTCGTTAATTTCAATTAGTCTAGAAAATTTTTGTGCAAAATTTTGATGCGAAATTTCGGCAAGTTTTTACCTCAACATTTTGCCATTGCACGTTCCGGCTTCCTGGCGGCTTGCCATCCCTTGGCATCCACCCCATTCCTCTCAATCATCCATCGTTTTCGTTTCCATTTTCATTTTCATTCTCAATCAAAGACAAATGAAATCACAAGAGTTTAAAGATTTTAACAACTTATTTAAGTGGAAAAATATTTTTCCAAAGTTTACGTTTCACTTTTGTTATTGTCTCTTGTTTCAAGCTCGACTACTACCAGTACTGCTACCAGTATTACGTGCACTCTGCTACTATTTTCATTTCCCAACTTTCGTGTCATCTTCGTCGTTGTCTTTTCCTGTCTGTTTGCTTTCTGCAACATCAGCTTTGGAATCAGCTATTAACACGGATTGATTGCCCCAGAGGACAAAAGAGATTTTTGCGATAACAAAAACACAAAAACAAAAAAACCAAAAACAAAAAACAACAAGAAAAGTTAAAAAAAAAACAGAAAAAAGGAGTACGGAAAAGCAAATCTCAGAAAAATTTTCTACTGTGCGTGCTCCAAAGGAAAATTAGCTTAAGTGAGACTTGTAAAATGTGTCCACGTAGAAGACAGTAGAGTCGCGTAGAGCAGAGAAGGGTACAATATGTATATTTATATATATTATATATATTATATATAAATTTGTATTCATCTGTGTGTATACATATGTATCTATGTATAGCATGTTCTAGAAGTGGCAGTTCATAGTTGAAGTTTTCTCCTTTATACTTTAATTTTGTTCGGCAATTCGTTTGAAAGTAAATTGCACGTTTTCTAGTCCATTCATTGCTCGTATACTCGTGCTCGTACTTTTTTCCACCACGAAATTATCGATCAAACAATTCTTTCGGATATGAGCCAAGGGAAATCAGACGTTTAGGAACTATAACTCGCGATACAAAGAAAATGCGCAACACAATCAAAACTTTCATCGATTCGAATTTAATATTAAATATTATTATTATTATAATTATTTTTATTTCGTTTTTTCTGTTTCGAATTTCCTTTAAATCATTTCATTAATTTAATATTGTATATAGCCCAAAATGGAATATCAACATGGTACGGTGGGAATCAGGAGCCTCAGGACTGGTCTTGTCCTGCCTGATATATCTCTCAACTCTAGCCAACAACTATAACCCGTTGAGGATAGTCTGAGAAATATCTGTATTCTTTTATCAATTCCCAAAAATTATGAAGCCGATGGGAACGATCCGATGTGTCGTACAATTTTAGTCGAGGAGGCAGAACACAAAAACGGTTATATCGAA
Organism: Chlorops oryzae; assembly: GCA_020466095.1. Lineage (NCBI taxonomy): Eukaryota > Metazoa > Arthropoda > Insecta > Diptera > Chloropidae > Chlorops > Chlorops oryzae. The sequence goes on from CM035806.1 coordinate 37,256,393, forward strand.
AAATAAAAAAATGAGCTTAAACAAAGAAAAAGAAAATTGTTAGGTGTGAATTTGTTTCTTTTTTAACGGCCATAGGCAATAAAATTCCTCGTAACTAAATCACGACACAACTTTTTTTTTTCAATTTAATCAGATAATAATTATTTTTTTGGTTTTTTCCCCATGAATATACAAATACAATGTATAAAGTACATACATACTTATATAAAATTTTTTGCACATATTGGTTATAATTGCTCACTATATTTTGCGTGCTACTGATGAAACGTTGGCGCCTATCCTCATGTTGCCGCAATATTTCCGATAACATGTTTTCAAAGCCAGTAAGCCTAAACATGCCTATAGGCATGAATACAGTGCATACTGTGCGTGTTCTGTCAACATTATTTATGCGAAGCTAGACTAGATAAACGTTATTTGTTTGTGGACTCAAGTGTTTGAGTAAGCGATAAGTTGCTTTGAAGAGTCACTTTTCAACAAAAAATAGAGTAGGATCGCAAAAAGAGAGAAAAATGGTAGAGGTGATAAATGTGAATAAAAATTAAAGAGAAAATATAACCTAGTGCAAAAAGTGTCCCAAAAAAAACAAAAGAAAACATTTACATGATAAGACATGATTATTTAAGGGTCGTAGTCTTCAACTCGGTTTAAGAAATTCGTTCGTTTAAATTCTCGATTTTATTCTTTAAGTCTTCATGCACAGTTTAACTCGATCAAATACCTCTGCTATATTCTAATTTTTCAAATATTTTCCTATAAAAATAATAAACCTGGTTTAAACTCGCCGGAAGACTACCAGTTAAACCGTTCAAAAAGGGTAAACTAGGTTGGAGACTATGAGCCTAAATGTCATAATCAAAGAACAGAACGAGACATCCAGCCCTGCCAGGAATGCGGTAAAAGTAAATCAAATGGGGACCCTTTTTCTGGTCAAATTATCTTCAAGGAGTCGATATTTGTTGGGATAAATTATATCACTTCCTCTGTGGTTTCACTACCTCTGATGTTTCACTTCCTCTGAGGTTGCACTTCCTCCGAGGTTTCACTTCCTTAGAAGTTTCACTTCCTCTGAGTTTCTCTCTAAGTGTTGCTTTTAGTTACGCTTTAGGTACTAAAAGTGGCCCAAGAAACCCCACAATGAGCCTGAAACGGAGTGAAAAGGAAGCACATTTTTTCAGAACTTCACCACTGAGACTTTAAACTTAAAATAAAATAGGCGCATCCAATGCTTACAAAAGTATTTAGAAACCCAATACTTATAAGGAGTTAAGCTTTCTTTTCATCCTTACGATCATGAATGAGGCGTTGTTTCTTTCTTCTTTGGCTCTCCATAAAACGCCATGAATTATTTTTTTTCCACTTGACATAAAAACATGACTTAAATAAACATAGAAAAACAGAAAGAAAGAGCGAGAGAGACAGAGAGCCTTCTTACATGGCATTGTTGGCCATTGAAATCCGGAAATAGCCATACGTTTAATGGAATAATAGGGAAAGCGGGATAAATTTCCCTTAAGTCAGCTACTTCCGTTTCCGTTTAAGAGCGGCGCTTTGCTTCCGTATTGCTGACTAGCTCTGACTCTCTATATATGTGTGTATGCATATAGTCGTAGGTACTTTCGCACCGTTTCGAAAGACACTTCCATTGTGGCACCATTCGTGTTTTGTAAGAAACCGCAAGGATTAATTTGTTATTGCAAAACTGCTGGCATGCAAAATTTATTTCGCAAGTTTTCCAAACGACTACAACGACAAGAACAGAGCGTGTGCGGAGAAGTTTGATGTGGACGCAGGACGTGGATGAGGATGTGGGCGAGAACGGGAACGGGAACGGTAATGGGAACGTACAAACTATATCGAGGACGACCAACACGGCTCCTTGCAGGTTAGCAGGCACTGGCATGCAGTAGAAAGGCATGCGACATACGTAGGTATATATGCAATCATATATATGTATATATATATATATATATATACATATGTTTATGCATAAATTCTTATACTCGAAAGTGACATTCTGGAATTTTCATTAAATTTTCCATTTTGAGGAAAATTTACATTGGAAAAGTTTTCGCCAGTCGAAGGAGTGCAGGCGTGAAGAAATTGCAAGTGCCACAGAAACTGACAAGTTAACTCAAGTCGAGAGATTTAAGTAATTAAATTTGATTGATTTGATTGAACGAGTTATTGAATGAATGATACGAATGCGAAATATTTAGGCGGCTAATGGGAATTAGCGGCATTTCAATTGTTAAATTTTCGATTGTAATCGCTTTAACCACCGAAACGCGATAACTCGATGCCAGTGTAATGCGATTTTTATGCGATTTAATGCATATGCGAAAAAGCACCAGGCATGTAGGTACGTGAACGGTCGATTTATTACCACGAAAGCTGTACTACATTGCATCATCAGGATGCAGGACCGTTTCCGACTGTTGATTTCGTCCTTCAGGCAGTTGATTTCAGCTCGTTTAATTTCTGTTCAGCTCAGTTCAATTCAGAGAACCCAGTCGGCTCGGCTCGGCTTAGCTCGATGAAACATGAAAAATTATTTACGGCAAGAAAAATTGCTCTGAGCGCTTGCAAGTTCTCAGTTTCGGCGAATCGTACAAAGCATTCATATCTGATCAGGTTGAATAGCTCTCGCCTTCTCCCTATAACTCTACCTCTACTATTACCTATCCCTCTGCCTCGCCTTCGCACTCCCTTTCGTTTTGTCTCTTTCTATCGCAATTGTGGTCTCCCTATCCCTTTTACAAAATGCTTACCCGAATGACTTGATGCATGACTGAACAAAACGACTGAACGGCTGAACGCTGATGCCAGACGACACCATAATGCGCTGCTATTAATCTTCAAGCACGACTGATTTGTTTGGATGATGAGGCGGCGACCACCGACAAGCGACCAGCGACCTGCCAGCTCATCCTTATGGCCGATGGACTTATGGCTTACCAAAAGTTTCAGTTCATAGTATTTGATGTTATCGTTGTCTCTGTCCTTATTATATGTTTTTTTTTTTTTGTTATTATTATTATTATTATTATTTTTTTTTTTTGAAGATGAGAGCACGAAGTCAGCAACAGTGCCATCAACGATGCATCATCATTATCATCGTCATCATCGTCATCATCACGGTCACAGTCTCAGTCATCATTATCGTACGTAGTCATCGCTTATTGTGATAACGTCAAGCAAGAGATGGCCAGTGGGCGAAAGGGGGAGAGAGCTTGATGCGGACCTATGAAATGATGAGTGTTTTCATTACCAGTCAACTCTTGCAGAAATAGAAATAGTCCTCATCATTGTTGCATCATAACATCGCACTGATGGACGAACGAAGAAACGAAAAAGAGGAAGAAAAGACGAGTATGGATTTCATCATTGCCCTAATGCCTTCATTCATTTCGAGCTGTGAAGAAGACATTGCACAAAACCGAAATACTGAAGGACTGCAGTGCAATTTGAGTGTTTTTGAGGTTTTCCATTTTTTGGCTTAAAGTTTTTGCTTTTTTTTGCGGGGTTTTTTTTTTCTTTTTTAAATTGTATCCCCAAAGAAAAGTTTCACTCTGACACTGAAGTCCATTCGGAGTGATACTTGATGGAGTGTCGACTTAACTTCTGCTGAGTATTGCATTGTCCTGTATAGACACCATTAAAATGCAGCTGCTTTCAAATGTTTCTTAATTGAAAGTTTTTCGTTGCTCTCCGATGCTGATGTTGTGGGCTGAAGGAGGTTTCTCTTCTTCCGTAAGCTTCTGAGATGAGTGTTAAGTGATTCGGATAAAATGCTAAGGAAAATGAATTTATAATTTTCGATTTCGGCGAAAAGTCCCTCCGCCTTAGGCCCATTTGCTACACATCCGGTTAAAGTTTATCGTCACCGATATCCGCTCAAAATTTTAACATTTTCATACAAATTTTTTGGTTTTTCGGAACGAAAACTTTAATCAGAGCAGTAGCAATTGGGCCTTATTATTTATTTCGTTTTCAAATCCAATCCATTTTGAAATCGTATATATTTGACGTGGAAATAGGTTAGGTACCTATTGTTTTTCACGCAGCAGCAAAAGAAATTTTACTGCTGTGCCTTGCAATTCGAAAGTTACCGGTTGTGCCGTAAAATTGAAAACCGAAAAACTTCAAGAATTGCATAGAAATCCCTCTTCATTTGAAATACCGCTGTGTGGATTCGGTCCAATTTTAAGGAATGCTTCAGTGTATCTGGTTCTCAAAAGTTTCCTCATAAGCGGACTTATTTTCTAGTAGATGACCGCTTAAGACAGGGAGTACACTGTAGCTATATATATATATATCTAGTAAAAGTCGGTTAGAACGATATTGAAGAGACCAGCAAAAACCTATCGTTATAAGTTATAACCGATAATTGCTACCCAGCGGGAATTCGTGGAGGGCCTTAAAATGCATGTGCATGATTTGAAGAACAATTATTTAATGTGAATTATTTTATGAATTCGAAAAGAAACGGAATGCAACACATGATGAACTTAAACATTGTTTTGTCTATTGAAAAGTGACTTAAAATAGAAGAATTATATAAAAATTCTTGATTATAAATTACATTTGAAAGTCTTACAAAACGGAAGGCCTTATACCATTTTCTATGACAATGCCATGTTTAAAATAATTTTTTTTATTAATTTGATTTTTAACGCAATCCAAATGACTAATGGAAGAATAAATTGTAATAATTATAAAATCTAAATTCAGAACTAATAGATTAACCAATCAATCGACACCATAAATGAACAAATGTTGCCATAATCAACAATCAACTTGTAGAAAATTTTAAAGTTGGTAACATTCTCCACGAATAAAGAACGAAGTATATGACAGTGACTGGGTAGCCTTAAGAGCCGATTGTCTTTCCTATAACCTTTTCAAAATTGTGTTTAATCCTTTTTTGTTAAATAAACACCAACATCCCAAGCATCCATCTTCTCGCCTTAAACGAGCATTTTGATATTAAGAGTAAGGATGAGTTTCGCAAAGCCATAAAACTCTTCCCATCAGTTTTGCAGATAACAAACAGAAAGCATTTTTTATTTTACAACAATCAACACTCCTAAAAGTCTCAACGCATAAAAACGGTGGCTTTTTCTTCTTCTTATTTTCATAATGTTTTTTTTTTTTTTTTTTGTTTTTGTTTTTGAGTTAGTTCGTGACATCTACTCATCAAATTTTAGTAGATTTTGTGGTTGATCTACAACATCAGCCACAAAATCTATAACGACAATACCCATCATAAAAACCATGATAGCAACTGATCGCCCCAAACAGCATCAACAACATCGTACACCGCCACTTATACCCCCCAAACACCATGATTATCAGCAACCCCATCATCACATCGCAAGGGTTAGTCCATAGTGCCCGACTTTATTTCTTTTACCTTTTTCCAATGCTCAACTTCGTTTTTATGCCGTTCATCTTCGGCGTTCATTCATTGAAATATGCTTCTAACTGTTGCTGCAACAATTTTATGACTCCGTAGAGTCACGGAGCTGTTTAACAAAAAACACAAAAAAAAAAAAAAAAATAATATTAAAAAAAAAATGAAAATAACTGAAAAAAACGAGAGAAAAAATGGAAAAAATGGCATAAATTTTATGACTGTGTACGCCGCTTCGCAGCAGCATTGGCGAGAATGCGGCGGGGTAGGAAGTTGAAACGGAACGCAAAATGGCAGGCAACACCAACTTGATGACTATCAAAAGCATATAACCGAAATTTTCAACTAAATTATTCATTGAGTATGCAATTGAGCTGCCAACGTTGCCTGCAGCTTACGTAAAATCTGAAATCGTCAACTATGAATGTATGCACCGAATAGAGGAGTGTGTGCGCGCGTGTGCGTGTGTGCACCGCCACACCATCGCAACTTTGCGCCATCGCGCCATCGATGAAGGCAAACATTTGACTTGCTCATGTTTGGCAACGCGTGTGCGCTCCCACATGCCTATACATGAGTCTGCCGTCATAATCGCCGGCAATGCAATAAAAATTGCGAATTTCGCACCAGAAGCAAATCGCTGGCCGCGTTCGCACACAAACACAATTGCAATCGAACGGCCCTCGCGCCCCGCCCACAGACCTCAATGAATTCGAAAACTGTCTGCTCGCATGGACGTACATATGTATGTGCGACCGTTTGGTTTCGACTGTTTTCCAACCTTCAATGGTAAATATTAGTACCCGTTTTTGGTGAAAAGCACTCTTTTCCTCATGAGTTCGTTTCTTCAATTTGTCGTTTTTTTTTATTTGTATGTATGTTTTTTTCTTTTTTTTTTTAAATACATTTTGCGGCGTACTTTTGTGTAGAATAAAATACGCATAAAAAATATGAATGTGCGCGCCTATGTCTGTGCTTCGTCCTCGTCACCGTCGCCGCCGCCATTTCTCAGTTTTGTCGGTCGTCGGTCTGTTTATGTTTGCCGTGTGGAGTGCACTGCTTGGGATTTTTATTTCAGCTACTTAATGAAATGGAAAATTCAATAAAGCTACCACCCTCGGCCTTACCCTGCCTACAAATTCGCCTTCAATTCACTGGCTTTGCCATTTATGCTGCGTTTTTTATTTTTATTATTATTTTTTCTCTCATGATACAAAACAAAAAAAAAAAAAAATGCATTATATGATGGTACTAAAGCTGCATATTGGAGCGGAAGCTCATGAGCACATGCTGCCCCAATCAGTTTCCCATTTGTCCTCCATGCATATGCTCATTTGATTTTTTGTGCTTCGATGAGAGAATAAAATTCAAGTTTAATGAGCCTCGAACTAAAATATGTTGCGGCAAATACTTTTTAAACACAAATCCATCCGTATGCCTATAGAGAATGAAATTATGATATTCGTAAATAGGATTCCATTTCGGAAAATTTTATTTATGCTGATGGAAAAGTTCATTTGAGTATAAAATTCTATTCAATTGGTTGAAAAAGCATTCGGATGTGATGACATTTTTATTGAAAGAAAATACTTCAATGCACCCAATTTGAGGTGTCATTGCTGTTTTCTCTTGTTAGCCTTTTTTGGTCTTATACCTACAATATCATTGTTTATGTTGGGCAGGAAAAGGTTAAGGTTGCTTATCATCGAAATCATATAAAATGCAAATGGAAAAACGCAAGCTATTGCATCCTTCTGGAAAATTCCCCTATTGGGGACCTCAATAGGAAGTTGGCCTTGAACTCTCTTTCAAAGACTTTCCATCTATCAATATCAAACAACGCTTCCCGTCAAATCAATTAAGTTCTTAACTCTTCGATAACCATTGTCACGTCAACTAAAGTAATGCTTTGAAATTGTTAGCTAGCAGGCCTACACATTAGCCGACCTAATATAAATCAAATATTGTTAGTTTCATAATATTCCGTGTCGCCCGTGGTGGTGGACACATTAAAATTAAGTGGGTTAAATAATTTATATGTATATATATATATATTTTTTTTTTTTCTTTGCATTGAATGTAATTTTAGTGATAAATAAGAGCCGAATTCGCATTAGTTGAGACACGAAAATTGAAGTGTTTTGAATTCCTCTTTGAGAGCATCCCGCAACATAATTGCCCAATCAGAATAATTTCGAAATTGTTTTCACTTGTTTTTAAGGGCATTTCAATGAATCTGTTGAACTTTTATTTCTATCTCTTCTTTCCAATTCTATTTTTTACCTTCAATTGTTCAACTCGAACAAAACCGGAAAGGAAACGAACCGAATCGTATCTTCTGTCTCTTCTTCTAGGAAAATTCCTCTCCACAATAGTGGTTTTAAAAACAAAACTGAAAGCTTTAATCGTCATTTCGCATTTTATATCCTCTTTGGGTCGTCGTTTGTATTCAATTTCGGAAAAAAGGCAAAAAAGAAACGAAAATAATAATAAAAAATGAAGAAAAATTTCGATGTTTTTCTCAGCATTTTGAAGCAATTTCACACTTGCCCAAGTACAAATTACGCTAAAAGTGAACTTTTTTTCAACCCTTTCATCGTTGCACAACGACAACTTGCGCTGCAACGTTCCGGTTATACGCCATGCCATTTGAGCAGAGCCCTACACACACACACACACACACATCGACGTGTGCACGTTGATGATCCCGTACTTCAAAGAGCTCTTCTTGTGAAGGAATTTATGATTTATGAAGCAGCGAATTGAATGCCTCGAGTTACAACGGCCAGCCAGCCAGCTACGTGTTAGAATATATGCATGCGTGTGGCTGTGTGTGTGTGTGTGTGTGTTTGAACGACGGCTCTAAGCTTATATTATGCACTTAGGACCATACCATACAGTCACAAAATGGCCCCAACTATATTCCGCTTCTATGACTATGGATGTGAAACTGCCTGTGCCTGTGACTATGCCGCTGTGGTATGGCATCATTTGTACGTGTTCGAGTGGTTTTTAGTTTCGAGTATTCTTTTCTTGCTTCCCATCCACCATTCCTTCTATTCATTTTTTTATACAACTACTTTCTTTTTATACTCGTTCCACTGCCGATAGCACTACACCCGCCCTAGCCTTAGATAACTCTAGTAGAATGTGTTCGGTTTTTTTTTTTTTTTTTCGCCTAACCATCTAGCATGAAAGGGGCAAGAGATCGCTCTCATGCTAAAGGATAACATACCTCAATGGATGTATTAGGTCAGCGTGGCATGTCGTATGATTAATAGCTTTTTTGGACTATTGTCGCATACGTATACGTCTACGTGCCCATGAGTTGTATGACCGTTGAATGCGACGATTCCCAGCGAATGCTTACTGAACGGAGGTTGACGCACTTAGTTGGCCTTCTGTGAGGAGATTGTGCCATCCTTTAGAGTACAGGCTGTTGCTTCAAATATGTCATCAGTGCAAATTGATATCCGATATCCAACGTTCCATATGGGTAGGTGTGTGTGTGTGTGTGTGAGTCTGTGCGAGGGTAAGTGCATCTATGGACTTCCAAGCCCGTTCACTGTCTGTCATGCGAATGCCCGAAAAGTCACTGAGACGCGCTTTCGTGCGTGAAATTTTCACGCATGTTTAATCGCGCGCTTCAGAAATCAAAGTCATTGCCCGTATTCTATGAAACTCGAACTGTGTATTTTCTCAAAAACGAAGCGAATCGAAAAAATATTTGTAATCAACGAAGAGAATGGGTCACTACAAAGGGTTCTTAAATAATTTTCATGGTGGTAATTTGGCAACGCTTTCGATGGGGTTTTCCGTAAAATTAATTGAGCATTGAACCACTTTTATTATCCTAATAAGAGTCTCTACGGCTTCGGTTTTGATTTATTGTGCAAGTGTGCAAGATAATCCTGAGAAAATCATTTTTCAGAAACTCTGAGCTTTAATTTTTTAAACACAGAGTGTGTCGGATATAAAAAAGAGTTTTTTACCTGACGATGCTATGTGCTTTTCTCATTCGAATGACATCGAAAAGTCAGAATCGGTTAAAAAAGCACTTAGCTGGTTAACACTTTAAGCCGACGATATATGAAATTTCCGTTGGCTAAAATTCCGATTACGTCAGCTTTCGGATTCTAGAACATGCCTGAAAATAGTATTTCTCCAAACAAACATCCTTAAAATGGTTTAAGAACATATTTGATTCGAAGAAAATGATTCAATAAAATCTAAAGTCGTAAATCTATTTTATATAAAAAAAACATAAGTATATGTTAATAATAATAATAATAAAAAAGGTCCTTAAACCCTTTGAGAAATTGCTAGGTTTTCAAGTTTGTTTGTTTGTTTGTTTGTTGGTTTTTGTTTTTGTTTTTGTTTTTTTTTTTTCTCGAGCAAGAATCGATCCGGAAAATACTTGAAATTATCCTGACTTCGAGTTCATTATCGTCTTTTATGTTGAACTCCTGCCCTTTGATCTGTTCAACACACAATTTCGCAATGAATTCTTTCAGCTCTCCATTCAACTAGCATTGGAAATTAACATTTAGACATGACAATCTAATCAGATGTCAAAAGCACACACACATATTCACGCTGGCGTATGCAAGTAACTCGCACACAAGCCATCAAATAAACAGGCAAACAAATCAACAAACACTCAAGAGAACGCCAGAGCTTTTATACTGACAATTCGAACCTCTTGCCGCAGCAAAAGTGCCCGAACTCAATCTTACGAGGAGTCGCACTGACGTCGACCCCTGACCGTCGACCGAATCCAGCCAGCCAGCACATTTGCCTCGTGTATGTCTGTCAAATGCAAATTACGCATCGCTCATGATGTACGCCGCCCCGCTCAGACTCTTCACTTCGCCTCACTTCGCCGCAGCACAGCACAGCGAAGCGCAGCGCTTTCAACGTTGGTCCGTTAATTCACAAAAAGTACAAACCACCCAAATTGCCCACCCAGCTTCAAGCATCATTTGAGCATTGTGCGAATACAAGTATCTAGCAAGCCAGTGTACGAGTATAAGCAATGAGAAAATTTCATGGGTGACAGTAATTTTAAGCTTATTTTGACACTTCACTCCTACCATTTTTTTTTTTTTTTTGCGATGCACACGTACGTGCATGAACGTTCTACAACGTACAAGTTTGCCGACTTGCATGTGAGCGTGAGCGTGTGCGTGTGCGTTCACGAGCAATATATGTATGCTGTTCTGAATGCAATTTGCATCTTTGAGTTTTCTGTTAGCTGCTGCTTTGTTACATTTTGTATGCACAAAAATTTGCATTTGACAATTAACACTCCAGCGGTCGGTAGTATCATCGTCACAGTCACTTCCATCCCCATTCCCGTCTTCATTTTCCGTCTGCGCTCCATCCTTCATTTGCTCCTCATCGTGAGGCTTCATCGTCATCGTCACCGTCACCGTCACCGTCACCTTCGTCATCGTCGCAGCCATTCTCGTCATCATATTGTTGTCGTACAAAAAGATCAGGGTTGCGAGTATGTTAATTTCGACAATCGCGCGCCCTCTCTTTGAACAATGTCAAGAAACCTGAAGCTAGCTCATAACATTGAGCTAGATGCAAGGAGTTTCATGTTTAATGCAAATTCTATGAACTGGTCTATCCCATTCTGTTCAGCCTCGAACGCCCTACCCGGCCCAATCTTGTCACTTCTCACACACTCTGGAGCCCAAAAACAAAAAAAAAAAAAAAACACACACAATAAGCTTAAGAAATAATTAACATGACTTTACGAACTGTCAAAATGACTCTGACAGCAACATAGAAACTTACGAGCTTCAATTTGTGTAAGAAGATTAAGCCCCCTTACACAGCTTGAGTACGAGCTTGGGATTTTTTTGGTTTCACATTAGCCAAAAATGTAATTCCGATTAAAACAAAATCATCGTAAATCGGTAGGTAGGCGATCGGTATGGAGTCTCATCGACGACTTTTGCACTTCTCTCGCTTCAAAGAGCTTTTAAATAGTGCTAAATCTTTATTATTCGATAAATGGTCTTTTCAATTTTAACACCGATTTTTTCTTTCTTTCTGTACTTTTGTGCAGCTCCGAATGCATAACATTATTTTGGGAGGTGTCTTAGGGGCTAATTCCACTACAAAGCATTGAAGATGTATTCAGTCAACGATTGCTTGCTGTATTGTGCTCCAACCTAAGTTTTGAAGTCGTTCCCCAGATCACCGAATTTAAATCCCATTCAACACGTTTGGGGAATTGGTAGGAAGAAAAGTTTAGTACTCTAGGTACTTCCAAAAGGAAAGAATCTTTAAAAGAAGCTCTATAAGGGCCTTGGTTGGAAGTTGCAGCATCCGAAGCAGATAAGTTGGTTCTACTTATACGAAATCATATTCAGGCAGTCATTGACATTGAGAGTGGACTAATTAAAAGCTAAAATCCATTTCAAGTCCTTGAATTCAACAAAATCTAAGCCAAGAAATTATGGAGTTTTAAAGTAACTTTTGTCCGCTATTGTTTTTAGTTTCTATAACTTTTACTGTAACCTATCCGAGAGTGGTTTATGGGTTTTCACTTTAATTTTTTTTTATTTATGATTCTGGGAAATTCCACGAATACGGTCCCATCCGTGACACTTATTTTTAAAGTTTTAGCTCATAATAATTAAAAAAAAAAGGACTTGGTTCTCAAGGATCTAAAATTTTTGAAGCGTTTAACAATCTTTAGGCACAGAAACTCTACAATTTGTGCTCAGAATGGCTGTCACGGGCTGGACAGTATCTCGTGGACTTGCCCTGCTTCAAAAAACTGCATACTTCGATTTTTGTTAAAATGGTTGAAATTTCGTTTAAAATTGGTTTTTATGCGATGTATTTAAACTTTAGTCTTTGACTGTATATCCGAATCGGACATTTTATCTCTCTGAAGTAAAAAACTTTAAAAACTCCAATTGTAGGTCGACGTATGAGTGCTTCCACTTCATTTTATTTTCAGTCAGGCAGCACGAGAAAGTTGTTATAACCTCGTTTCTGGATTGTCGTGACTTCACTAATCGCGATTAACTTTTTATTAGCGATTAGCTGGCGCGTCAACGTTGTATTAGGCATCACAAAATATAAATAGGTGCTTATTTCTCCTGTTCTTTTATGATCCCTTGCAGTTCAGAGGAGGTTTGAACCCAAAAATCACCCCTCCCCCCCTGTGTGGGCTCATGTTGTTATGATTCCGCACGGTATCAAAAGAAAACAACCTTTATTCCATATATTTTCTTTATGAATTTAAACTAATTTCAAATAAATGCAACAACTGATTGATTTGAACAATAAATAAATAATTAACAATAAATTTCAACTCTGACTTTTTCCCATGGAAAAAAATAACTTTTTTAACATGGCGATGTTCTACGGTCCGAATCTGCGTATATTTTAAGTCAGATAAAAATCTGTTTACTGTAAATTGATATTATTTTAGTTTTGCTTTGAATTATTTCAGAATTGTGTCTTTCAAGTTAATTGAGAACTACACACAGCCAAAAGACCACATAAAATACCCTAAAAATCAGAACAAAGCTTAGAAGATTTTCTATAGCTTTTCTCCAAGAAGCGGTCGCTCTAAATTTAAGGTGGAATTCCTTTTCAATAAAAAAAAAAAAACAAGCGATGATCCCTGCAAGAAATTAGAAGGAATTCTTTTAAAAATTTATTAGAGAGATTGTCTTACTATCCGATGTCGGTGATTTCAAATCCCCGCTTAGGCAAACGGTTTCTTTTTAAGAAAAAAATATTACACCACTTTCTTCGCTTGGGGTATTGAGTTGGTCAAGAGGTTGGTCCCTTTCAACTCTCTCCTCCCAGCACGACTATGTAGTTCCGATGATTGATCGTCTAGCGTGTGACCACAGCTCAATGATAATTTTTTTTTCTTTACTTTCTCCCATCAATCCCTCCGTTATCATATTGGCAATGACGTACATACATATCTACAACTATTGCTTAGGCCAATAACTTGAAATTCCCTTGAAAGGACTTGAAGGACAAAAAGCAGACAAAAAGGCAAAACCCACATTCCAACAACAAGGTACATGCTTTGATGATTCGGCCAAACCTAACTTAGCAACCAATTCCATTCAAATCAATTTAATATTATTTTAATTCAATCGTGTTTCTTTTGTATTCCCTCTCTGTCTCTCTCTCTCTCTCTCTCTCTCTCTCTCACACACTTTCTCTCGAAAAACTTTTATTGCCTAACCACAATGAGCCAATTAGATATCGCTTCATAAAACTCTCGTTGTACAACCGCAAACACTGAGGTTACTATGCAAATTCCAAACTAATAACTCAAACTTTTATGGCTTAAGTCAATATGAGCGTCAGCGTCAATTGAAATGAAATGAAACGATTTCAAACGGCCGTGCCTCCCACTCCCACTCTCTCTCTCCATCTCCCGCTGTTCTTGCAAGTACAAATCTCACGTAATTGATATGACAAAGACAAACGTCTAATTGTTACGTTATCATAATTTTCAGAGTAAACATTTTTCCAAGTTCCTTTGCTAAACAGGAGGAATTTCTCTTCTTTCTCTTTGCCTTTCGGACTAATTTGTAATGCGACTTTCTGCTGCTTCTGCTTCTTTTGCTGCTTCTTCTGTAACTACGTAGTCTCCTTACATGCATACATATTTCTTCCTGTGTGCGTGCGTGCGTGTGTGTGTGTGTATTCCACTCACCATCATCATGGTTGGCTTACATCAACAAAGCACAGCAGGAATAATCTGTTGCCTGCCACTAATTAAGAAGATAAACTGAAGAAACTGAGGCTTGTGTAAATTTTGGATTTGTTGAACAAGCGAATGGGATGTTCGCCGAAGCTTTGGATCCTTTAATTTTTCCTTTCAATTTTGTTTGTTTTTTTTGTGTTCTATTTTTTTTTTTTTAGTTTAAAAAAAAAATCTTTTATCTACACCCAAAACGATTTCTTTTGAGATTATTGAATAGCTTATAGAGATCAGTGGTGTACAAACGGGGGAGTGATTTGAGGATTTGAGGGGACCTGACCACCCTCCGGAATGTGAGGCAACACAAAAGAGTTCAATTCAAAGAAGAAGATCTAGATATAAAAAATTTTCTTTTACCTTAAACCGTCCTCGGAATAATTTTCTGCCTGCGCGCTGAGTCAAGACAGAAAGCGAAATAGCGAAAAAACAAAAACAAGAAAAATAAATTTAAAGCTCTTTTAATTGGGCAATGTACACATACCTTTGTCATATATTGACTCGGATAAGTCAAGATTTCTTATCTAGATATACAGTCAAAGACTAAAGTTTAAATACATCGCATAAAAACCAATTTTAAACGAAATTTCAACCATTTTAACAAAAATCGATGTATGCAGTTTTTTGAAGCAGGGCAATTCCACGAGATACTGTCCAACCCGTGACAGCCATTCTGAGCACAAATTGTACAGTTTCTGTGCCTAAAGATTGTTAAACGCTTCAAAAATTTTAGATCCTTGAGAACCACGTCCTTTTTTTGTTAATTATTATGAGCTAAAACTTTAAAAATAAGTGTCACGGATGGGACGGTATTCGTGGAATTTCCCAGGATCATAAATAAAAATACATTAAAGTGAAAAACCATAAACCACTCTCGGATAGGTTACAGTAAAAGTTATAGAAACTAAAAACAATAGCGGACAAAAGTTAAATTACTTTAAAACTCCATAATTTCTTGGCTTAGATTTTCTCGAATTCAAGGACTTGAAATAGATTTTAGCTTTTAATTAGTCCACTCTCAATGTCAATGACTGCCTGAATATGATTTCGTATAAGTAGAACCAACTTATCTGCTGCAACTTCCAACCAAGGCCCTTATAGAGCTTCTTTTAAAGATTCTTTCCTTTTGGAAGAACCTAGAGTACTCAACTTTTCTTCCTACCAATTCCCCAAACGTGTTGAATGGAATTTAAATTCGGTGATCTGGGGAACGACTTCAAAACTTAGGTTGGAGCACAATCAAGCAACCAATCTTTGACTGTATGTTTGTATAGAACCAATTATGCTAGCCGCTTGCTTTCTCTTGAAGAAGTAATATCTATATTAAATGGAAATAATTTCAATACCTTATATAATAAAGTTTAAAGCTGTCTCAATTACAGGGATCCCATTGTAAATGAATTTTATTAAAATTATTTTCTATCCTTTTTGTAGAAGCCAATCTGGCACACAGCACATAGTGCTATTGTCATATTATTCACTTAAGAATATCTGCCTTTTTATTTAACATTTTTAAGCATTTTTGAATAAATACATACATACATACATAGAAGCAATTATGCTATCTATTAAAGCGGCCATACATATAAAGGCAATTCGAAGGTATCGAATCGCAAAAGCATCTTTAAAAAACTATTAGCTCAATAAAAAATAAATCCGATTTCAATATTTCTCAATTGAAAATCAAAGTTTCTTAATAATAGAGATTTGTTACGAAATAAACGAATTTTCCTTCCTCCATTTGAATGCAAATTGAAATGGAATTGAAATTAAGAATGAATAAAAGATGCATAAATATGTCCTTTTTCAATATTCACCTTACAATTCTGTTTACTCTGAAAGCAATTGTGCGACAGCCGGACGGACGGACGACCTATTATGCCATTTTAAGTTGCATAACGTTTAATACACATCTCATCGCATTGCATAGTATCGTATGCATATATGCATATTGTAAACACACGACACACGACACACGACACACACACACACACACACACACAAACACATACACGTACAGAGTATTTCTCATCAAAAGGCAAAGTCAAACAGAACTACAAACGCAATATACACTAGACTTTCTTCCTTTCTTATGAGTTTTTCTGCTTTACCTTATACGATGTCACTTGACTTTCACTTCAGCCGTTCATTGTTGTTGTATGTGCTTATAGATGTAATATACGTTTGCGTGTATAATGCTTGTTAAAAAGTTTAGTCGAAAATTGCACAGTCCTTTGTTGTGCCTGCTGTTTCACAATATACCGTATAAGGACTATATCCCTCTCGCTGCCACTGCCACTTCCACTTTCGGCTTCTCGTCCCGTTCGCATTTACATACATATTTCACATACAACACAATATAAAGTCACTCAAAAACTTCATTTGATCTTCGCTTTTTATATGAAAATTCACATCGCACCAAATGGAACAGCTCGTTTTAATACCATTAAAAGAGGTCTATATATATATGTATATATTGTATATGTACAAATACATATTTACATATAAATGTACAATGTAAATTGTACATAAATTTCTAATATTTATATGGATATAAGCAGAAAGAAACTATGATATTACATTGTAACATGGTCATGGGTATGGGTAGCGATGATCAATTTTTGTTAAATAATTATTGACAATAATCGCTTAATTGAACCCATAATAATTTTAATACCAATGAAATCGAAAGAAATTAATCGATTAATCGAACAAAGCGATTTCAAATTACATATACGCTATTTAAACGTTAAGACATTTCGATAATGAAACAAATTTTTCGATGGCAAGGGAGGCAGGGGGAAGAGAGAAAAACGCTACCATACCACATCCCCGTGCGTCCCTAGCCCACAAAAAGTGTGTTTCATTATCGAAATGTCTTAACGTGTAAATGGCCTCATACGAGTATTCCAATTTATTTTCAGGGGTCGAAAATTATTATTTATTTTAATTTTTTTACTCAAAAACAAATAAGGGTGTTATAGTCAGGCGAGCCTGACAATAGAATACCCGACACAGACACTTATGTTCGAATAATTTTTAATATCAAGAGGTGTTTAAGGACATAAGGGGCCCAATATACCGACTTTTGTTAAACTTCTTTATAAAAACCGCCCATTTGCCACACCCACTTTTTCAATTTTTCTGGGATTCTAATCGGACTCTTATATATACGCTTAAATTCTAAGTTTCATTGAAATATTTCAATAAAGTCCGCTTTTGAGGCATTTTTGGGATTTTTGTGACAGACCCTAGTACTAGAGGTACCCTTAATAATGGTTCTATCGAAAATTTTGGGGAGGACGTTACTGGCTATCAAGGAAGCATACGTGCCAACTTTCGTTCAAGTCCCATTGGTATTTCGGGTGTAGGAGACAATTTTCGAAAAACGCCCTTATGCCACGCCCACTTTTCAAATTTTTTGAAATCATATTACTTGCCTTTAAACATGTTCAAATACCAAGTTTCATCAAAATATCTTGAAAAACTCAGGTTTTAGAGCAGTTTTTGTGATTTTCATAACAGACCCTAGTACTGGAGGTACCCCTAAAAATGGTCCGATCGGCTCCATTCTCGAACTTGTTCTTACTCATGTCCCCGTGAGCACGCATACCAAATTTTGTCAAGATAGCTCAACTCCTTCGATAAGATAACTGTATACAAACAGACGGACAGACGGACAGACAGACAGACGGACATGGCTAAATCGAATCTCCTGGTGACGCTGATAATTTCTATATATATTTTGTATGGTCCATCTCGACTGGTTCTGGGTGTTACACACAACCCAACAAACGCAATATACCCTCGACACAGAGTGTGTCGGGTATAAAAATCACGCACAAAGAGTTATTTATATTATATATCGCTTCCTTGCTCCTAAACCACCACAATTCAAAAATTTTGTTACCAATTTTTTTTTTTGTTTTTCGACTACATTTTCTGCACGAAAACCCAATACGTTCGGTATAATTCTCATTTGTTTTATAAAAAAAGGACATATAAGATATTTATTAATTTTAGAAAATTTTAAGCATTGCGAAAGCAGTCACGACAACGGAGTGACAAAATCGGATGAAGTCCATTCGATGCAGTGTTGCCGCAAAATCTTATATAAATTATACAAAAAATTTATCTATTCGAACAAAATTATACATAAAATTTTTTGAGTTTTACATAAAAGATGCACAAGGGAAAAGAAACCATTTTACAAATGGCACAGCTAGACACATTAATTACTCTATCTCCCAAACTTTTTTTATGTCCATTTTCAAACTTGCACAGTACAATTCCAACATTTGAAGTTGAAGACAGCCCTTAAGGGCTCTACGCTCTAAAGCAGCAAGTAAATTTTCTATACCAAACACATGTGGAAAAAACAAAGAAGTACTTTAGCTGACTTTCGCTACTTGAACACATACGCTAAAAACAAGTAATCGGACTCACGGAGTTGCATTTAAATCATATATTTTCTATATATCTGTCGACCTGACGAAATTTCATCTCTGATTTCCTTTCACCAAAAAAAAAAATAAAAATAGCTCGTTTCTTCCTTTCAATTTACTTTAACAGCGTTGAGCCCTTTACATATAAATTGATAATTTTTCGTTAAAGCTTTTTGGCTTTTTGGCTTTTTTTTTTTTTTTTTTTGGCTTATATATATTGTATATTGTAATTAGTCAGTTAACAATAATAGGGCCGATAAACTGCACCAACATGCTGGCTCACCTAAAACGTATCGATATTTTATTAGCACAACGATGCGGTTTTATGCGCAGCTTTTTTTTTCTAACAAAAAAGCAAATTTTTGAAAAATAGCAATTCGCCTTAATTATACATAAATTGTTCGAAAAACAAATTATAAATCGAAGATATAGAAGCAGGCGAAAAGATACAGTTTTCGTATAATTATCCGCAATAAGGCAACACTGACTCAATGGGGTTATGTTCAGCAGAGGGCTCTGTGGCCAGAGCCGGCCTTAGCGTTTCTGGCGCCCTGGACGAGATTTCTTCGGCGCCCCCTAACTGCAATTCAAACAAATACACAAAAAGGCAATCGATATAATGAGATAACAATTTATTTACAGTTTATTTTTTATTTAGTAGGGTTACAACTAAAACGGGGCAACCCGTACATTTTCACCCGTAAACTAAAAGTTTTCGCGAAAAAAGTACCACACTGAGCGAACGTAACCATGATTTTTTTAAAAGGGCGCATTGTTATTCACAGTCCTTTTGATTTTCGAGCAGAACGAAAATTTCAAAAGAAAAATTGTTGAGTCAACAACATTTTTGGTTGAATTGAAAGGAAATATGTTTAATTACATTTCTTTTCGTTCGGTATAATTCTCATTTGTTTTATAAAATAAGACATATAAGATATTCATTCATCTTAGAACTTTTTAAGCATTGCGAAAGCAGTCACCAAAACGGAGTGACGAAATCGGATGAAGTCCATCCGATGGCTATTTTTTGGATCATGTTCAGCAGAGTGCTCTATGGCCATTTGCTTTGAACGTTAATAAAATTTTTTTTGACATTTCTTCTTTTATAGGTATTTTAGAAAATTTTTTTTTATTTTCAAATTTATCTTGTCATTTCAACTATGTCCGTGGTTGGTTCAACAATTTAAATTTAAATCCATTTTTGAAAATTATCATTTCAATTCAACCTGAAATATGGTTGATTCAAAAGGAAAATTTTTAATTTTTTCAACAAGAAAAATTGTTAAAATTAAAAATATTCCTTGTTGAAGCCGTTTCGTATGTTTTTCCTTTTGATTTAACCAGTTTTCTGGTTGATTTTTTTCTCAGTGCATAAGCACGAATTAGTGAAATTTTCGAGTTTTAAATTTGTTTATTTAAAAAAGTATTTAGTTCTTTTTTTTTAAGAATTTTAGTTATTAGAAAAGGGAAATTTTGGAAATCTATATTTTTGTTAAAAAAAAGTTCATATAGAAATTGTGCTGATGATCTCCAAAACAATCTCTTTACTTTTGTATGAAAATCGATGTTTTGGCTTAAAACCATCGCAAAATCGATGGTCGCGAACATCGATTGTACATCAGATCTAGCCTTAAACGATGATTTATGGCCACGACTGCCACATTTGGCGTTTTTGATCCAAATCGGCAGCTTTATTTTCCACTTGGCGCGGTAGCTATTTATTTTGTATTTGGCTATTAGTATTTTTCCGTTAGATAAATAAATTCATTCCCAATTTAAAATAAAAAATGTTCATCAAATGCTGGTGGAATGTTCGTATTAAAAATGGCATTTCTTTTACTTAAAACAAATACAACCTCCTAGTAAAATGAACCCTGCAGTAATTGGGACCGACCCCGGGTCGACGTTATTTTGATATGAAAAATGAAAAAAAAATTTTTTTCTTTTTTTGTTTATTTTGTTTATTTTGCCTTTTTTGTTTTTTTAAACCTTTTTGTTACACAACATTATATAATTTCCTTTTTGATTTGCCCGCCTCGGCCGAGCCTCGAACCGCAGATCTCTGGGTTGGTAAATTGGTGTCTTAACCATTACGCTAAACAAGCAAGTTTAATGCTTTGATCAAAACGCTGACTAGAGTGTTTGGTTGCTCAAGTTTTTGGGAAACGTGCGTAAAGAATTTTTCACTTTCACAGAAAAAAAATTCTTGAAAAATAAATATTAAAAAACAATTAACATGTAAAAAACGACTTATTTTTTTTCAAGTTAAAAAAAAAAAATTAAATATGACATAAAAAATCTTAGGTAATTGAAAAAAAAAATTCTTTTTAAAACGAGCAAGGGCTTGAACTCCTACCCTCTCGGTTGCGAAGCGAGAGTCTTAACCATCAAGCTAACTTGCCTTTGGTAGCACAACGATCAGATTGAGGACTTAAAACAGACAACAATAAGTACAAGTTTATACGAACTCACCCCACCTACGCTTATTTTTGGACTAGACGAGGGTGAGTCCAATTGAGACTCACCCCGGGTCGGTCGCGGTGCATATCATTTTCAGGTCGGTCCCATATGGACTCACCCCGGTCCGGTCCATTTTACACCGAAAACATTTCATTACTGCAGGGAACTCATTTTTTTTTAGCTGTCTTGGTGCTTTTGCAATTCTGCAGTTGGCAAACTCGTTCAAAAATTTAAATCAGATGTTAAAATGTTAAAAAGAGATAGATTATGTCCTTTTCCGTTTCCGGGCATTCACCAAAAAATAAAAGACATGCTGCGATCCACTCCAGTGCTGCCAATATGTTTTTTAATTTTTTGGTAAGTTTAGGGAATTCACTAGCAAGTTAAAAAGCGCCGGCGCCCCTTTCTATCTGGCGCCCCGATCGGTCGCCCCACCCCGACCACCTCAAAGGCCGCTACTGTCTGTGGCCATTTGCTTTGAACGTTAAATAAATTTGTTTTGACATTTATTTGAAAATTATGATGTCAATTCAACCTGAAATATAGTTGATTCAACGGGAAAAATCTTAATTTTTTCCAACAAGAAAAATCGTTAAAATTAAAAATATTTCTTGTTGAAACCGTTTTGTATGTTTTTCCTTTTGATTTAACCAATTTTCTGGTTGATTTTTCTCTCTGTATACCCTAAATATGTCACCAAATATTCCACATATTTCCGAAAGATTTTCTTTTATATACATATATATAAAACGAAAACAAAACATTTGCAACTCATAAGAAAAATATTGAAAAATAATTTTAAATTCCGAATTTTTTCATCATGATTTTCTCATTGATACTTTAACCAAAAATTTGAAAAACACATGTTTGTAAATTCTTCTGTGGGGAAAATTCTGCATGAACTGCTTCCAATGACAGCGATGTTGTCATATCCTCTGTTATTTTTTTGTTTCTTTTGCATTCTTGAAAATTTGGGAATATTGAGAAAAGCGTTGAATATCTTTTCGAGTTTTGAGTTTGTTTCCTTTTGGTTTTTTGAAAATTTTCAAATAAATTTTCTTATGTTTTTCACATGCGTTTTTCCGACTTGTGAGGTACACACACTCACATGCTCATCTATATAGGTATACATATGTATGCACATTGCATTTTCTGTGCCTGCGGAAATACGAGGATTCTTAAGAAAGTTTCCTTAAAGTTGTGCTTTCAACGAAATTCCTCAGACTTAACTGTCCTAGCCATGCATACATATGAACATGTGCAATTGGAAGTGGAAAACCAAAATCGCATTTGTCTGAACCGAGGTGAATAAAGACAAAAAAAAAAAAAAATGCACCGAAAAAAAGAGAAAATAGAGGAAAAAAACTTTGTGCAAACTCAAACTCAATGCGGCAAAAAGGTAAATGTTGCAAAAGAGACAGTCGTAAAGAACGCATTCGAGAAGAAGAAAAGGAATTTAGAATTCTTTACCTTTTTTTTTTTTTTGCTTTTCGTTTTTCCTCCTTTGTTGTACCCAGCTTAAGCAGGGTATATTAGTTTTGTAGGGATCTTGTAACAGCTTAAACTAAGCTCCGTAGATATTGAAAAATATATAAATATATTCATGATTAGGATCGAAAACTGAATCGATTTAGACATGTCCGTCTGTCAGTGCGTCTGTCTGTTTGTCCGTGGTAGTGTCGCCTTCCAAACGGCTGGACCAATCACGTCAAAATTCGGTACACATGTATCTTGGGCCACTAACTAGAACGCTTCTAAGTGAAAATGGACGCCCAGTCAACCAGATTTCACGGTAACCTCCGAAGTGAAAAGCAAAGAAGCTTCAAAAATAGAAATATTAATCGACCAACAGGAATGAACGGTGTGG
The DNA here is from genome assembly GCA_020466095.1 of Chlorops oryzae. Lineage (NCBI taxonomy): Eukaryota > Metazoa > Arthropoda > Insecta > Diptera > Chloropidae > Chlorops > Chlorops oryzae. The sequence goes on from CM035806.1 coordinate 37,279,339, forward strand.
GAGAAAAGTTGATGTGGTCCGCCCATTTTTTTTTTTTTTTTTTGTTTTTTTGCCAGGAAGCCGGGTATATCAAAGTCGGGCTTAACCGACTTCAGCTTTCTTACTTGTTTTAAATTTTTTTTTTTTTTTTGTTTTGTTTCGAAATCTTGTCCCAAAATCTTAAATGCAAAAGATTTTCTTCGACTTTCGCTCCTCTGCCGCCATCCCTGTTGTCTATCTGTTCGTTCACCTGGCATTATCTTACTTTCGAAGGTAATCCAAATTTCATTTTGCGTTGAAGAAATTTTAATATTTAAACACTTTCAGGCTAAGAAGATAGAAAGCAGAGCACAGAAATGACTCTTGCCTTTTCATTTCTCCTTTTTTTTTCCATCGAAGTTTTTTTCCTTCGAATTTTTTCCGCACCTCCCCACACTTCGGGCTTCTTCAAGTTGTCTGCCACGACTGCAAATGCTAAATTTTCACGAACGTATGAAATCTTAAGTGCTCCCCAGGGCACATTATTCAGCAAGGTAAGAAGATCCTTGTATGTGGAAGAGAAACTGCTGCGAGCGCGTGTGGAAAAGAAGAAAAATTCTGTACCGGAGTCGCTGTAAAATTGCACTTTATCTCTTTAATCAGCAAATAGTACGCTATCATTGTTCCACGTATGTGCATGCCCGCGTGTGTGTGTGTGTGGCAACTCTGTGGCAATCACACTTGCCACAATATTTGACCGGAAGTTCGTACAAGTTCAAATTATATGCACACCGCTGTCGCCGTCGCCGTCGCCATTGCTATTGCTGTTTCAATTGCTTGGCCATGTGCTTTGGTGTTTGTGAGTGTGTTTATGTGCGTGTGTGTGCGGGTGCGGGTGTGCGTTCGTGTTCGTGCGAATGTGTGCGCTGGTAAAACTGTCATGACAATTGTTTGTATGTAAGTTTCGTACAATAACTGACTCGTTTGTCCGTGTTCGTTTCGTCTGAAATGAACCGAAAATGCTAAAACAAACACAAATTCAATTGAATTTCTCTCAAGGGAATTATCAACTTTGGTCGTCAGTGAGCGGTCGAGCGTTGAGGCGGCCAGCTTCAGCTTCAGTAACTAGAATCGAGTCATAACCAGAATCAGAATCAGAGCCAGAGCCAGACCCACAGCCAATGCCATAGACAGAGCCATAGACAGAGCCATAGACAGAGACAGAGACAGACGCAGCGAGACGGAGAAAGTAACAAGGACCGAGTCAGGCGGTATCGAAGTGTCCGCTGGAATGCGAAAGTGGATTTCTACGTTGAACGACGTGGCACCGCTCGTCAATGAGGGCTAAAGGGTAAAGTGCAAAATCTTGTTTGGTCTTCACAATGCGAAACAATTTAATTCTATTCCGAAATTGTTTCGTTGTCATTGTTGAAAGCGAACAAATCTGAATTGAACTGAAATGAAATAATTTAAAGCACTACATCAGCGTCAGCAGGAGGTGTGGGGCGCTGGGGCGGATGAGAGATTTTCTTTTCTTCTGTAAAGAAAACGTCAATAATGTTTTCGCAAAGCATCGACTAATCATTTTGTGAAACTGAAACGATTCCATTTAACACGACGTAGCTAGTACACTGCAAACAATAGTTTAACCCGTCAAAGCATTGGGGACGAATGTGCTCCCCCACATACATACAAATACATACGTAAGTTTAACGATTTATTGGAACGTTCAATAGGGTGAATGCTGTATATCCTGAAAAAATACACATAAACTTATTGGCAAATTTTTCCCCTGTGCGATAAAGGGTTAACGGACTTATCGTATTAAATATTTCGTTCTAAGTGTTCAATAAATTATTTGAAAAAAAAAAACAAAAAAAATGTGGATCCCGACCTTGGTTGTGGAATCAAATCGGATTTTCCTAAGGCAATTTAATTTCTCAAAGAAAATCTTTTCAAAACTTTTTCAATGAGTCAATTTTCGTTCAACCAATGTAATAATAAGCGTGTTTCTATGAGCGTTCCTCCCAACTGATCCTCGTTTTTCTCTTTATTATTTGAAACCTTCATTGGGCACAAAAAACCCTCTACACTTAAACATATTATTTTCAATGATTTTCACGATTCTTTTGAGAGCGGAAAATCGTTGATAAATATGTGGAAGAAGTTTTGTGGCACAACGCATCAGCTTCTTGGTTCTAGTACGAAAAACTGTGCGTTAAGTTAAGTTACTTTAAGTTGAGTTAAGTTTCATCATTTAGTTTTATAAAGTTTAATGAAATCATGTAAAGTGAAACTAAGTAAGTTGCAGAGAATTCCGTTAAATGAATTTATGTTAAGTCAACTTAACTGAATATGATTTAAGTTCAGTCAAAAGTTGAGTAAAAAAGATGTGTTAAGCTACTTAAGTAAAATAACTCTATTCAAGTCTAGATGTGTACTTATGTATGTATATTAAGGCGAGCTATATAAAGTCTAGTTACGTTCAGTTAAGTTACGTTCAATTAGGTGAGTTTAAGTCAATTTGAGTAACGGCAAATTACCCTAAGGCATAAAAATTCGAACGTTTCGGTTGATCCGGTGTGTCAGCAGCCTTAGTTTCAACGAATTCCGTTAAGTGGTTTTATGTCAACAGTGTACTCTCTCCTTGCGGACACCCTCTTAAACGGACGCTTTTTGGGAATGCTCTGGTGTTCCTGTTTCTCAAATAGTTTCCTCTTAAGCGGACACCTATGTTAAGAGGACATATTTTTCGGTACCGTAGGTGTCTGCTTAAAAGAGAGTACACTGTATATTCAAATTACGTTAAGTTGAGATGAGTCACATACTTAAGTCAAGTTACGTCCGTCCGGTGGTCCGAAAGTATCCTTTGTAGATCTTCGGTAATTGAATCCATAACTTAAATAAACACAAGAGTAGACAGAGCTGATCCTTGGTGAACAACTAAAGATATTGAAAACTCTCGACTTTTGCGATTTCCATTGAGAAGTTTTACCCACATAATAAGCTCTTCCGGTACTAAGTGTTTTCTCAAAGATGACAAATATTGTATATATGTATCTGGATATGTATGTATGTTGTGAAGTCGCTTTAATCAGTTCACTTCTGACACGCTCCTTGTCATTTTTTTACGGTCCTGATACTATCACCCCAATATCTATAACACATTCTGCCAAATATGGAATATGGCTTTAGAGGAATATGCTCTCTTCAAAGTCAGGAAAATAAATACATACTCATGAATATACCTACAAAGGAAAACACATCGCATTAACAACGTGACGTTATAGACAAATTTCCTTATAGAGGAAAACGGCGAACGGAAAATCTTTTATGCATTAAACACATCAATTAGCGACACCAGCGTTTCATGCAAGCGGACACAATGCGACACCGCAAGTGACATGGACGTCAGTCTTGTCTGGCCCGATGTTGAAACCTATAATTTTTGAGAGAAAATTTTTTTCACATTTTCTTTTTTTAACGTGCATTTGGCTGAGGAAGAAAAATTAAATATAAATTATTTATGAAGCCTTATCAGGCTAAGAGCCAAAGAAAAGATCGCAAATTTCGGCCCGAGGGAGTACGAGAGTATTCGCAAAAAAATCTAATTGGAAAATATTTCTACAGGTTTTCTTTCCTCACGAGCGTCTGTCTCCGCATTTAAATTGCCTTAAAGATCCATTGTTCGTTTTTGCAAAATATATTTTCTCAATCAAAGGAAATTGCATTTTCAATCGATTCGCCACTTTTCAATACAATAAAAAAAAAGGTATTTTCAAAAGTATTTTCCTCCGAAACTAGATTTTCATTTTGACCGTTTTCGTGCATCGAAAAATATTGCACTGAACCAATTCGTTTCAATCGTATTTCTCTTCGCTCAACGTCACTTTTCTCTTCGCTGGATGCAAGCACTCACACACACACCCAAAGCGTAGCACGATCAAAGAGCGGTGGGTAGAGCCGGGCGTCGAGGAGAGGCGAGAAGGAAGCAGGCGAAAGCACAATGCACAATATAATCCATAATTATGATGTTATGTTACGTCGATGTTGGCGGTAGATAGTCGACGAACGTCGCGCCCCGTCGACGGCCAACGGCAAACGGCAAGCAATCTTTGTCATGTAATATTAACGCACGATAATTGCTGCTAATGTTGCAGCAACATATGCTGCTTGCTTTGGCCTCAATGTTACTTGTTGTTTTCATCTGTTCTTGTTGTTGGTGCTGGTGGTGGTGCTGCTGCTGCTGCTGCTGCTGTTGGTAACCAGCGCTTTCGCTTTTTAATGGCAACTGGCAATTAAAGCTCAACACCGCCGCTATTGGCAATCACTCATAGATCTATCCATGTGCACATGAGTCATTAGAGGCGCGCTTGAACGCACAATTTGGTTGCATGCAACAAATGCGGTTCGGTTAGTTGATGTTACGTTGCATGCAACAACAAGCCAACGTGAATGTGATGCGATGTGATCCAATGCCATTTTCCTTAGCAGGAATGAGCGAAATTTCGGCTCAATGGGACGTAATTTTCCTTGCTTTTTTTGTTGTTGTTTTTTTTTTTTTTTTTTTGTTTTTGGGTGTTTTGTCTTTGTTTGATGGATGCATTCCATCAGTTCTTTTGCACCGTAATTGCCAATCGTTGACTGTCAGTCATTAAAAGCCGTCAGTTAACATTTGTGTGACATAATTACGTTGCTCGATGATTGATGTTGCTCGCATGAGTTGCAAATAAAAGGCCAATGAGTTGTCATGCTTCTACAGAAACATCTATAAAGGGAGTGTGAGTGTGTGTGTGTGTGTTTGTCTGCGCAAGTGTGCGTGATGCCAAATTTATGGCTTTTGCGGAAGTCACAATATTTTCCATGAAATATTCAATTGAATTTCGATGATTTTTCTTTTTTAATGCTGGATCCGCTGATGGCCGCGCTTTATTATCACATTAGAAGGATATTTTTTTGCTTTGTAATTTTTTCGTATGTCTTCCTTTGTATATATCGCTCATCTACTTTAAGGATGTTATAACTCAAAAAAAAAAAAAAAAAACACGATTTCTGTGTTAATGATGAGGAAATATTCGGTGTATGCCTCACATAGCGTCGCACAGTGGGGCCGCTCCATATATTTTTTGGAAAAAAATTGAAGGAATGGTCGTAGAGCATTGAAGAAACACTTCTGTGGGCTCAATTAAGATATTTTAAAAAATCTTGGAAATCCGCCCACTGCCACGCCCACCTCCCATATAAATGCACAAGTCAAAACTTTTGTTTTTGGATCTAGGGACTTGAAATTAAGGACACTTCTTAATTGAGTTCTCCTCGAAAAAAAAAGCTTAAAATACTGCGGCTGCCACGCCTACTTTGGGTTTAACGCCCATCGAAAGTTGCAGATTTTACATGTTTTTATTTCCTATCTAGCATTATATGGAATTTTCACATAAATGAAAGAGTTTTAATTTTTTCCAAAAGCTTTAACATTGGTTGTCTCCATTCAAAAAAAGATGATACCCTCAACAGCCTTCCGCGAACGATATTAGCCTTCGAAATCGCCGAAAATATCCCACAAATGCATTCCGCTTTTCTAGCATCCCAAGTTAAAGTGTGTCATAGAAAGATATTGATATTAAATATGTTTTTTTTTTAACATTGATGTGTCATAAAATTTCGTTACGTATACGTATTCGTAAACAAAAATAATGTTTCATACATAAATCGTTCCATGTTTTAATTACGTAAGACCTAAAAGTATGCCCCATTTTTTGTCTTATTGAGCATTTGTATGAAATATTGCATGTGGCTTTTGAAATTCAAATCGATGTCACTTAAAGAAAAGGTATTAGAAGGCGAATTTTTTTGTTTAGATTGAAAGTATAGACTCTTCTTACCTTTCATTCTTATATAGTAAGTGGGCTAAGCAAGGCAAAGCACATAAAGATTTTTTCCAACAAAAAATGAGAAGTTGATATTTTTTACTCTAATTTCTGGCAAATTATAATAATTATTCGACTTTCCCAAATTTAATAATTTTTTTTCTACATGAAAGAGTAATTGCTATATTTCCACCAAAAAATAAAACAAAGGCAAAAGCTTTAGATTTTCGCATAAAAAATGATCTCTATTTGGACTACAATTTTTATCTGAAATTTATTGAATAACATTCCTTTGACTTTTGATAGTTTTTTTTTTTAATAAAAAAATTCAATTTTCATAAAAAAGAATGTCGAATTCCTCATATCCAATCATTTGTTTACAAAAGTGAATCATTAAAATTTTGAAATTCAAAAGTTGAAAAATCCTATTATTTCCACCGATGTCCCACTGTGCGTCGTACCAATGGTCAGTATACTCGCTGTATGGCAAACGAATAATATCTTCTTTTTTCAGCAAAGTGCAAGTGAATTGAAAAAAATTTAAGCGCGTTTTTCTCAAAACCGATTTTTCTGCGATATGATATCCTCACTGTTGCCTGTTTAAGGGAAGCTCCCCTTAAATTAAAAGACATTTATGATCTTTAGTGGAGTCTTTTGGGCAGAAAAGCCGTCTGGGAAATTTAACGGGACCAAGTTTTTGTTTTAAGAAAAGATTTAAAAATTACATTTTAGGAAATATTGGCCTTGTTTTGAGACGTTCCGGGGAATATTCCCTTAAAAAACTGGCAACAGTGGACAGTGGCGTAGCGAGACATTTCGGCGCCCGGGGCGCAATGGGGACACATGCAGGAAATTCCGCCCCCTCGGCGGATCGGCCTCAATAAAAATACCTTCATAAAAAATGAAAAATGATTTGGCGCCCGGGGCGACTACCCCCTTCGTCTCCCCCCCTCACTTTGCTACTGAAAGTGGAATAAGTAAATATATTTTTCAAATTCTTGATTATTTATTAATAAAATTTTTTATTTATTTATTTATGTTTTTTTTTTGTTTATTGTTGCTCAGGAGCATGTCAAAGCAGATTGTTTTACTAAAATGACTACATTAATTTCTTACAGAAAACGGATGCGAATTTTCATGGATCTCGGCCAGGTTTTTGTTCGACTTTTCGAGTCGTTTTTGTTTGTTCGACCTTTAGGGTCATTGTCTTCAACTCGGTTTAAGAACTTCGAATGTTTAAATTGTCGAATATATTCTTTTAGTCTTCATGCCAATCCAATACCTTTGCGTTATTTGAATTTTTCCAAAATTTTCGTATAAAATTCATAAACCTGCTTTAAAGTCTCCTGAAGACTTATCAATTGCAAGTTTAAACCTTCAAAAACTTTAAACTATGTTAAAGACTATGAGCCTTAGAGTAAATCAATGCAAAAAAAAGTGCAAAGTGTCCAAGTTTTCAAGTAGTCCAGTTTTCGCGAGTCCACTGTACTGCAGAAAATCTTAGAATTGATGCAAATGACATGTTATATCTCTTATGGCCTTACGAGTATACAATCGTTAACATTACAATAATTGTTATTGTTTTACAAAGATCAGTTCGATGTGTTGCCATTCCCTGCACAAATGAGCTTCCTACGAATGACCGGTCCAAATCCTACCGGTTATATTATGGCAGTTCGCTCCATCAAACTCGGCTAGCCGCTGGTCGTTAATCAAGGGGTTGGCTTAAAGGTAGCCTGTAAATGACACTTTCATCAACTTAGAAAATCAACATTCATACAAATTTTATGAAATGTCACAACATTATTTCGTTATAGACAGAAATTCGTTATAAGGAAGAAAAAAAATGTACCTACTTAAAATTTATCGAAAAAGCTGTGTTTCTTGAGGCGTTTCGCTACAGAGAGAAATTCGTTATAGAGGAGTTCGTTATACACATAAAAACTGACTACGAAAAATTCCAATTAATGGTGATTGTTAAACTCGATTCATTGGCATTTTAATTGCCACAATTGAAAATTTCAAACAAATTCCAAAATTTGGGAAAAGTTCGTTATATAAAATTTTAAACAAACTTTTGTTTCACCGTTTTGTTATATTAATCACTAAAAACATTAACACTTAAAACTACTTTGTTTGATTGTTTTTTTTGTATCAAATAACGGAAGTATTAGTGCATATAATACCCTGTAGGAAGAGTGGGGTCAATTGTGCCCTAGCGAGTAGTTCTCGAGTATAGGAAAAAGAACTAGTACGCGAGTAGAGACACGGACAGTAAAACCTAACTAGTGGCATATTCAACAGTTCAATTTTGCCCACACATTAATCTAATATATTTGCTGTGCGTGAGTCAGATAGGTCCGTGGCGTAGTGAAAGCGTATTCGCTTGGCAATATGAAGGGCCCGAGTTCGATTCCTGTCGCAGGCGAAAAAATTTGGAAGAATGGCATGTTTCGAAAAACTCAAATAATTGGATTGAAAAACACGTGTTCACCAACGCTGCCTCCCAACTTTGCGCACAAATTCGCTCAACATTTTCTGCCAAAGGTTTCAAACCTTTCTTTTTTATATATTTGCTTTTAATTCCTCTTAGGATTCCAATTTTTACTAATAATTAAAAAAAAAATCGGCGTTCGCTTGGCCCGGGATTTGAACCTGGTTCCTTCGGATCGCGGGGTGCACGCGCTACGCTCTGAGCTACGACAGCGCGGGCCGGTACCCCATCTATCAACGTAGTATAGCAAATTCACTGAATTGGCCCTGTTGCCTCTACTTCTGCACTAGTTCAAACGCCACTGTCGATTTTCGAATGACACCTCAGAGTAAAAGTTTACAGTTCAATGCATTGGCGGGGAAATTACGAGCGAGTAGTACTGTCGATTTGGGAAGTAGTCGAAGAATACTTCTGCACTAGTTCAACTTCCTACAGGGATTGTTTTGTTGTATCAAACAACGGAGGTATATGCATATTAAAAATTTTCTAAATTTCTCATTGGCTTTATGCGGACTTACATACAAGAAGAGACAAAATTATCAAAAATTAGCTCACGTACATTTATGATGTTATGATGTTAATGTATAATTATCTTCCGTAAACTGACTTTACAGACGCCAATTTTTATTATGGAATATGTGGATGAGGCAGTTTTTCCTTTTTTATTTATTTAAAATAATTGGATCATTTTTAATACTTTCGATGGTTAGTATGTATAACCAAAAAATTGTTGAAATATTTCGTTAAGTGTTAATACCATATAGTACTATAGATGGCATTTGGCAAAAAACGTGTGTGTTGAATTGAAGTAGGCCCCCTGTGCATGCATTCTTATGGAAAAATCAAAAACGTAGCACGCCCCCTGAAAATTCCGCTTTCGGTCTAACAAATATTTTATAATCTTGTAACATGAACTAACATTTTTGTTAAAAATCAGATATATATAAGTGTTAACCAATGGTTTTTCACAAGAACCCGATGTATTTTTCAGCAAAATATGTTAGTTTTATACAATTAAAAATAATTAGATAAAATTTTGCTCATATTATTGAGGAACGCCAAAGCAGAGTACTCATGCGTCGAATATGACCGATTATCAAAAAGTTTGAATTCTACAACAGAAAAGCTGATATGAAATATTCAGTGATATCAGAACTAAAATTGCTCGATACATAACTAGTGGCTCAAGTACTTATGACATATCATGATAAAAAGAATGCATAAACAATAGGCGAGAGGTGTGTACCTTGGACCGATTGTACCTCGGTCCGAGTGTAGATTCCCGCTAAACCACTGCATATACATGCAAATGTTCTTCTATGGAATGTTCCACTCACGCTGCTATTTGACTTAAGTTTGCTTTATAGTGTCAAGCTATACAGACAAGTGGAAAAAGGCGAAAAAAAATTTTTTGTGCAAAAAAGTATTTTTTTTTAAGGCGAATGCAAAAGCTTTGGTGCACAACTCAATCGAAATTTTCGAATTCTACAAATAAATCATAAAAATTTTACTTATTTTCAAAACATAGCGTGAGTTCTTCTTTTGTTTTGATTCCAAAATATGAATTTTTAGATGATATTTTTTAAAACAACAGGAAGGTGTACCTCGGACATATGCTTACAAGTGTACCTTGGACCGGTCCAAGGCAGGCGCGTATCCAGGGGGTGGTTTTGAGGGTCCAAACCCCCCCCCCCCCCCCGAAATAATTTTACGTTGTATTAAAAAAAAAAACGTTTTAACTTTATTTTATTATGGACTCAATGTAAATTTTTTTATAAGTGCAATTACATAAATTTAAGTTTAAAAATTCGCTTATTTCTTAAAATTCACGTTTCATAAAATTACATCGACGCATCGAGTGCTTTAGTGGCTCCCAAAACATTGGTTTGAGACTTTTTACACTAGTCAATAGTTGACTTGTACATTTGATCATACTTTCTGAGCGAGCACTATGCGAAAATATAGAGAAAATTGAGAATTTTGTGGGTTCACATGCTCAGTAGACCATTTCGTGCCTCTTCCTACAAGAAAACACGGGTTTAGCTCTAATAGCGAACAAAAATAACAATTTTAGGACTATTATTGACTTTGTGAAACCAAGAAACGTTAAATTTTTCGATAACTGGTCTGTTTCCGTACTGCATAAGACTGGCCAATTTGTTGAAAACTGTATAAAAATTGGACAGTTTTGGGCAGTTTCATGTATAGGAACAGACCAATTACTAAATATGGTTTTGCTTCCTAAATGAGGCTTTTTACACTAGTCAATTATCGTCAGAAAAGTTGGCGCGACCTTGGAAGTTCCTAGGCGTATTGGAAAACAAGGACACCGTGATAATTACGAGGAGGATCCAGAGACATATTTTCGGCGTTCATGTTATGTCCCGTTTTTAGACCACTTTTTAAGTCAGCTTAATTCAAGGTTTCTACACCGAGAGAAATAAGAACTGTTAAATCAACCACTTAGAACAGTTAAAGTAAGAGTGGTCAAATTAACTGTATTCCCCGTTAAATTCACTGAAAAAGGAAGTCAAATCAACAGTTGAAAAGTAGTCACTTTTTATGTTCAGATTCGCTTTCGTTCACTTAGACGTATAAGTTCGCATTCTGATCAACCGTCTCCGGAGTGTGCAATAGCTCAGTTGTTTAAGCTGTGAGTTGACCGTCGTGAGATTCGGGGTTCTATCCCTGCTGGCGGCGGGAATTTTTCTGGATTTTTTTTTTTTAATTACAGTTTTTTTTTTTGTTCAGAGTGTAGTTGTTTTTTAAGGCAAAAATTTTCTCCTAAATTTTTAAGATTTTAATTTATTTAATTTTTTTTAATGGTTCATTTTCAAGCAAAAAATTTTGCAACCATAAGCTCAAGTGAGCGTTTTGACCAACAAATTAAATTCGTTCGTTTAGCGTAATGGTTAAGACGTTCGCCCAGCGAAGTGGTGGTCTGCGGTTCAAGGCTCGGCCGAGGCGAGAAAATTTAAAGAGATGAAAGAGAAAAAAAGACTTAAAAAGAAACAAATAAATAAAGAAAAAACATAATAATTTAATAAAAAAAAAAATATTAATAAAAGAAGGTAAAAAAAAGTCAAAGCAAAAAATAAATTTTTTTTTCCCAGTCGCTGGTGACAGTTGATTTAACCGCGAGACAGTTATATCAACCATCAGGTAGTTATATCCCTATTGACTGTGTTTGTACTGTTGAATTGACCGCTACTACACATAAGCTAAGAATTAACGGTGAACTCGGTTATTTTAACCTGCTTTTTCAGTTAATATAACTACCTTTTTCTCTCGGTGTAGACCATCGTGAACTTTTGTCCAAACTACAACGTATTTTACCGACGAAATGCACAGACCTTGATGAAGAGGATACTAAATTAACGATAGAAGCCTTTGAAAACCAATGGCCAAACGATGTTGGAGAAGCATGTTCTCCTGAACTAAGAATGTGGCAAAGGTTAACAATTTTTGCACGTCAAAAAACCTATCACTCTAACTTGACTTTGTAACTTTTCGTTTTTCAGGCATTTTTTCAAGATCCCGCGAGCAAACCGGCCAACTACTTTTATCGACAGCCTAAATTACTGCGATAAAAGCTTATATCCGTGTATATACCGCCTGTTAAAAATTTGCGCAACCCTTCCAATTTCGGTCGCATCAAGTGAACGGTCGTTTTCCTCCTTGAGAAGATTAAAAACATATCTTCGAAACAAAACGGGCGAAGAACGATTAAATGGACTTGCGCTTTTAAACGTTCACCGAGACATTGAAATAACGTGCGACGAGGTCCTCGATTCTATGTCTTCTTCTTCAAGAAAAATTAATGTAAAAAAAGCTTAAAATATTTTTTCTTAAAACCCCCCCCGAAATATTTTTCTGGATACGCGCCTGGTCCAAGGTACAAATTTTAGGTGAATATTGGCTTGCTGTTTCTTATTTTGATCGAATTTAGAAAATTGTCTCTCTTTTCTTCAGAAAATAACGAAAGATAACGAAAAACCATACCGAAAAGAGTTTCGAAAGAAAAGATTCAATTTCAAGATGATTTATAGAGCCTGATTTAAGCGTAGAAAATGATTCATCCATCTCAAGCCTTTTGCGCCGAGAAAAAATGAAGACTTAAATACTTTCCGTTTTAAACAATATGACATATGCAAATAAACGAGTATTTTTAATTTCTTACATACTTGCTACGAATTTACTCCTTTTATTTTATGCGGTCCAAAGGACCATGGTACACTTGCACGGTGTACCTTGAACCGTTTTGGATTGGTATGGTAAAAGTAGTTTTTCTATTTATTGGTAAGGAGGAGAAAAATAAATCGTAATTTATTCTCGGAAGGATATGAGACAACTTATATAATAGAAAAACTAAAGAAAACATCCTGCAAAATTTTCTAGATTGAAAAATGTGAAATCCGGACCAAGGTACACACCTCTCCCCTATATATTTTTGGAGCTCTTCTGAATGAAAAAGGTACAAAATTGCATAAACTATCATAAAAAACTAAAAAAGTTTTACATTAGAAAGAAAACATTAAAAAATTTCTATTTTCATATCAAAATTCGAGCTTTTTGTCAATAATTTTAATTTTAATTTTTATCATTACACATAGTAATTTTTAGGCAATCAGAAAAAAACAAGCCGATGCGATCGATTTCGAACCCAGCTTACGGCGTTCTTCGTCAGGCATCTTAACCACTTCGACCACGTCAGGTTTGTGACGCTCATATATAACTATATATGTCACTCAGGAGCCGTTTCTATTTTGGCTCTTTTCAACACGGTCTTGGGTACCCACCAAAATGAGCATTTTTCACTTAGGTACTCACCAAAAGTATTTCTCTCTCACTCTTTTTTGCCTGCCCAGTAACATCTCTTTCTAACTGGCGCGAAATGTCCCGCTCAAAATCTATGAGAGTGACATATGTATATAGTAATATATGGTGACGCTGGTCGACTTGCTTCAGTTTTGTGAAGTCTATCAATTTTACGAATACGTATTCGTATTCGTTCGGTCAAAAAATTTCATCGCAAGTATGTTTAGTTACAAAATTAAGTGATTATATAAAATTATAGCATCACTAGTTCACCACGGAATTCGGTTGTTCTTGTAAGTGTCCCCTATATTACTACATATATGGTTAATACTTTTGATTGTTAATAACACAAATCGTTGGTTGAAAAAGTTTGTTGAGTGTTAATACTTCCATTAGTTGTCGCGACAAGGAAAAGTGTCAGTTTTAACATCGAATTTGTTATATTGATTAAAAAATTGGGTATATTAACGTAGAAAAGTTTTTCTGTGTAGAGACTTTCGACTGTATTATAAAAAATTACCATTCTGGGAAGAACTGTAATGAATTTTCCTTACTTAAGTAATTAAATCAAACATACGAATGGGGTACCTACTTGAAAAAATGTTATTTTCCGCCAAAGTACCACTAAGTGACGTCAAGAATTTACAAAATCACACAAAACGACAAACACAAAAACAACAAAAACCCCCCACGAATTCATTTGAAATTGTTTGGATGAGAAACCACACACACCCACACATACACACACACACACACACACACACACGTCAAGCACACGGAAATGGAGTTGGATTTCATTTAAAGAAGAATAGCAAACAATAATAAAAATGGCAACAACAAAAATCCAATAGCAACTGCAACAACTACAAATTGCCATTTAATACACTGTCAAATTTGCATTGTCGAAGCTTTGTTGTGTTTGCAAATTAAGCGGTTTTGTTAAGCATACAAAATTGTTGCAACAAAATCCAGCCAATCCGAAAAGTGTTTAGAAAGCTGGCATAAATTAAAACGTAAACAAAAGTTGGACATTTGACCATTTCGGTTTCGGTTTTGTTCGTTTGCTGTCATTCGCAGCAATAAATAATGCTGCCTTAACGTGTTATTGCCCGATCGCCTGTACAAATGTGTGACATTTTTCAACAAAAATTCGAATTTCCTCATGTGGCTAAGAGGTTATTCCCTCTTTAAAGCCAAAACTACTGCGACTCCAGAAAAAGGAAAAACAAAAAAAAAAAAAAATAAAACAAAAATTTTATAGAAAAGTTTTTCTTAAAGCGGGCTTTTTTTTTATCATTTATTTTAATTTGATTTTATCCAATTGAATTTCGGTCCCGTGCGTCTCCATATTACAGTTGGGCGCCCTGGTGTAATTTTTTATCGCCTCGCCTCGAACTAAATCACTTCGAATCGTAAGCACAACTTCTTAATCGTTGCTCGTAAATTTTCGTAATTTTTATCAGCATCACTAATTACGCAAAGAAATTAACGAAAAACTGCAAATAAGAAAGAAAGCAAAAAATATAAAAGAAAAGAAAAGAAAGTAGGAATAAATGGACTAATTGATGCGCTCGCTGCGTCGCAGCTATTTAAAAGCATAGGTGAGCATTAATTTTATCGCCTTTAGGAGCAGACATCTCACCCTCACCACCCCCACCGACGTCTGCACCTGCGCCCGCTCTCTATCTCTCTCTCTCTCTCTCTCGCTCTCTCTCTCGCTCGCCCACTGTTTGCCTGTCCCTCAGTCTCACCGTTTCTCTGGCTACGAGACTGCGAAATCATTTAACTGCTCTAAACTCATATAGAAGGTAATAACATTTAACGTTGATGTTCGCAACGAGATTAAGCGAAAATTATACGCAATTACGGCGAGAGATAATTCACCATGGGCCGCGGCGCGCCGGGTGGTGGCCGACAAGGTGGCTTTCCTGAAACCTAAAATATCCACTTCGATTCCGAATTTTTGTTTAAAGTCCAAATGTCAAGAATTCCTTTAAAAAATCGTTTTATACATACATACATACATACACATACACATATAATAATGTTAAAGGAGAGGGCATTACAAAATATCCCTCTTTAGTATTAGAGTCAATATAAATGTATATGCAGCCATCCAGCATGCTCATTCCTAGCAACATTCACCTTTGTTACTTAAATTATTTGATATTTAATTTATCTATTAACTTCGCTTTTGACATTCTTCTTATTGAACCTTATCTTTCTCTCTTTCCAGGTAAGTTGAAAGCAAAATTAAAACAAAAAATCATATCTTTATGGTTGGAAATGCAAACAACTCGAAGTGAGTAAAAGAAAATTCCACTTCAAAAGCACCGTTAAAACCTTAGCAACCCATTTGAAGACCCAACCATTTTGCCGAAATATGAATATTTTCGATTTATCTCTCATTTTTTCACGTCTAATTGATAGCATTAGAACAGTTTATATTTGAAAATGATATGACTTTAGCCGAAAATTCAAATTCTATGTTATATTTTTATCCTTACCTACTTTTGAATCCCTTGTCTCGTTAGTCACATATTCTAAGAACGTCGACTTAGTCGGTATTTTTGTGTTGGATTATTTTCTTTTTATATATTCATTTTTTTTTTATTTTTTTTTTATTGAAATATCTTAAAACAAAGGAATGACGACTTGACGGAAAAAATGCTTCAAGAAGAGGATTATGTGCAGAATGCTGTCAGTGGCACATCGCGCCCAAAGGGACCTCACACGAAGTCAATTGAATGAACGATTTAAAAAGACTTAGGGGCTGTCCATTATTTTTTTTACCTAAAGGAAGTCTTAGACCATTTTTGGCCTTACAGACTCCGATGTAAGAGAGCTTAGGATTGAAGGATACAGGCATAGTTCGTAAAGGGCTGAATACACGATATGGTTACTGACCAAATTTTATTTATTAATTTATTTAGTCAATGAAAGAGAGTTCTTACAGACCATTAACTTAAGGCTAGTTTAAAGTACATATATACATGACTAGTAGATATGATTAAACAAAGATAACCGCTCTCTTTAACCGCTCTCTGGAAAACACAAAATCAATATCAGCATTAGCAGAAATAGAAATAGAATTTAAACGAGATTATGCTCTATAGATAGGAGCAAAAGTTTCGTAATTTGTTCTCACCAGCTTTAAGTAAAACATATCAATATGCCTTAAGATTCGATTGGGTTCATTAAACGCTATCAAATTAAGTAACTCCGGGCAATCAACTCTTGCACTCACTAGGTCCGAAATAAAACGAAGTGATTGCAAGGCACGACGCGACTCTAGAGTCTTCAAGCCAATGAGCGCGCAGCGAGTATTGTAAGGTCGAATTGGTTCACCAGAGAAAAATGTTCGCAGAGCAAACCGTGTGAAAGATCTTTGAACTCGTTCAACACGGGCAATATGGCCTACATGGTATGGACTCCATATGAACGAAGCATACTCTAACTTCGATCTGACTAGCGATATAAATAAAGACTTTGAAGTACACGGATCCGAAAAACATGAGCCGTTACGTTTGATGAAAGCGAGCATTCAATAAGCATGGGGAATCATGTAATTCAGATGATAAGCAAACCCAAATTTCGAGTCAAACACCACACCCAAATCCTTCACAATATCTATCCGTTTCAGAGGATAGGTACCAAGAACATAGGAAGTGGGAAAGGAGTTACCGGTTTTGGAGTATGTAACAAAAGAGCATTTATCCAAGTTAAGAAAAAGCCGATTTTTAGCACACCATTGATACAAAGACCGAGCATCCGCCTGCAGAGATTCTGAATCTGACAAACTATTAATTTTCAAAAATAGTTTCAAATCATCCGCAAAAAGTAGACATTTAGATACCTTTATGGAAAACTATATGTCATTGATGAACAACAAGAATAGGCTGTTTTTCGAACAAATTTTGTCCCAATCGAAACCAAATCGTGAAACTACCAAACATACGTATGGCCATATGGCATTTGGTCGCATTTGTTCACGTCGCAACCAAACGTGTGTTTTGCGATGCAGGCATACGTGTAACACCCCAACCAAATGTGGATGACAAATTTGACCAAATTACATTTGGACGCAAACGAAAAATGGCAGCATGCATTTGTTTTCAAACGGAATATCTAAATGCTCTTTTCTTGTGGACTTTGGACTTCCAAACAGGAAAAAACTATTCAAGTTAAAAAAATAAAAATAATAAGAAGCATGTGACTGTTTTCCCTTTCCCAGGGAAATGAATTCCACTCCCGAATTGATGTGATTATTTTCCCTCTACCAAGATTGGGGGGAAATTTCAATTACTCAATTCAAAAAATTCATTTCCCAAGCGTAATGTCGTGGTAATTTAAGCTGTCTATCTTGCGTTGCAAGATTATTTTCTAAAATTTTGTGCTTAGAAGGCCAATCAATGTCCATAAGAAAAGTGCATTGAAATGTGCTGAAAAAATAAAAAATAATATCTTGTAACCCAGTGTTAATGGAGTAATAATGGTCAAGACCATGTAGAAGTGTAGGTCTAACTTTCAACGTCAAAAAGGCTCCACCGCGATGGGGAAATACACCATAAGGCAGATATAGGTATAGGTAATTCAAATTCGGGAAATTCACCAAAAATCTACCAACAACAATACGGGTAGACACAAAGTGGCGCTATGATGCCACTTGCAAGAAAATTATCAAAGAAAAACGGCGTCCGCTCGGTTTTTTATAAAGCTTGAAAAGTTCATAATTGAAACTTTAATAACTTTAAATGTATTACGATATGCTTTTGCTTAATGTGCACGAATGTTTTCATTTTGTAATAAATTTACATACATTTTTGACTACGACTACGAATTTGATTGTACATAAAATTTAGTATTTTTGCTGAAACAGTGTGATCAAAAAGTTATGTAAACAGGGTAAGCCCAAAAAAAAAAACAATATCTATTTCTCCTTGATATGGAGATTCTTTGATTAGTTTTATGTTTTTCAAGCTTTTCATATCATTTTATGAGTTTTGTAGATATGTAATGTACTCGAAAATCGCCCAAAAAATTAAAAATAAAAGTGGCAATGCATTTCACCACAGCAGAGCTAAAGATTTCGCTGCCATAGCATGCTTATCTTTTCCTCGTGCTATATGCCTATGTTGAGGCAGCGTAGCTCTAACACATTGCAGGGATTAGGAAGAAGAAGAGTTAGACCTACACTCCTACATGGCCAAGACACAAATGGCCAGCAAAAGTTATTTAAAAGATATAGAAATAAAGTTTAAATGAAAATTAATAAAATTCCTTGCATAAAATAAAACCAGCCTAACTCTCGGCAAACGGGGCAATTTGTGTCTCGACTTTCACGCAACGCACTTCGACTGCACTTATGTATGTATATAGAAGCCTAATTGAATTGAATTTTCGGATGCACGTCAAATCACGCTAATTGAATGGGTTACACATTTCGACGTATAACGGATTTCCATTCATTATCGAAATTAATTGAAGGCATTCTAATTGTCGACGGTGCAAAATTGTTAAATGGAATTTCTAAAAACGAAAAATTAGTGAATAAAATGTTCCAAAGTGAGTTCTTAGATGGAAAATTATAAGCCTATATAAATACATACATACATACCTATGTAGATATGTACATACATACATACATACATACAAACATACAAACAAACAAACATACATACATACATACATACATACATACATACATACATACATACATACATACATACATACATACATACATACATACATACATACATACATACATACATACATACATACATACATACAAAACATACATACATACATAACAAACAAACATACATAATACATACATACATACATACATACATACTTACATACATACATACATACATACATACATAATACATACAAACATATGTAGATACTAGTGATGTTACGAATGTGGTTTTTTAAACATTCGCGAATGCAAATGCGAATATCTGTCGCCGATATTCGCGAATACGAATGCGAATGCGAATGTTCAGTTTTAAATTAAGCGCCTCTTATCTATGATATGTTATGGAGAGCTGAAGTGCCGTGTAAGCCCCACATATTTTTTGTTAGAGTGCTGCCAAATGATTCAAAAAAATAAGTTATTTAATTAATCTGTTTTCGTAAAGAAAATGAATTTAAATTTGTTCTCCAAGCCTGTTTTGAATAACTTTTAAATATTGTTTTGAAATCTACAAATCAATATACATATCAAGTTAATCTACATAAAAGAAAACTATAACATCCATAGGATTTGTATATTTTTCGGACGTTAATATTCGCACAAAATTTTGCGAATGCGAATGCGAATACGAATGTCCAGAAATATGCGAATATTCGCGAATACGAATGCGAATGCGAATATTCGCAACATCACTAATAGATACATACATACCAGCGTTGCCAGATGTATTTTCAAACAAAGCGGGATTTTTGAAAAATTTTCCCAAAACATGTGGGATTTCATAAAATATTGCGGAACAAGTTTTAACTAATTTCCCCGAGACAACGAATGAAGAATTCCCAAAAAAAAGGCTCCTTTAACAAATAAGTACATATTCATAATCACTTTTTCCTTTCATGGCTTTATTGCTCGCTTTCCGAGATTTTTATGACTTACATTTTTTAACAATTGTACTTTTCTGACCCATTCACAGCATCTATGATTTCCTTTTTTTTCTTTAAGATACTTATAAAACCGAAAAGTTGTAGATTTCAGGGCGGCAAAATTGTTATAAGATTTAATAAGATTTTAGCTAGCAATGAGCATAAAAGGGAAACAATCATTTTCCAAATATTATATTTGAGAAATGCTGGATTTTTATGTCACGGCGGGACATTTTAATTTAACGATGATTTTTATTTAATGATTTTTTGTTTCTGTTTTTATTTTTTTATTGTTTGTTTTAAATAAAATTACCTCCAGGGCAGAGATCATCATCAGAGTGAATAAATGCTTGTTTATGCATACGTCATACTATTTTTGCATATTTTAGCAGTGCGGGCTATTTTTTTGCCAAAAACGATTTTTTGTTGTGCATTTTTCCCATATTTTTGGTCTATTTTAAATGCCTTTTCCTACCTAATTTCCGAAAAAAATCAACACTGTTGAGTTTTTATCAGCTGTTTTTATTTCTGCTTTATTGCTTTCCTTTGTCAATGACTCTTTTAAGGGCTGTGTCCAATGCTTGCGTATACATTCGATCGCGTATTTACGTTTGAGTGTGTTTTAAAATGTTGCCCCCTTACCTCTTCAGACGTTGAACGATTTTTTTCATTGTAAAAATATTTTTTGGACTATTTTCCTCGTTTTTTCGAGCTTTTCATGCGCTTACTTTTAGGTTTTTTCGGGCTTTTTTACTCACTCTGATCATCATGTATTGTTTACGCTCTTCTAACGCTAGCCTAACAAGGAGAACCTCAAACAGACGATATTCGAAAATCTATAGGCAGTAATTTTTCGTCGATTTCAGCATATTTACTATTCTACTTTTGACGTAAGTTTTTAATTGATTTCTTGTCTTGTCTATTCTTAAACTCCACTGAGGTCTCACAACTACAATTGTGTATCCGATTTTATCAATCCTTGCTCTGGGCTGTACCCTCAAAGCTCTGAATGTGAAATTGTTCTTGAAGACCGAATTCATGCGCAGAAACATAGGCGCAAACATAAAAACGCTCAGGCCTCTACGAACTATAGTTCATTATAATGACGAAGAAGAAGAAAAAAGATTTTCAATTAAAATTCAAATCGGTGCTTTCATAACACACTACCATTAAAATAAAAAGAATAACAATGATAATCATATAATGTGTTAACAATAAAAAAAAAAAGCAACAAAACTTTAACACAAAGTCAGTTCATTATAATGGCATGCAGAACAACGTAATGAACTTAAAACACACACACACACGCTCATGCATTCAACTGTTCTCCCGATGAAAAGCACTATAATGAGCTGACTGGCTGACAATCAAAATCGGAAGATCAGGACAATAGCACGTCTAGTAATAAAGTGGCCAAGTGTTTCGACTTAAAATGGATTTCAAAGGATTTTCATATACTTATTCGCAAAGCTTGTGGGGTTTTCTTTTTTTTCTGTTTTGTGTTTCTTCGCAAATGCAAGTTAATTAAGAGGTACAAGTTAATTGGATCTAAGTCCCATATTAGTCCGCAAAAACGTATGGCCACCTTTCGTTTAAGCATCACGACAAAGCGACAATGAAAAACTAAATCGGATTAATGACAAAAGGCGCGGTGGCGGAGATGGGGGCGGATGCATGGCAAAAACAAAAAGCAAAAGCAAAAGAAAAAAAAACGAAACTTTGAGAAGCAGTGTAAGTTCCCGAGACGCATCTTCAGACATACATAAATACCGCTCTCGATGATAAAACTTGTGTTGAGCTTGTGCAAAGGATGCATATCCTTTTACGTTCGTGATATGAGCTCAGGTCTCAGTCGTTCGCTCGTCGGCTCGTTCTCGTATCTGCGCTTGATTTATCGTCGAAAGTGAAGCATGCGACACAAAAGGGAATGCGCTCTAATAATGCGCTTGATGTGATTAGGGAAGAAGCAAGCAAGGACTTGCCATCACTCAGCAAACGATAGTCGAACGGGTAAAGCAAATAAGCAACGAAATTCGCGCACGTTTGAAATTCTCTTAACGATAATAGAATTTTGTTCAAGAAAAAGAAAATAGCAAAATCACGTTCAAATGCGAACCTTGTGTATGAATCATTCATACATGTACAAATGTACATACATACACACATACATACATACATACATACATATGTTTGTATGTGAGCGGAGGAGATAAAAAGAAATTACGCTCCATATTGAAATGATTGTCTTACTTTTATGTTTGCTTTTATTGCCAATTAAAAATCAATTCCTACCCGAGAAACTCTCCCCCATCCACAATTCCCATCTCGATATTATCTTCATAAAATTTCTGAATTTAATAGTCACTGGATTTTCTCAAACAAAACGTAGTTAAGCTGTTCAACAGCAATCCTCACAAGGCAATGCCAAAAGCAAAAAACGTTAAACGATACACGATAAACGATAAACGAAAAAACCAACACATTTTCTTGTCATTCAAGGAAAATGGGGAAAATCAAAACATTTTCCTTTAGCATCACCTCATTTTTGGGTTTGGTTCATTCGCATTCGAAGCACTGCTAGGCAAGAATGAAAGGAGAAATAAAATTTTCATTGATTTGAAGCAAAGTTTCGTTCGATTCGAAGTTAACACAGCCATAAACAAAACCCTTTGTCAAAAGGATCTTTCATCTGGCCTCATACGAGGATGCACATGTGCGCAATGCATGCGCATGAATTCCTGACTTGTGTATCTGTAGCTACTGAAACGATACAGGATTGAAAAACACACAAAACAGGCACAGCGCACACGCACACGCACACGCGCTCACGCAAATGTGCATCTTTGTTGCTGCAACATTTCGGAGGCATGTCGTATGTATGCACGCATGCATGCATGTACCTGCAGCACTCTGATGCTGACGCTGGAGAGTTGTTGCCAGAGCTCGGAAATTTCATTTTCACAAAATAATCGCCGTAATTAAGAGATACTTTCGATACATACATACATACATACATACATACATATATTACGAAACTGTTTCTTTACTAACATAACAGAAATGTGCGAGCAAAAATTTCTAACAATCCCAATAGGAAGACACCAGCAGCAATGACCACACTGAGGAAAAATACTCAAAAAACAACAAAAAAAGACATCAAAAATAAAACGAAATAATGTTCATTGATCATTTCGAATTTCCTCTTGGGTTCTTGGTAATGTCATGAAAATTCATGTGTGTCGATGTTTGCGTTTTGCCGATAACGACAATCAGTTTTGGGCGCTTATATTGTTGCTGCTGCAGTACGAGTAGTTTGCTGCTTTCCCGTAATGTAATTTAGCAGCTTAAAATTTCCAAAATTCTTTCAATGAAATTGCCTTTAACTGCTCAAAACGAAATGCTTCAACAATGGAGCAAGCATTTGAATCTATGGCGTAATCATGATGTACGCATTAGTTGGACATACACGTGCACACATGGACACCAATATGAACCTACTCCCCTGCCGCTCTGTTGCCGTTTCCCATCGACGCTCCACGCCAATTCAACCACAATCAACAAGGCTCCACACGCCGTCAAATGCGGCGGATTGCATGCTGACGATGATCACGATGATGATGAGGATGATGATGATGCGGATGCGGATGATGATGGCGGCGATGACGATGGAAGGGACTACGTTAACTGCGATTGCCGCTACCACATTTGAGTGCGGTGTGAAAAGTGCGCCAGGAATTCGTTCGAATTTAATGAGGGAAATGAAGTTCTCTTTCGTTTCAATCAAATGTATTCAAGTGCACGATTGTGCGTGCGCCTGCATGTGTGCATCTCTGTGCGTCGGTGCGTCGGTGCGCCTATGCGTCTGTGTGTGCTTTTCAACATTCCATTGTGCTATGAGAAACAACAAAAAAGTGTTGAGCAATGGGAACGATTGGACTTAGGTGTGTTTCCGGTTGTTGCGGCCTCGCAAAATTTTAGTTCAAGCACAATCGAAAAGTGATTGTATGCCTTTTCCTTTGGGGAATTCACAAAAATTTTGACTGCATGATTTTAGGCTTTAAAGCATTTGAATACAGTTACACACCCAACAATGGATTAAACTTGCAAGCTAAAATAAAAAATAAAAAAATATTAAAACAAAAATACAGAAAAAATGAATATGAGAGAATTCCATTGCTGATACGTTTTGCCCTTGCCAATCGAAGCAAAAACAAAAAAACAAAAAAGCAGAAAGGAGAACAATATCCAGTTTATGATATTATAGGGGTATTCACAAAGGCGTGCTAAAAACGTTGGAAAGTCGGAAAATCGTAAAAATGCGACTTCTCAAAAAATTTTTATACTTTTTTTGTATCTTCCACAACTTTTTAAGCAGTTAAATTTTTCCGATTTTCCGACTTTCCTATTTTCCGACGCCTTTGTGAATACCCCTTATATGTTAAAAATATGCGTCGACACCACTAAAATCCTGCTCTACATTTTCATTTTCCGTGCGTTCGTCCACTCGTCCGTTCGTTCATTTACGTGCTCCCAATGGTCTTGTGCTAAATTTTCCTTATTGACATTTACCTGTGCCGTCTCCCAATGCTGTCTTTGTCTCTGCTGCGTGTAGAGTGTGCTTGTGTGTAGGTACGTGTCCTGGCTTCTAGTCTATGTACCTTTGTGACGTGAATGACTGAAACCCTGCCGAATATGAGTAATGCTTTTGTCCCATTAAAGAACGTAAGCGGTTGCAATTTTGAGCAATTAAAGGTCCTTGAAGTAAAAGAAACAGAGACCTTCAATGTACGTACGTACATCGGACACGAAACATTTGGCTCCTACCGATATTCTATTATATTTTTGAGTCTTTTAACTTCTTTTGACAATGCTTGAAGCACGAAAACTCACAGAAAATTTAGCCACTAGCCAAAGATTTTCGATGATCAATCAAAATCGTTCACTTAAAGTATGCAGAAAAAAAAAGATATTCTAATTTGATACAGAAACATTATAATATTAATTCCCCAGCCATAGATATCCAAATTTTTTGACCCAAAAAAAAAAAAGAAAATAATTATAAGTAATAAAAAACAAGAATTATAACAATTTCTTTCTTCAATTTATTTAATTAATTTAATTCTTGCCTCACATTCCACTTTGTAAGTACAACGACGCTTATCCTTGGAATCTTTTCTTCGAACACGTTTCTTCGTTTTTACAACTTCAATTTCCTTATTATTTATGTTTTTACGATTATTTTAGTTTTTTTATTTTTTTTTTATTGGTTGTTTTTTTGTTTATTTATTTATTTTTTTTTTTTTTGTTATTTCATTTTATTTTCTTATTTTCCATTTGTTTCTTTCGCTTCTACGATATTGAAACTGTTGAGGACGACACGCAACGCCATTTTGGCGTCAACAAAAGTAACAACAACAACAACAACAACAGAATTCCATGCCATATTCAAACCGGTAAAGCCAAGAGCGGAAATAGTTGCTAAGGAAAACTAAAATTGGACAGAATTGGGGTTTGGTGAGAATTGAATGAATGTTCAAGGCGAGCAGGCGCCAGGAAAGTTGTAAAATCGGAAAAATTTTCGTCGGAATAAAAACCGACGACAAAAGGCAATGAAATGATGGCACCAGAGCATAGTAAAATGATTGCATTAGAGGAATGAGGCCAAAAAAGGGAGTGTATAAGCCACAAGGCAAAAAAAAAAATATAAAAAAATTAACAAAAAAGACTCGTTGAGCTCATTTTCATTGTAGGCTGCTATTAGTCAGTGAAGAGCAATTACTTTTCGTCTTTTCACCAAGGAGAATGTGTATGACGCATACCATAAATGATGGTAGGTTGAGGTAGGTTACTGCGCGAGTCCTTTGTTTCGCTATTTTACGATTTACGATTGATGTGAATTTCGATCTTTAGAGCTTTCCGAGCTGTGATTTTGTTTTGGAATAAAACTTCTGCGACTACATGGTGTGCATAGGTAAGAGGTATTTGTCATTCGTGTTGTTCGTTGGAATGGGGGAGAAACTTGTGCGAATATAAATTAAAGACAAAGACTGGCAAATTTTTCTGAATCCAAAAAAAAAAAAAAAAAAAAAAAAAAATGTAAATAAATATAATTGAGAAGGAAATAAAGAAATTTTTGTTCTCTTATTTTTTATTTTATTTTTATGAGCAATCAAAGAAAATATGCAAGAAAGATTTCCGCGCTATTGATATTTTGCTTATGATCGAAATTTTTATGTTAAATAGGCAAGAATTTTCTGGAAACAGGCCTGCAGAGGGGTTCGGGCATAATGAATTTTTCTTATTAACTCTCTCCAAAGCATTCGCCCGATCCAGCTTCTTTGCCACCCTGGGCAAAAACCAAAATTTTTGCCTCCCGTTGAAAGGACTGTATGTTCTGATTATTCGGGTATGTGCTAGATTTCGATTCGAATCGAATGCGATTCGAATTCGAGAAAGAGGTGTGCTTTCACTCAGCAAATTCGATTATTTTTTAGAAAATAAATGATTTTTTTTTATAAAGTTAAACATTGAGATTGCGATTTTATTTATTTATTTTCTAAAAAATATTCAATTTTGCTGAGTGAAAGCACACCTCTTTCTCGAATTCGAATCGCATTCGATTCGAATCGAAATCTAGCACATGCCCGATTATCTATTTTTTCTCACAAAAAAAAAAAAAAAAAAAAAACATTTTGCCTGAACGGGGATTCGAACTCATCAACATCGGATTGTTCGGCAATCTCTCTTATTTTTGTCTTAAAGAAATCCTTCTTACTTCGACAAGGAATCATCGTAATTTTATTCAAAAGGATTTCCCCCTTTAGACGGACCTCTTCTTGGAGAAACACGATGGAAAATCTTCTAAGCTTGGGTATTTTATGTGGATGTGGTCTTTGGGATCTGTGTAGTTCTCAATTAACTTGAAGGAAACAAATTGGAAATTATTCAAAGAAAAACTAAAAATAATAGTGGTCCTCATGCAGGCTCGCAAATAGCCTTCGTACATTTTGCGATCGCAAATTTTCCGACGCTGCATGAGCGACCTTTCGAAACCACTTCGAAAAATTTATTGCTTTTCCATAAATTAAAGATTCATCTACATAGCTTGCAACTGTTTCTTTCTTTTTCAAATTAAAGTTTCAAACCATTTGTACCATAAGTCCTAGGTTTGCCAAACAAGATTTTCCGTGTATCTCTAATATGAGTAAGGTAACAACTACTAAATTTTTATTGTGCAAATTTTAACCCTGAATGGTAAAAAATTGCGTTAGAAGTGGGAACAAGTGCTAACAAATTTTTTCAGTTTGAGAAATTCCCGAACCGAACCGAAACCCCGGTTGAAAGAAGTAGAAAACGCGGTTTTGCGAACCAATCCAAAAGTTCAAACGCGATTGCTGTAGTGTTTGATTTTATTTAGATTTTTTAAATTTTTCCGTAAATATCCTTGCAACATTTTTCATTAAACTTTCGCCGTTAGCTTCAAGGCAATTCGATTCCTCGTCCTCGTCGTCGTCGTCGTGTCTGTATTGCCTGTATTCCCCAAATAAGATTTTGACTTTCGCTTCGGAATTATTTTATTTAGTATGCTGCATGCTGTTCGAAAGGCTAGAAATGAAAAAGAAAGGAAAAGGAACGAAAAGAAAAGAAAAGAAAACACCGACAAATATCGAGGACATTTGTATTAGTTGCAGCGGCGGCAACTTGCTGCAACAGCTGCTCTAAAGTTTGGATGCATAACAACGGAATCAACGCATTTGTTGCTTCTCGACTGTAAAAACGATGCCGCATCCGCATCGGGTTTCCTTCCGCAGCTCACACTTTCTTATGTAGATGATTTGCCTCAATCTATGTAAGTATGTGTGCGAGCCAAATATTCGGCGCTGCTCCTTTGCTCCATTGCTATTTTGAATTGTTGTTTCTTGTTGTATTTTCATTTCTTCGCATTGTTGGTGCTGATGCTGCTGGTGCTGCATGCTGCATGCTGCATGCTTTATGCTACTACATACAACTACTGATGTTGCTCTCGCTGTTGCGTTATGTTATCGTCATAGTTGCTGCTCATGTCGAATTTCGGCTTATTGTTGTTGCTTTTCATATTATTGCGTGAAGTTTCGCTATAAGCGCATTTGTTGCTCACACACCAAAGTGTCTTGGAAGTTTTTCTGTGTTGCACAAAATAAACGCAATATGACCAACGCAATCGTCCCGCCTCGTTGGCTGTGATGGAATTATGGACTCAAGAGTGTATGCGGTATGTGCCGTTTACGCCGTGTGTAGTGCGATGGGTGGTGGATGGCGGTGGGGGCGGGCGGAGTGCTGTGCAGATTACGAGAATGCGAGTCGATCTGGCATATTGTGTTTCTTGCGTGTCTTATTATACAATAAAACGGCACAAAATGGCACAAGACGTAACAGAATGTGCAAAGTTTTTGGATGTCATTTCACTGCCGACTGACGACTGCTTTCTTTTTACTTTATACTCCTTTTTACTTCAATTTTAATTCTATTTTTTTTTTCCCCCCAGTTTGTTATCCAGTTTTCGTTTGCGTGTTGAGTGGTGTATACGATGTGGATTGCACTCCGGGTTTGAATGTTTGAATTTTGTATTAAGAATTTTGTGGCATGCGGCAGTAGTGAATGACGTGATTCTTAGTTTACAGCAAATGCAACTGACTCCCGGCTTACTTGTGTCATATCGTTTCGTTTCGTTTTGTTTTGTTCTGTTCCATTTCGATGTCTTCTGTTATGTTCTGTTGTATTTGGTTTAGTTATGCCCGAGGCAAAAAGTCAAAAGTGCCTCAATTTCTTCTTTTTTTTTAATTTTTTCTTTTATTTTTTCCTTTTATTTTTTTGTCCACCATTTCTCGTCTTGTTTTTTTGTTCTTGTTCTTGTTCTTTTTATACTTGTTTTTATACTTGTTTTTGTACTTATTTGAGTTTTCATTTGATTTTTGGGTTTTTGTGTATGCAACTATTTTCGACAGTCATTGGATTGACTGAGCGAGTGAAATCTTGCCACATTTGTTTGATGAAGTTTCACTTTTGAAGATTCGTTCGAAAGTTTATCCTTGTTCGAAAGCGATTTGTTTCAGTGTATCGCATAATATGCTGCGAGAGTTTTCCAGTTCAAGTTTTGTTTCGAACTTCGCCGGAAGGATTCAAAACAAAAAACGAAAATCGTCTTGTGCTATGATTTTTCTAACTGACTGACCCTCTGAGACTACGTTCTTTGGAAGCAATTTCGATTGGAATATCAAGGATAATAAGGTAAAATGGCTTAAGTCGCGAAAATGAAGACTTTCAGCATTTCGAATGGGATTTTTGATTCTACAAGATTGGCTTAAATCATAAACATTCATTGAAAAATAATTGCGATCGTGAATTGTATTAAGAAAACAATTCTAGGAAGAGGATGAGATCGGGTTGGCAAGTATTTAAGGGCATGATTTTCGGATTGAAATTGTGATTGAAAACGCAAGGACCTAATGAGAGGCTTAGGACCTAAATGATCAGAGTCGATTTTCATATGAAGCCGTACGATTATAGTCGATGGGTGTTTTTAGAGGTCCGACTTTCGAAGACGAGAGAATAGTGACAATTATATTATTCCTGATGCCTTAAAACCCTAGCAAAATAATTTTCTGCATACACGATGGCAATATATTCATGAATCTTAGTCCGAAACAGGGTCGTTTGTTTTTTTCTTATAGTACATATTTTCGAGAATACCAGATTTCTCGAACGGTCTTGAAGGTCTATCCCAAGGAACAATTTACCTCCAAAAACCCTATAACCACGGGTCTGATTGCAAAAATAATCCTACTTGAATTCCCTAAAAGACTATCTGAACTCCCTGATAGAAAGTTTCAGACTACGTCTAAAGAGGCCCTGGCGTTTGAAGAGATCCTGTCTGATTTGCTGCAGTATCTCCCGCGCCATTATGTTCTTGATATTGGTCTGGTGCCTTCATTGTTGTAGGAACTTGATGAAACCTTTTGTCGATCGTTCCCCGATTCAACCGATTTCTCTTGTTTATCAAAATGTCTTCAATAATTTGCTCTACTCTTCCTTTTCTTCTACATAGATATCTAGAGGTTTTACTGCAGTCCTAGCATCTCTGTAGTAGATTTTTTTTTTTGCTAGCTATTGCCGTTGCAGAATTTCTCCGTTTGTACCAGGAATTTATTTGATTTTGCTTTTGAATTTCTTTAAATTATTACAATTTTTATCTGCCCATTGTCGCTTGACAGACACCATGCAAACTCTTAACTTCGCTATTTTTGGGTCCCGCTCTTAACTTTCTTCCGCAGTTGGTTGCCATACCTATTGCAAAAGTTTCTCGACTGGCCGGCCAGTTTTCCATTCTTCTCAGGCGCTGCACTTCATTGCCGAGTGCAGCTTCGAGTGTTTTATTTGAAAATTAAGTTTCGAAACACTTTTTTTCTGCCATTCGCTTGGCGTTTTTGTTGTTGTTGTTTTTTTTTTTTTTTGTTGGAATTCTTTATTTGGTAATCGCCGTCGACA
The DNA here is from genome assembly GCA_020466095.1 of Chlorops oryzae. Taxonomy (NCBI): domain Eukaryota; kingdom Metazoa; phylum Arthropoda; class Insecta; order Diptera; family Chloropidae; genus Chlorops; species Chlorops oryzae. The sequence goes on from CM035806.1 coordinate 37,309,621, forward strand.
TATTTTGTGAATGCAACAATTTCATTGTTTCTTGGCACTTTTCGCTTTTCTGTCCCATTCCCGCATTCGAGGACGGACCAAAACAAGCAAAACAAAATTGAAAAACAAAAAATATGACTTCTAAGAGAACAATATGGAGTAGGAGAAGAAGAAGAGGAAGAGGAAGAAGGAGTGAAATGGTGGGAGGATGGAGAGGTGCAGGCGAGAATACTGTTGGGATTTCCGTTGCAATTTCGTGTATTAAAATGAAAAAGGTAGAAAGTTTTTCCGTAAAACAATAAAATTTAAAGCACAAAGCATAGAAATCACGGCAATTCCAGACAGGTAAATTGTTAGGGCTCTCAAACAATGGCACGACGGCTCGAAGGCACGAAGGCATGAAGGCATTGCGGCGTGGGAAATTAAGTGACAAAGTAGCTGATGGCGAGAGAAAATGAAAATTCAAAAAACTCAACTGAAACTAAACCGAATCGCACGGAACCGAAACCGTAACCGAAACCGTCCCCATCCGTCGCCATCTTCAGCCGACCCAACCCTGCCAGACCGAACCCATTCAGACCCAGAATGAATCCGAACCAAACCGAACTCAGCCCGAAGTGTAAGCGTGGGTCTGAAATCATATTTAAAACCAAAAGTTTTGTTGCCTGAGGTTGCATTTAACTGCGGGCATCCGTTTTCATTTTCATTTTCTCGCTCTCTCTCTCTCTCTCTCTCTCTCTCTCTCTCTCTCTCTCTATCTCCGTCTCGTTTTCCTTCCGGAAATTTGGAGCTTTTGAACGTGCAAGTGCTTGCCACTGCCGCTGATGCAAAATTCGCAGTTAGAGTGTGTTCTGTTCCTACCTATTTTGGAATGCCTCCGTTTTTCTGTTTGGCGTTTTTGACAGTTTATGAATAATTTTTATGCTCGTTTTCTTTTGCCAATGTTTTTTGTGAATTGCATTATGGAAATTAATTACTTTCGCTCAGTTTTAAATGGAATTTACGGAATTTGATAGAAGTTGAAATTGATTTATTGTGCTGGCAAGAAAATATGTGCAGAGCACTATGAATTTATTAAGTGCCACAAAAGCGTCGCTTCCAGTCGCGTTGCGTCGCTTGCAGTTCCAAGACTTACTCCGGAATGTTAATATGCCAAGGAATTCATTTTGAAGCGAAACGGAATCGAAAATTATTGCAACCTCAGTTTTTGCGCGACAACAATTGGTAAGAAAAATGTTCATTTCGAATGTAAAAAGTCTAAACTACGAAATCTAAGGGGATAACAGATAAGTTTTATCCAAATCTAAATTTAGGGCCGTAGAGAGAGATTTTGTGGCCGCAATGTATTTTACCCCGGGGATCATCTATGAGCAACACAAACAAAAGATCAAAAGACACCCTAAAAGATATGCATGTAAGTAGGCGGTAAACATTCAAACCACCTGGAGCAAATCTGGAAACCTTGAACATATCGGAACTTCGAGACTCTCTCCCAATACTTCACTGTCTTTCTATCCATAGGGAAACCCGCACTAGTCTAATTAACATTCATATAGATATCCAAGCAGCGATCAAAGCTCTAGTATCTGGTGTTATCAAATCCAAATTTGTGTTGGAGTCTAGGAACGCCCTCAATAGGCTCGAGGATGACAGGAAAGTCCGAATTCTCTGGGTCCGCGGTCATGCGGGAGTTGAGGAAAACGAGTAAGCAGACAAATTACTCTTACTAAGTATAAGCATCCGTCTAATGCGACCTAAACGAAACACTTTTAAGATCTGCCGAAAGAAGATGGCGCAATTGCCCAACGTGCAGATATACGAAAATACTATGGGACTAATACAAAACGAATGAGAAAGACTTCCTATTGAAACTTCCGCGAGCAGGATGCAGAATATTAGTTCAGGTGATAACTGGGCACTGCCTGTTAGGTGCTCACCTATTTATTATGAACCTAATGTCCTCGGACCTCAGTAGGAAGTGCTTGCAACCAGGGGCAAAGGAAGCCTGCTCTTGCACGATCAAGATTTAATTTCTTTGGGGAACCGTGGCTGATTGACTAACATTGTATGTCTGAACATAATCTATCAACAATCTTTAACCTTGCGAAGAAATGTAAAGCCTTATGAAGCTACACGTATCAAGGTTAAACATTTTTTTTTTCACCAATAACTCGTTAACATTCTCTGACAAAGCTAGGGACCCACGGAGTCTATGATCGGTCCCAATGACCACCCAGTCTAACCTAACCTAAACTAACTTTACCTACCCAATATCTATCTCTCTCTCTCTATCTCTCTCTCTCTCTCTCTTTCTTTCTCTCTGTTAGTATTTAGCTACTTGTTTCGCTCACCACCGCAATTACGGACACAGAGAGAGGAATTCATGTATTAATTCCGAAATAAGCTCAACAAAAGAGTTATTTACCTCATGAAATTTGGGGACCCGGAAAAGCTCGATTAATGTCATACATCCCTAAGAATTAATAATATAGCAAAGTCTTATGTTACCTTCTTAGCCTAAATTTAAGACTTAAAAAAAATAACCAAAAAAAAAAACAAAAACAAGCGAAACGGAGAGAAAAGACACGAGAACAACACCGAAGAAAATCATTTTCAACTTTTGCTCGAATGGTGTTTTCTTTCCATACAAAACGGCAAATAATATTTAACCTCTTCACTTAACTTCCCTCTATCAAGTCGTTGGAAACTTTATAGATAATAGGGAATAAGTATTTAAACTTGAAATCAAAGGTTTTCTCTCGAAAACTTGCGAATGACTTTTCCTCAGAAAAGTTGTACAGCCGACATCCCGGCAAACCCTAAACCATTTGAAAAATTCCATTAATTTCGCTACACTTCCTGACAACTTTTGTTAAGTGTCGTAGGCAGCAACATCTGCTGCCCTTTTATACACTATGGCTTTCGTTCTGCATACCTACATATATACATTGCCTTATGTTGCCCTTCAAACACTTGACGAGAACAAAGGCAACAACGAAACGAGTTGTAACGAGAGGAGACGAGAATACAAGAAGCAGCAACTTATCACAATGCATCGAAATCTGCAATGGCAACGCCAACAACAACGACAATAATAATAACAACAACAACAATAATAACAACAAAAACATCAGCAAAGACAACAACCCATCAACAGCAGCGAAAGCGAAACGAAGCAAGTTCAAGTGACAAACGAGCAAAAGATTTCAACCGTGAGAATGCACACAAGGAGGACAACTACGCGGCAGCGAATGTGAAAGGCCAAAGGCGTTGTGCAAGGGATATATAAACAAAATAAAAGAACAACAACAACAACAGCGAAACAAAATAAGATAAAATAAAATAAGTGACAAAAACAAAAACAAAACAAAATAAGATAAAATAAGTGAAAGAGAAATAGAGAGAAAGAAATCCAAAGGACTCCATTTCGAGCGCATCAAGCGACAAGAAAAAGCAACTAAGCACCGAGATAAGCGGAAAAGCAGCAACATCCAGCAGAACAAAGAAGCACAAACAATTTTTAAGCGGAAAAAAGATAACAACAAAAGCAACAACAACAACAACAACAACACCAACAAAGCAGAAAAAGTGCGAAACATAAAACCTCAGTAAGAGGATATATAAAAAAAAAACCAAGACAACTAGGACATGGGTGTTTTTGAGTTCCATTTTTCACCTTTTTTTCCTGCCGGCACGCTAGAAAAGTTCGAAGGTATAGCACATCCGTTACCTCAGAGCGAAAGTCACTCGACTTGACTGACTGATATTTGAACTGACAGTGAGACAAAGTGATAGTAAAGCATTGTATATCTAGATGGGCAAGAAAAGTCCTTGAGAGTCTTTTACAGTGTGCATCCTCATCCATTGTCCACTCATGTGAATGCAAATATGGCGTCAAATGAGGGCGGACAGGTAGCGGACCGGGTTTTTCATCATTTTCTTATCCATTTTGCCATCGTCGTTGGTTCGTTCGTTTTCGAGTCGTCGTGACTGTCTATTTGTTTGACAGCTGCAAAAAGGACCCTTCCGTTGTCCGACTCATATGACAAATTCTTAATTTAATTCCCCCAATGCGAGTGCTTTTGTTTTTGATGAGCGTAGATGATGCATTTAATAATGGCTTTGAGTGGTCTTGATTGCGAGGATTCCCTCTACCTCTACCTCTACCTCTATCTCCATTTTCATCTTCGCCTTATTTTTTAATCATTTCATATGAAAATTGTATAAGCATTATACATATTATCAGAGTGCTTACAGAAATCTTCATGCATATATTTATATGTAAATGATTTTATTGTATAAGGACATCCTAGTGAGAGCATGAATATATAGAACCCATTTTCACTTAGCGTCGTTCTCGAGGCCCAACATACCTGTGTGCGAAATTTTGATTTGATTGGTCCATACTTTTGGAAGGAGATCCAACCATGGACGGACAGACAGACGCACAAACGGAAATTTCTAAATCGAATCGGTTTTCGATCCTGATCAAGAATATACATATCTATATGTATGCCTATATCGACGGAGCTTAGTTCTAGCTGTTACAGGATCCGCACAAAAGTAATATACCTTGCTTACGCTCCGTATAAGAATAATAATATGGATCTTCCCTTAAACGTGAAAAGATCGAAAAAATGGAAAAATGTAAAATTTTTCATACAAAACTTCGCCCATTCATTTCTAAGCCTTCTTTATTTTGCAAGTTTTCGAAATTTTCGAGTCAAATACACGTTTAAGGGAAGACCCCTAATATCAATGTTGATCAGCGCGAGCACACGATCATTTAGCATATATGATTGCAACGCATAGATCAACACAAATCAAATTTAAGAATGTCCCTGCAGTAATATGGACTGACCCAAGTGTAGCCTTCGGTCAGTCCTTCATGTTACCAGTACTAGTCCCCTCATAAGTCCACTTCTAATGTATTCAACTGACCTTTTTAACATGGGCCTATCCTAGGGGCGGGACTAGTCCGCAAAACGATCAATTGTCGTAATTTTGTCTGGTTTTAGGATAGTCAAATGAGGAATATAAACCACAAATTTCTTATATACATACATACATTCTAAGCTGATGAAAGTGTGATTTACAGACTACCCATAAACCACCCCTTTATTACCGACCGCCGGCTAGCCGAATTCGATGGAGCGAACTGCCATAATTTAACCGGTGGGGTTTGGACCGGTCAAAGGCCAGTCCTTCTTAGAAAACTGACCGGCTCATTACTGCAGGGTTTTTCTTTATTAAAATAGTTTTTTTTTACTTACCATTAGGCACATTTGGTTGTATGCCCTCCCGAAAGGACACTGTTTCATGTGTGCGCGTGCGCGTGTGACTGTGATATCTATGAAGAATTGTACAATGTTATAAATCAAAGTTTTCCTTTGCCTTACTGGTTCTAAGCTCGAATATTTCGTGGATGTTTTCCCTTTTTGTGGGAATTTGAAACAAAAAATTAGATCGAATGAGAGAACCGAACTTTTGAACTTGCGTATCGTTAAATAAAGGGAATATAACGTTTGGATTTTAGTTATTCTCCTGAAAAATATACACAGTATTCCGCGGATTAAAACATCATCAAAAGTGCAAGTAAGCTTGTCGTTATAAGCGAGGAGAGCTTGAATCCAAATGAATTCATTAGAGAGAAGAAGGATAAATGATCCAGATTCAATGGTTTTACCAAGGTTGCATATGTCCGGGGGAAGGGAATTTTGTAAATTGAGCTGGTGGGAGGAAGACCAGCATAATGTCGAGAAATCCACTCAAGAAAATATCCCAACATTGCTTAGTAATCCACTCAACAAACTGAGCCTTCTGAAATGAATTGAAATTTTTTAAATTGAGATCAGATCAGATCAGTTCATGTCCGTATTGCCGGCGCAAAGTTGTTAAAAAATTTTTAACAAAGAAATTTCTCTTAACTCTTTGGAACAGACGGACAATTTCCCACTGGGTCTTTTTACATGCATGCGGTAGAATATTGTTGCTTCAACTCGGTGACTGCAAAGTTTTGCGACTAAAGTGCTTTCCTCCATTGCTGCTGCTGAGTTGGCATGCCCGCTAAACGCGTAGGAGGTACAAGCCGTTTCAGTAGGGGGTGTTGCTAGATTTTGCGCTAAAGTCGTTATGCAAATAAGTTAAGATAGACAACAACGACAACAAAATAAAAGAACAAAAAATTCGAGTTCACGAAATGTTTGTTTCAGTGCAGGTTTTTGTTGTTGCCTGAATTTTTTCCCGAACAAAATGCAAACGAATTAAAAATGGATGCAATGCCAAAGGCCCCCCCGCACACAGCCACCCACACACACACACACACACAGATACACACAAACAAAGAAGTAAGACAGCTTAAATCGGTCAAGCCCAACTTTGATATACCCAGCGCCCCGACAATTTTGACGCACTACATTTTGCCTTTATGTTCAGAAGTTACACAAAGTTAATACTTGCGGGCGTGGCAGTGGGCCGAACACGTCAATTTTTCCCGTACACCTTTCATTCCTCTTAGTCCACCGGTGTTGCCGATGCTCTACGCTTTTTACTTCGGAAGTTCCAAAAACTCTCCAGTTGTGGTCGGATATTTCTCACATTCACTTTGAATCGTTCTCGAGGTTCAGCCGTTTGGAAGGAGATAAAACCATGGACGGACAGACGGACGGACAAACGGAAATGTCTAAATCGAATCAGTCTTCGGTCCTGATCAAGATTATATGTACATATTTATATGTCTATATCGACGGAGCTTAGTTCTAGCTGTTACAGGATCCGCACAAAACTAATGTACCCTGCTTGCACCGAGTATGAAAAAAGAGGAAATTGTGAAACAACAAAGCCAAAGCCAACGGTTCGGAAATCCGAAATTTTAGTTAACGGTAGGTACAGGCAGCGGGTTTTCACTGTGCTATTAGTTTGGTACTTTGTAAGCGATTAAAAATTTGCAAGTCTGCGAACTCGCAGCGTTGCATTCAAAGAAGCACGCTGATTGTGTGTGTTGCCTCCCAAATTTATTTGCATTTTTTTCAGATTTTTTATTTGTTGTTTTTTGTTTTTTATATTTCTTTTCTTCATTTTTATTTTGTTGATGGCGTTGTGTGAGAGAGAGAGTGTGTGTGTTTGCCTTATTTCATTTTTACTCCACTTGCTTGTACCTAATTGTTCTTGTTGCCGTTTTCACAAAATTTCGCGCCAAGTATGCAAATTTTTATTTCGGCATCCCCCCTCTTAGCGCGATTTAATACTTAGCCTGAGTGCATACTGCATGTTAACAGAGCGATTAGTGTTAAGTGGAACAGTTGAAGGATAATAGCAAAATTTATTGCATGTTCTTTTTTTCTCAGTTTTTTTTTTTCTGGAACGAGGCGACAAAGCAAGGCGTTAGAAAAATATTATAAAGGAATTTTTTGTTTTACTTTTAATTTTAAAACACAAATATCTTTACATACCTATAGCCGTGTATGTGAAAGAAAGTTTAATTCGACTCATGGACGTAGCGAGAGAAAGGGTGGTATGTATATTCAAAAATTATGAGACATTAACCAAAAAAATGTTTGGGGGGGAGTTCAGAGGAAGTTTTCGAGAGTTTTGAAGCAAAAACCCAAAAAAATCCGAAAAATTCATGACGTCCGATTTCGATGAAAATTTTCTATATAGAAAACTGAAAAATTTCAAGAACTTTGGCGCAAAAATTTTTTCAAGAAACTGATTACAACTACTCCTTTTTGGACCAGCTTTGAACTAGACCCTAACTAGACTAGTTGTAATCAGTTTTTTGAGTCTAGTTTAGATCAGATAAAATATATAAAAACAATTTTCTTTTTTTATTTTAATTACTTCTCCCATCATGAATCATCATTATGCCACAATGAAATTAACATTAATTAAGCACAGAAAATTGCGATATTTGAATGCAGCATTTAGTCTCGAACAAACATCCAATCTGTCTCGAAGCCTTTTAAAAATGCGTTTTATACCCGTCTGTATTTGAGATGCAACGGATGGCCGAATATCCAGCTAGATGCGAGGCCGAATAGCCGGATATCCGGCCACCAAATAGTAACCGGATGTCCCTTGCATCTCTAGTCCGAATACAGTTTCCTTATGGATGGAATTGAAGTATAAATTAGATCCGTCTATTATTAAGGGTACCTCCAGTAATAGGGTCTGTCACCAAAATTGCAAAATTTCGTCAAGAATACTTTCGCTTAATAATCGTATTGTATTGTCCTGATTCTCCTGACTAGGTATAACACGCTTACTGGCTTTTTTACAAATTCATTAATTCTCGATTGTCAATAATGTAATATAACAGAAGTTATAAGCAAAGGAATGTTGTACTCAACAGTTCCATAACTACAAAACCAAAACAAATCAAAAACTTGAAATCCAATAATTATAATAATAATACATAATTGTAAGTTTCGTCCAACATGCCGCATGAGTGATGCATCATATAAGTAACCTGTAAATGTAAATGGGACCGGTCACGGGTCGGCCTTAAAGAGGTCAGTACTGGTCCCCTTTCCATACATCCAGCCTACCTCTTTAACATAGGGCTGTCATTGAAAAACAACCGGTCCTTTTTGAAAGCATGTGTGGTTAGTTTAGTTGCGGGTGAGTCTTTTTGTTTTTGCATGAGGGTGAGTTTTCTGAAATATCTTTTCTTTTACTATCAAGCAAAGCAAAAAACGTACATCCCTGCAGTAAATTTGGGGCAAATTGACCCCTATGTCACCAGTGCTGCACCAGAGACGCAGTGCCGTTGCAACCATAGGGGGAAGAGGGGGCTTTGCCCCCCACGCATTTTTGTTTTTGCCCATAAAAAAATTAAAAACGGAGAAAAAATAAATGACAATCGAAAAAACATGCATTTTGAATGCGTGCATGTAATGTGGTTTTAATTAAAATAGACGTTAAAATTGAAAAAAATATTATGACCAACCCCCCCAACTCGCGAGCTTCGGATTGCTAGCCGCACACTCTATGCACTGGGCTAGCGAGCAATCCGCCTCACGCGCAACAAATTCATTACATTAATGTTTGAGCGAAATTGAACAGAAGACCATGTCAATAGTGAGACTATAATTGACGCCGTTGTCTCTACTGCATCACTGGTTCCAGCGTCGACTGGTGTCAATAGTAGAACGTAATGGCAACGGATACAGTTGGTCACTAGTACTGGTGACATGGACACCAGTGCAGGAGTGACTCTAGCACTAGTGACATTTACTGCAGGGATGTTCAAACGAACTCACCCAACTACGCTCATTTTGGGATTAGACAGGGGTGATTCCAATGGAGGTTGATCTGGTCTACGGTTGTGTTTCACATAAATTTGGGCTGACCTAAGTCAGGTCCCCCTTTTTTTACACCAAAACCATTTCATTACTGCAGGCTAGGTACTGAGAGCATTTCGATACACTTGCGTTTTTTAAATACAAATTTCAATAAGCGTAGCTTTGATTTTGATAGAACTTTTTTTTAAGTGGAAGGTAATACTTGAAGGAAACTAGCTAAAAAGAGGTGCAAAAACGAAAATACACTGAAATAAAAACTATTAACTTATATGAAGTTTTGTTTTTGTGGGAAAAAATTTTCTCAGTGTAAAATTAAATAAAAATATTTGTTTCAATTCCTTATTTCTTATCTACCACTCGCCATTCGCTTCATCTTTCTGTCTTAAAAAGTTTTTGAGATGCAAAATTTTGACAAAGGGCTGCCTAGAAAGTATTTTTCGAGGATACTTAAATGACACGGCGAAAAATGAACACAACTTTAAAATTCGCTTAAGGCCGCTGCAGGTGTCTAAACCTTTAGGAAGAAAAAAACAAGGATTCAAAAAATTACATTTCAATGCTTTTATTAATTTTTTCCACCAGAATCCGAGCCTCCGAGCCTCCGAGCCTCCGTGCCTCCTTTAAACTGGCGCCATGCACCCAAAAAATTTACGACTACTCTTGCAGCAATAAATTGGACACCTTTTTGGTGCAATTGGAGAGGAATTTTCCCACCAATATGCAATATATTTATTTAAAGGAATTTGTCTAAATGAATTTCAAAAAGAAAAGTAGGGGGGTTGAATGGGGTTTGGTAGTCAATGACACATTCCTCTTTATCGTTTTTCCTTTGTTAAGTCATCAAAAAGCCATCAAAGTTGCATTTAAAATGGCTGTAATTTTTAGCTACAATCTTATGCTATCATTGAATGCAGTAAGGATAGATTTAAAATCATTGCCAGCCAACATGAACATTGCATCCAACTGTGACACACACACACACACACTTGCACACACATACATTTTTGCTCACCTCCGTGCGAGCACTCGAAGACTTGCTCGAAATTTCACAAGGAACATCTTACTCCTTGGACGCGTCGTCTACCTCTGTCCTTACCTCAACGTCATCATTGCCGTCTGCTTTAAACGTATGCGTTGGCGTTGGCATTGGCGTGGGCGTTCGCGTTCGCGTTGGCGTTGGCGTTGACGGTGACGTCTTCCGGAACGCTTATCGTCGTACCATCGACATTTACATGGCAGCACGAACGTCGCGTTATTGAAGCCATTTTTGATAGTCATTTGACGTTTGACAGTTACAACAAAAGGTACAAGAGAGCTACTCACGATTTCCTTAAAAGTAATCGAAGCACATTTATAAGTCTGACGGGCTCTGACGCATTGATATTAATGTGAATGCCGGTAGCGGTAGTGCTGGCAGTGGCACATAGTTGCCTGATTTTGAAATTTCATTCCTTCTGTCTTAGATACTTTCTTCTTATAACTTGTCGATTGCACAGAGTCCTTTAGGGTCAATCCTGTAAGGGGTTCGAAAATTCACCGAATTAAAAATTTTCCAAAGGTCAATAAATCCATGAGGAACACACAGGCAAATAGAACACGTTAATGACTGTCCTTAAAGATGTTCGGCGTTGTTTTCAATAGGTACTAAGTAGCATTCTAAATAAGATATTTTCCCTACCTTAATCACGCAAGAAAAAATCCTCAATAATTGCATTCATCAATTAGAAAAATTTATTGCAATCTTCCTCAAGAAAATACCAAAAAAAAAAAAAACCGAAAAAATTAAAAATTAAAAATTCATTCACTAATTCTTCTTCATGACTTTTTCACTATCAAACTTTGAAAGTAAATTCATTCGATTTTTTTCTTTTTCTTTGGCTTCATTTTGAAACTGAGTTGCCATAAAACAAAATACCAACGGCATCAATCATAAATCAGCACGCACCGCAAATTGATAGATCTTCAAAGCGTGAAAATCCTGACTTGACAGCAGCCAAGTGCACACAAAAAATGGGAGGGAGATGTGCAAAGGAAAAAATCGAGGAAAATTCCATCATATATGGAAATGGTAAAAATTTTCATATTTTTCATTTCACATCGATTTCAGGTGCGGAGGGGCCCCAACAAAAGAGCATAATTGCAAAAACAGGAGCACAGACAACAACAACAATATATATACGTACATGTATGTATATATCTTAATGCTTGCATGCACATGCTGTATGGCTCTATGCTTGATTGCAGCAGCACAATTCGAACATGTTGCATGTGTCGAGGCATCGACGCTGTTGGTGGTTGTTCGGTCCGGAAAAACGTCGGTGATCCTGTGCATTTATTGAGTTAGTATAGCATTCAGATTTGACGTGTGCTTTGGCGCACATTCTATGTGTATATTCATGCTGATGAGTTCAGCTGGGCTGAGCCGAGCCGAACGACCTGGAGTCGAGTCGAGTCGAGCCGTGATGTGATGTGATGCGATGCGTTGCGGTGTGTGTGTGTGTGTGTGGATTGGAATGAAGGGAAATTATACGATACGATAGAATGGCAGTCCAGCACTTTTCAGGCGAAGGTGAATACGAAAAAAAATAAAAAGTCAAATTCAAAAATAGAAACTATTTAAAAAAAATTGCAAAAACCCTCATACCTAGTGGAAGTTTTAAATAAAAGGGCCTCTTGATGAAATCGATAGATAAATTGGTTGAATATTGGATTATTGCTTAAAACGAATATGGCAGGGTAAATGGGCTAGTTTTACGGTATCAGTTATATTTTAATTGAGAAATTATAGAGACTGGTAATCGAGAAAAGTGGAAAGTGGAAAATGGAAAGCGCAAAATGTTCCTTTACAGCGAAGTTACTCCGTTTCAAAGATCATAAAAGTATGCTACGATAATTGCCATGGACGTGTTTACTTATCATCTTCTTGGAAGCATATTTATCATTTTTATTATTATTATTATTTTTTTTTTTTAAAGGGTCTTACCGACTCACGAAGGCAATCGACTCCCTGAAAGGGATTTCGAAGTTCTGGTGGTTTTTGGATAGATACCTACATACTACCTAAAAACACTGTAGAAACAAATTTTTAGGTTTCTCTAGTCAAGTGTCCTTGAAATATCCTTGAAAAGCCTTTTTTATAAAGCCCTTTTTAAAAATTTTTATATATAAAAAAAAATTTTTTTTTTAATCTGCTGACGTCGCAAAAACTTTTACCCAAACTGAAGACTTTGCAATTCCCAAAGAAATAGTAAATACTTTTCTTTTTAAGTTCTCTCTTCGGTTTTTGTACTGATGTACAAAAAATTCGCAGTTCAATTGACCGAAAGCCATAATCGAGAAGTCGACGTGAAAGAGTTTCCAGTAAAAATGCGCATTTTAACAAAAATTTCTCCACACGTCTGTCGCTCTCGCTGTCGTCATGTCTCGCTTTTCTAAGTAATAGTTTTGAGTCTTTCAAGTTCTAGTTATCGGGTCAAAAGAGCATTACATTTTGGTTAGTGCTAAGGGAGCAGCACTTAAGCTCAAACGACTTTATACAATGGTGCTTTGGTGTCCTTGTGTGGCGTTATGCGGTTTTGTAACAACCAAACCAGATGGCGCCAGGATACAGCTGAACTACAACATATTACTACTGATCCGACTGGCACTGGCACTGGCTGGCTTGCATACTATATACTACATATGCTTGATTGCTTCGGGAGTTGTTGTGAGGTTAATTGAACGATTGCTAGCAAAGTGCATATGTATGTATGTATGTTTGTGTGTTTGTTTGTTTGTTTGTGCATAGAAGGAGTTAAGATAAAAGCATAGAAAGATTTCGAAATTTTATTGCAGTATGTAATTGAAAAAAGGGAAATGAGTAGCGGGGGAAGAAACGGAAAAACGAAAAATAAAATTGGAATGTCTAGAAAAATAAAAGTTTTTCGAGATTCCCGAAAAAAAAATACATATATCAAAAAGAAAAAAAAAAAAAAAAAATTCAGAAGAAAGATTCAAGAAAGAGGATCTCGACAATAGTGGAGGGGGTTTTCCTTTCTTTTTGTTGTTTTCTGTTCTGCCGTGTTTGTCTACTTTGGCTTAATTTATTTTTATATCCCTTCTTGTTTTTCTTGTTTTTTTTTTTTTTCTTCAATTCTGCTAGGAACAAAAGCCCTCTACATCCAACATGAGTTGCACTGCAAGAAACTGCCACTGCCGCTTGAGTTTATTTGACTCTGGTGGAAAATAAACGGCACTCGTTCGTCGCCGTACAAACAAACGGACAGACGGACAGACGGGCGGACGGGCGGACAAATAAACAAATAAACTTATGTAAAAGAAAGAGCCCAAGTTGGAGAAAACAAATAAAATGAAATGAGCGCGCTCGCACACGCTCAAACACGTATGCACATGTAATGTGTGCATGTGAGACGAAAAGGATAATGTGGAGAAATTTTTAGACTCGTAAATTTCGCTTTCGTTAAACGCTTCCATATGTCGCGTATAAATACAGGTCTAGCAGCGACAAACGGAAGTTGCTCTAGAATTATAGCCTGCTGTTCGTCTGCATATGCACGTGCATATGCGTGCGTGTGTCTGTGTGTGGCTGTTTGTCATGGGTGCCATGTAAAATTGCATTCAACTCGCTGCTGCTCTCTGTTCACCCCATTTCCTTTTTCATTTTGCTCCTCTTTTAGTTTTCTGTTTTGGTTTTTTCCCGTTTATGCATATTATTAAGGGATTTTTTTTTTGTAAAATTTTTCGCTATCCTTTTTCTTTTCTGCTCTTAGTAAATAACATAGCGATCTGCGTTAAGCTTTCTACTTAGAACCATGATATCGCTTATTCTAACAGTTTCGCTGTAGCTAAAATGAGCTTGAATTTTTGGTTTTTTTTTTTTTTTTAATTTTTTTTTTTAATGGATTATCGTCGCAGATCGCAGGGAATTCCCACAATGCCATTTTGTTCGTATAAATTTCAAACTGTCAGCGCAATTTTTATCGGGAAAACGAAATGCTTCCGAAAATTTCGGTAAAGGACCTTCTTAAGTGAAAGTTTTTCAGCTTAATTTTGAGAAATTTTTATTTAAAAAAATTTTGTAAAACTATTTTTGCAGTCGACTGTGCGAGAAAAAAAAAACCAAATAGAAAGGGAGAAATGTTTTTAAATAAAAAAAATTTTTAAATATAACTTTATTTAAGCTATCTTATTCTGGTCTGACTTCTTTGGTCTAGATTCGCTTTTAATGAAATTGGAAATCAACCAAATTAAATTTTTTTTTATTTAGCTTTTTCAAATGTGCCTTTTAAGAAGCGGTACCGAATTTGTATTTTTTCAATGAATATTTGAAAATATTCGAGCTTAATCCGCATGAGGTGCATGATGCCCGACTCATCAGTGCCTTTGGAACGCATAAAGTGTTTCGATTTTGAAACGTCTTCAGTACAACCAAGACGGCCTCTGTGTTGTTGTTGGCTGACGAAGTGAGAGTCCTTGGGTTCGACTCCCAGCTCAGCTCGTGAGTGTTGTCAAACTTCATTAACCTAACCTAACCTAACCTAAGGACAACAAAATTTTGAGTTTCTGAAAATTATAGCACACAGTTTGAAAGCTGATAGCTTATTTTATATTATATAAGTACCCATATAAAAATTGGCATTCATAACCACTTAAAAAAAAAAAAACCCCCCGCAGTTTCGAACCCCCTCTCAGCTTGAGAGTGGGAAAAGAATAATTCCCAGCGGCCAGGACTTCCTTAAAAACAGGACTTCCATCTGCCCCGGCATGCCTCCGAAACGGAAATTTTCTAAGTAGTTATGTGTGACCCAGCAGATGATCCAAATTCAAAATAAGCATGATCTACCCACTGCCAATTCCGAAAATCAAATAAATTTGAATCTCTCACAGTCCGAACGTTTTTCATAGATATTCATATACACAGGTGAAGGTCCAAGAGAGATATATGGGCAAGTTCCTCCCTCTGGCTTCAGCGACTGTGGCCCTTTCCACTTTGCACTGAAGACAGCAATCACATTGCGACCCGAAATTCCTTCCTTCGGAACTGCATGGCTAATATGGCATGCAAAATATGAAACAAAGGAAAAGTTTTCAACTTTAAACTGACGATCATATCCATCCGTATAGGAGGGCGTGGCGAAGAAATGGAAACTTGAACTTTTGTAAATTCATTTGATATTGAAGCAAAACCTCTTTTGATCATTCGTTGAGCTCAGTTATAATGGGTCCTGTGCCCACCCATCCACTTAGTAAATGACTTTTAATACAATTGTTTTTTTTTCATTCATTTATTTTTTATACCCAGCGAAAGCAGGATACATTAGTTTCGTAGGGATCTTGTAACAGCTAGAACTAAGCTCCGTAGATATAGACAAATGTATATATGCTTGATCAGGTTCGAAAACTGAATCGATTTAGACATGTCCGTCTGTCCGTCCGTCCGTCTGTTCGTCCGCCTTTGGTCGGATCTCCTTCCAAACGGCTGGACCGCTCACGTCGAAATTCGGCACACAGGTATTTTGGGCCCCGAGAGCGATCCTTAGTGAAAATGGACGATATCCGCGTACTGCCACGACCACAAATGGAGATTTTTTTTTTACCTTCCCAATTGAAAAAATTTCGAAACATAGGTTGACCAAGACAAATGAAAGGTGTACCGGAAAAATGTATTTGTTCCGCCCACGAATATTAATTTTATGTAATATCCGTATAGAAAGGCAAAATATAGTGCGCCAATATTTTCGGGACGTTGGGTACATCAATGTCGGACTTGACCGACTTTAGCTTTCATGATTGCTTTTTTGTTGTTTTTTTTTTTTATATCCCTGTGCCATTTGAAGCACGTACGACACTGCGACATCGCATTTTTTCGCACTCACTCGCTTTGCGATTTGACAAATGATATGACGACAACTTCACGAGTACACGTAGCAACATTTTATTCACACTGTCATTTCACTTTCTGTCCAACTTGTGGAACTTTCTGTCCATTACCCACATTCGTCTTATGAATTCGAGTTCCAGTTTCAAGGCGCAGCGATTCGTACAATAGCGGGGCAGCTGGCGGCTGGCGGCTGACGGCTGACTACCCACTACTGCAGTCAGTGTCGGGAACCGTCGTTTAGTTTTTGTCATTGTTATTTCTGGTATTTTAATGGGTTTTTCGTAAGTCTCACATTCACTTTATTTGTTCGATTCTCCTCTCTTCTCGCTCCTGTTGTTGTTGCCCTTTGTTTTTGGATAATTCTAGTTTCGTTTTTCCTTCCAGAGTTGTCAAGCGCATAAATATTTGAAATTTTTGCATGCAACACGAAACATGGCGTTGCCACTTTATGTTACTTTACTCCATATTGTAATTCGTAGCGTTTGCTTTCCTCTCGTTTTTTATTTTTATTTTTATTCTTATAATTTTTGTTTTTTTTTGTTTTTGTTTATTCCTTTCTTCGTCGATTCGATTGTATTTTTCTTTTATTTCTTTGTGTGATTCTTCTTCGATTTGGTTTTTATTTAAATTTAATAAAGCACAAAAATGCAATGCGACGATTTACTTTCGAGGGAGTTCGAAATGTGCCAAAGAACCATCGAAGCCCCCACGTGGAGAAGTTCCATTTGTAGTTCAAGTGAACTCCTCGATGCCTAGCACGCAGGGCTCTACTACCAGCAGACGTGCATACAGTGCAATACGATTGTGTACCTACAAGAGCAACATTTGGCATTAGGCCAAAAAGGCTTATACTTTATACAAACGCCAGTGCCTAACGTGCCGTGTGCCTAAGGCCGCCAAGCTGAAGTGTAAAGTCTGCAGCGTGCTCTTTCATTTCGATTTTCAAAAGTTCTCTGAATTTATTTTTTTTTTTTAATGTTTTTATGTTCTCCTTGTCCTTTACTTCTTCTTCTATTTCTATTTCTATTTCTATTCCTTCTTCTTTTACTTTTTCTCCTTGTTATTTTCGTACATTAGTTTCTTTTATTTTTCTTCGTGTCTATTTTTTTTTTTTTTTTTTTTTTTTTGTGGAATATTCAACTGCCTATGGCCTATGGCTCTTGCTGTATGAAGTCGGTAGGTACATTTATTGTCATGTTATCACGCTTGTTGAAAATATCGCCAACGTCAGCAACACCACCGACATCGTCAGCCCCTCAGGCGCCCCGCCACCCATTGCCACCGCCATCGACCATCGGCAGCAATGCTGAGTGCCGAATGTCGACTGCCGAGTGTCGAGAGTCTATGACGATGCATTGCCGCTGCTGCTGCTGCTGCTGCTGCTGCAGCACTAGATTTTAGTTTGATAAAATTCAAAATTAAGTCATTGGAAAAAGGTCCTTAATCCGGCTACAGTGAAAGCAATATTTGGCATGAGAGTGAAAATAAGAATTATGGTTCAAGAAGCCGGAAAATCGAGTAGGAACATTTTTGTTGCATGCTAGATAATTTTCAAATTATTTCAATTTGAATCAAATTCAATGAAAAATTGAGGACAAATCGCTTTGCGGCAAAACCTCAACGTTAAGTTTTCTAACACATAAATAAAAAAGATGAAAAAAAGAAAAAATTAAAATTTAAAAAACAAAAATCTGCAATTTCAGAAATATTCAAATATTTTTTATACGATTTATGGAACTTCCTTTCTGGTGTATTTTGCATAATTTGAAGTTATAACATTTTCGACTTGAAAAGTTTTGAGTCTGAGGTGTGAAATATTTTTTTTTTTTGTTTTTTGGATTCGATCGACAATTTTTCGATTCTTCTTGATAAGAGCGTTTTAAGTAGTTAAATTATTTGAGTCTTTTCCAATCAAGAAATCAATAAATAATTAAATTCCTTTCTTTTCAGGTATGTACTCGCGATATCGATGCTCAAAATTTGAATAGACTTCAAAGGAAATTTTCTCTTGATTTGAGTAAGATGTTTATTATTTCGTTTTAAAGGATTTTCAAATTAATATTATTTCTTTATTAAATTATTTAAAGATTTGAATTTCCATTTCTTTTCTCTCACATTTCCTCTCACATTTTTGCAATGACTTCGGGCAATTTGGGAACGGATGGACGATCGATTTATCCATCTGAGATGTTAATTTATTAATACAGAGGGGTCTCGTTATAAGACGTTTCTCGTTGCTAAAAAATCGACGTATAGCGAATCGACTTATAACGAATCAGTTTTCTTCATATGATTGTATGAAATAATTTCTAATTGGTTCCTCAAAGCTCAAAAATTTATACACAAATTTTTTAAAGTCAATAAAATGAAAATTCCCTACAATTGGCATCACTGCTCTAATGTCTGATTTCCAATTATTCGTCGGATGCAGAACGTTTTACGCTGCGTTCACAACAACGCAATTGATTTGAGCTGCTTCCATATGCTTGCATGTGTTTGCCTCAATTGACGGAACGCACCTGACGCGTCATTTGAGATGGCATTTAGGGGCGCAAAAGACGAAAAAAATGTTCCCCCAAACTTTTAGACGTAATTGCGAATCATTTGCGACGTACCTATAGCGAACCAGGGTGTTAATTGATACGTGACGTAAGTGCGAATCGACGTATAACGAGGCGACTTATAACGAGACCCCACTGTATTCTGAAATGTTACGCAAAGGACTGTGTCCTTCGTCTTTCATACATTCGGGCATATCGCCCGAATCTCTAGCAAGTAAAAATGCATCTCTTTTTGCCGAAATCAGTTCTTCTCTTCGCCTTTTCATTATCTTGCTTTTGCAATCTATCAAATCTCGATTTGTACAATTGAAATCAGCTGATTTTGGCTAGTGACAAATGGCTGAATTGATCGTGCAACCATTTGTCATTAACGTTTTATTAGCGCCATCGAGGTGTCGATTTTGACCAAGTGGAACCGTAGTAGCATAACACTGTAGTAGTCCCGAACGGATTGATTTCAGTCTCTCCTCTTACGTTAACACTTATGTAATAGTAACTCTGAAGTGTTTTTTTTTTATATCAAGTTTTTCATTTCTGTTGCATTACTTCTGTTGACATAACTGGAGAGAGCCACTAAAAATGAAAGATTTGTTGCAAAAAAGATCCAATGAAATGTGTGGCCAAAATGCTGCTTACTAAAGTGATGAGCCGCTTCACACTTCTTAGGCCGTATGCAGTAATGCCTACGACCTCATATACTATCCTAGTAAACATATTTTTGTTCGAGCGTGGCCGTTTTGTAGAGTGAATGCCTACCACCACCACATAAAGTAAGCTATTGGCAAGCAGGTCGCGTAAAATCTCGTTTACGTTGCATCGCCGGGCAGTTCGCCATTTATTCTCCGAATTTCCATTAAGTATGACTTCATGTTGGCCCCTAGAAATGAGTGAAATCGCCGCTTTTTCACTTCTCCCCTTCAAGGGCCTATTTAATGCATCTTCCCTATTAATCAGGTATGTTATGTCATATGTTTTCGACTATTCACTTCATAGCTAGGAATGGGATATATTTGAAAACGTATCGGCATCGATCATATCAACGTAGCAATACATCGATGCATCGATATATCGAAAATTTGTGCTCTAAATTTATTTGATTTGTATAAAATATGTTGTGCACTCAAAAAAATAAAACGAAATGCCAACAATATGTTATATACTTTGTCCCAACAATTTTGTTGGTTAAATCGTTCCCAACAATTTAAATTGTACTAAAAAAAAAAAAAAAAAATTGGAAGTTCTTAAAACAACAACAAAAATTCTTCGTATGACAACAGAAATTTAAAATTTATTCTTGATGCAACAATTTTTCAATAACCTTATCTCAACAATATAAAGTTTTTGAGAAACTTTTTTTTGTGTACGCACATTAGTGCAATGCTAAGTATCAATCAAACTTACTTGGAAGATCTTAAAAAACGGAGTTTTAAATTTTTTCTATTTTTTTAAATTGAACTTTCCAGGTCTGGAATATTTTTACTAGGGGTGAAAAACATTTCTCCCTTTGTGTTCTTTGAGGAGATCAAAAAGATTACTCACATTGTGCTATAACCCTCCTTGTCCTCCATTTCGAGGTAAAAAAAGTAGTCTTTTTGATCTCCATTAGGAGCTCAAAAGGATTTCTCGCCCATAAAAAGGATAAGCACTGCCAAAAATGAGTACCTACGATATGCATGAGGCTCGGCAATTTATGGAGTAATCCATTACGAGCGATGGAGCGATCGCAGATTAATCATTGGATGATCTAATTTTTACTGCGTTATTACTGTACTTCAATTCCACGCATCTTTCCAGTGGCGAAGCGAGACATTTCGGCGCCCGGGTACCGATGGGGGCACAATAAATACACAATGCACGAAATTCCGCCCCCTCCAACAGGCCTCAATAAAAATACCTTCATAAAAACTTAAATATTTTTTGGCGCCCGGGGCGGCAGCTCCCTTCGCATCTCCCCCCGCACTACGCTACTGCCTCTTTTTATCATAAATAGTTTTCAAAAATCAATGAATTTTTGAAGTGTTCAAAATTTTTCAATAAAAGAATCTCAATTTGAAGAACATTTTTATGGCAACTCTAAGTGGCTTTCTGTGTTCTTCAATAGTATTTTTATGAAAACAAAAACCAAAACAACAACTAATATATCGCACCCTTGCTAATAAGTCGGCACAATTCAAAAATTTTTTAATCAATTTTTTTATGTTCGATTGAATTTTTCTGTAAGAAAATCCAACTCCCAGAAATTTAACGCTTATAATGACTGATGCAGCAGTCAATTAAGAGTAATATAAGTTTAGAAAAAATATTATTTTTGCTTAGATTGATGAGAGATCGAATGATTTTCAAGAAATGCGAAATTTCGAATTGTGCCGATATAGTAGCAAGGGTGCGATATGTTAAACAACATACGAAAATACAGTTATTTAAAAAGGAGTGAATTTACATCCATGAATTGCTCTCGAAAGGAATTCCTTCAAGTTTTTTTATTCGTTTTTACAGCCATTCGTTCGTACCTCCTTTTTGCGTCCATGCAATTTTATTTGTTCCTGGATATAGAAGTCCATCGTTGTTACACCTGTGCCTGTGGCTGTTTGTGTGTGTGTGTGTGTGTTCATGTGTGGATAAATGCAAACCCTGCAGGAAGCCTGTGGGCACATGACCCAATGTCTACAATGAGTCAATAGGTATAGTTCATCTCTGTCGACCATGTCAACGAGAAGTCTATATATGTATTTAATTTTTGTGAGTTTTCGCTGCAGTGAATGCGATAGAAACAATCAACGAGGTTTCTATAGCTAGATTTCATTCATTTAACATATTTGCTGAACACGTCTCAGAGGCCTCAATAGCATAGAGCATGTGTTCTCGCCCAGTAGTCTGAAGGTTCCCGGTTCAAACCACAGCGAAGGTGGATGAAAATGTGAAAAAGCGGGAAATATTTGATGTATAAAAATAATTTAATCTTCTTCCGGCTATAAGGTCAATGCAATTCTGTTATGGAAACTAATTTAAAAATAATTTACAATAAAACAATTTCTACGCTCAGGGATGAAAAAGCAAATTATATGCATAAAAGTCTTTCAAAAAATCTCATGTCTTGGATTGAAAAATTTTTTATGTTTAATTTGTTGTTTTGGTTTTTAAACTATTATTTTCTTTAAAAAAAGTAAATAAATAAAAAAATAAACAACAAAAAAAAACCAGTGCTCGCGCGAGATTTGAACCCGCGATCTTCAGAGCACAACGCAAGCACTCAACGAATTGAGCCACCATAGGCACAAGAATGGCCATTGCTATTGACGTACTAAAATAAATGCCTTCATAATGGTTCCCTCGTCAATAGCATGTCTATTGTTTGTCTCCACTATTGGTGGTTTTGCAATGACAAGCAATGTTAATTGTCTATAGCGGTTTGCATTGCGATGAGCATAATTGGTCAGTAGTGCTGTTGACGCGTACAGTAGAAAAAGAGTATAGATTCACTACTGGCATTTCCTGCAGGGAAGGAATTATGGATCGTAGGAAGGAAGGAAGGGAGCCAAAAAGAAAAGACAACATAACAAATCGCATCAGGAGGCGCTGTTGCAGTAGTTCAGCACAGTTGTTCTGTGGTTTTCCACTTCTTAACTTTAAAGCAGCGTTCCCACTTTGATCCGATCGCAGTAGATTTACTCCATTTTTTGAAAAACTTTGAAATCTACTCCGTCACTACTTTTCTATGCGAATCTACTCCTTTTCTCAATTTCCCAATCTTTAAACTCCAGTTTACAAAATGTAAGAAGCTGGCAAAGCATTCGATCTGTTGATATAAAAAAGATAACATATGATATATTTTCAAACGAGTTTAGGTTTAAATAACGAGACTGGAATCAACTTTTGTGTGGAGACTTCATTCTGGACCGGTTTAATGTGATGCAAACTCTTTCTTTTTTTTTCATCTACTCCGATATTTCCACTTTAGTCCGTTTTTTGTGGTTGTTTACAACGGTTTTGTTGCTGAGTGGTGGGAACGCTGCTTTAAAGTCGTAAACAAATAGAGCGAGAGCGAGAGAGAGTAAGTGAAAGGCCTGCTGCCGGTTGCAATTGAAGAATGTATGGCCTGAACAATGTCATTGACAATGTTTGTGAAATAAACAAATGACATGGCATTGTGGACGGATGCAACTTGGATGAGAGAACTACAAAAAAAAAAAGAAAAAGAAAAGGAACCCAAGATTTCATTTTTTATGAACATATTAGGTTTAGTAAAAAGAAATCCATTATTTTTGCATTAAATTGAGGGCTTTATTTAAAGATAGTTAGAATGACCCGATTTAGGTCAGATATGCGCCGTTTTGTTCGATAACTTGTTGCATTTAAAGGTAATTTAATTTGCCTTTATGAATCCTCGTTCCTATTTAGCAAAAAATTGAGACAGTCGAATTTCAGAAGCCTCTCTTGAAGCGAATGTTTCACCAGAAAATTGTTCGCCATGACAGGATAACAGATGTTGTAATCACTTGGTTGCAGGTCAAATATAATGGATGCAGAAAAACCTCCAACCAAACTCCGGAGCTTCTGGCGAAGTACTATCGATGTGTGGGCCTGGCGTTGTCCTGATGGAACGCAATTCCTCTCCTATTGGCCAAGCTGGCCGGTTATGGCGATTGCTTCTTCAAACTCCAATTGTTGACAGTAAGTTCCGAGTTAAGAGTTTTGCCGTTAGGAGCACTCATTGAATAATTCCCTGCCAATTCCACCTGAACACACAGCAAAATTCCTGGCCGGTCAATCCTGCGTTGGCCACCGTTTCCGACGGTTCACCGGTTTCGACAGACCGTTATCCTTGACGTTGTCATAAGGACCACTTTTCATCACCAGTCACCAACGCTTCAGAAATGGGTCGATTTGTTGCGGTTCAGCAGCGATTCGAGATGGAAATTCGTCTATGAGGTTTTTTGCGTTAACTCGTGTGGCACCCATACATCGAGCTTCTTTGTGTATCCAGACTTTTCAAATGTTCCAAACGGTTTTTTGTGCAATCTTTAGCTCTTTTGCAATCGAAACTGTGTAACATGACGGTCACTCGATAATTTCAGATTTTATCGACATTTTCGACAATGCCTTCCATTGCGTTGCAATCTTGACATTTGAAATTACCGAACGGAATCGACGAAAAATTACGCATGATGGCTTTAAGTATCAGTTTCCATAAGCGCTATCACATTTTCAGCTTGTCGTTTTCTCCTTATCGAAGAAAAACTGTATAATGTAGCGAATTTTCTCTTTGCTGATGTCAACTTTGACAAGCTCTCAAACAAAATGAATCAATCAGATCTCGAAAAAAAATCAAAAAATTTTTTAGTGGAACTGTCATCTTTTCTAATGCCCCCTAGCGGAACACGATCGGACTTATCAACTGCATGAGAGCAGATAAATAAACGCAAAAGGAAAAAAAATGGATTTCTTTTTACTACACCATATTTGTGAGAGTCAACCAACGTTGAGAAAAACTTAAATTTCAGATTCCTAACCGTGAACCAGAAATTTATCGAAGCTTTCCATCTTATATCGTTGCGAGTAGCTGCCAAAAATTCATTTGAAAAAAATAAAAAAATAATAGAAAAATAAATAAACAAAATAAAATTCAACGAAAATCCTCAAACTGCCAGTCATAAGTGTGGGAGTGGGGGCGGCTGCTAGGAAAATCGTGTGCGGCCATTTCATTTTCTCTTCCCGACTTACTTTTCTATTCCGCTATTTGTTAAGAAATTTTATTCTTTCGGCCACACCGTGTAGCGCCGTGTTTTCAACTTGATTCCATTTCAATCCATTTCCTTTTTCTCCGCTGCGCTTTGTGCTCTTTGTTGATTCTTTTCGGCTCTGTTCCGTGCTGTTGTTTTTTCTTTTTTTCCTTCTTTTATTGATATTTGAGGACAACGACGAGAACGACAGAATGAAATGAAAAAATCGCAATTATATTTACCCAAGCTAAGGGGGAAAAAAAAAAAAATTTTTTTTTAAATAAAAAACAAAGTCACAACGGCAAGCAAATCTGTGTATCTCCCTGTAACTTACTTTACCATGTGTCCTTCCACTTGGAACGAAGGTAAACGAAAATAGCCAGAGAAATTGTTTTCACAATAAACGAAATGGAACGAAATCGTCCGATCCGAAGTCAAATTAAGCAAAGAAATCAAGTCGTTTGGCTTAACTTTTATTGGAACGACGAAAGCAGCTCCTTTGTCCGATCAGGATTAGAAAATAAATCGAACGAATTTCGCGACGAGCTGATAAAATTACGTATAAAAGCAAAATGAAAACGAAAAAAAATGAAAAGCAAAATCAAAATTTTAGTCCCAAGTGCGTTCATTCGAATTGCATACTTGTACTTATAAGTGACCCAATTTTTTAAAATTTTTCAACATGATCTTCAGCTAATGCAACAATGTATCTACGCATTGTTGAAACGAGTGTTCACACACTATTTGAACGATCATGTTATTTCAGGATGCGGGAAATTTGTCTTTCGACGTCCTTTTGAGTCTTGTGGCCGAAGTCTGGGCCCTTTGAAGCTTAATTCAAGCTCAAGACGCGTGTGAACATTAAATCGTAAGTTGGCTTTTGAGAGAACTGATTGAGCGAACACCGAATGTAACGAAACCGAAACGAAGAGGGTTTTTTTTTTTGAATAACGTAGCGAAAACTTTTCGTTTGACCCAGTGTGTCCGCAGCCTAAGTAAACTTGGAGCTTACTTTCGGGATTTTTGTGCCTTTTGAAAAAGCCTCTACCTTGTAGCCGCCGTTCGCCGTTCATATAAGGCGACAAATCAAGGGCAATAAAGTTGTTTTGACGTTGGTCGAGGGACGTTCGGGAATTTGGTATGGGAGTGATTTTCCTTCATTCCCGTGCGTCCATCGGCGTCAAACCAACCTTATTGCCATTGATTTGTCGCTTAATATGAATATGCTTGAATTTCATTTTTTCAGGCGAAGGTCCACGCCTTAGAGCTGTATGTCAGAGAATGCATACGTGGCAATACCTCGGTTTTCATTATATCCATCTTCTCGGATAGTCAGGCAGCGCGAGGAGCCCCATCAGCATTCACCATAAAGTCCAAACATGTCTATGAGTGGCATGGGCTCCTTCAAACCCTATCCAAGAGAAACACTGTAACTCTAGACTGGATACCGTGGCATGAAGGCAATGATGAAGGCAGATTGTCTGGCCAAAAGGGCCGCAGTGAACTCTTTCATTGGACCGAAACCAAACTTTCTCTGGGGTTAACAATAGCTTCAGAAATGATCTCATTAGAAAAGGAAAAGAACGCAGCCTAATTGGACACTGGAGAGCCCACAAGCGCATGCGGCAGGCAAAAAAAAAAAACTCATATGTCCCAGAACTATCAACACAGAGGCTGCACTTTACCTAAGCATAAACAATATCAAACTGAAATACACTGACCTCTTAACAAGGCACTGTAGACTGAAGTATCACTTGAAAAAATGGGAGTGATAAACGAAGATCTCTGCAAGCTTTGTACTAAGTCAGAGCAAGAAACAGCGGAGCATATTCTGTGCACATGTCACGTCTCTGGGGCCAAGATTAAAGGGTTCTCAGTGCAATCAGTGCCGATTATTGGGAAAATGCGGGAAGCAAGGCTACGCTTGTATGGTCACCTAGTCCTGTTCCATACTAGGCGACAATCGCCGGAGACACATTTTGCTTTGAGGAACAGAGAGGGCCGGGGATAAGAGAGTGGTACTGTTCTCTCTCTCTTCGCCGGCCGTCCCTCGTCAACAAAACAAGATTTTTCTCCGGCGACTGTCGCCTAGTATGGAACAGGACCTACTGAGAGCAAATAAGGAGATTTTGGCAAAGAAAGGCTACGGACTGGCAATTCAAGGTTGCAGAAAACGAGGGCGTCCGAAACAGCGTTGGATGGACACAATAAAATGCGACCTAGAGGCTGTAGGACTTACCTCGGATGATGCAACCGACAGAACAAAATGGAGGAACGGGTCACGTTTTGCGCGACCCGGGATAGGCCGAGAAATTTAAACAAGCAAGAAGAAGAAATACAAGCTTGAATTTTTTTTTTTTTTTAGCCGCAGGAATTTATTATTGAGCCTTAAGACCGCGACTTCTTACAACTCGTAAAAGGGGATCACTTCAATTTAACTTGAAATAGGAGTTCACCATGATTGTTTCACCCGATCCAAAGAATACCGCTTAAAACTGTCTATCAAAATTTGGAGATTCATTGTTTGTTTGGTCGTTTGCTGAAGTCTCTCCAATTTGAAGGAAGACGAAGAAAATGTGAAATCACAAAATGTATTTTTCCTCTTTTAATAAAAAGTATTTGACTCTCTCATCCTCGCAGTTTTTGCTCTTTAAATCATATGTCGTCCCTTTACTCCTTTTCAATTAGTTTTAAGAGCTTTTAACAACAGACTATGATCAACATAGTTCACTTCCCACAATGATTTGAAATTTCGCTTGTTTAACAAAGGGCAGCAGGTTGTCGCCGCTCTCCCTATCCCGCTCCCGCTCCCTCTCCCTCTCCATCTCCATCTCCCTCCTTCTATCTTTCTCCCACACACACTCAGTCTCTCCGAGAGTTAGACCCAAGGACCTTACAACTGTTGCTGTCATATGTGGAACTAGAAAAAGGAGCAAGAAAGCAAAAACGAAAACGAAAACGAAAAGGAAAACTTAAACTTCAACGAAAATGAAAATGAAAACGAAACGAAGAAACATTTTCAAGTCCAGCTTCGCTTGATGGTGCGTCCATACATCAGTGAAAGCTCGGCGTTTGTCAAACATTGGAAAAAGCCAAAAATGTTTACAAAACATGGCGGCAATGATGGCGAACAACCGACGATATTGTTCAACATAAATGAATGACATGACTCCCGGCTGTCGGTGGGCTTTGCTGTGTTTGGCTTGACGCTCACACACACACACACACACACACACACACACACAGAAACACTCGCCTGCATGCCTACATGTGTGTCCAAAGTGCTTGACACACAACGTCGTTGCCTTTGAAAATTTGTATTCCAATTTTTTTTTTTTTTTTTTTTTTGGTTTTTTGTAATATTTTTTTTAAACGTTTTTCAACAACTTTTTTCTCCCATGTAATAAAAAAAAAACATTCTTTTTTTTGTATTGAAACCGCGCCAAATCACAATTGCACGAAGGACTGAGCGGACAGGCGGACGGACGTACGGACGGACGAACAAACGAACACGGTGGACAGACGGATGAACTGACGTAGCGCGTCATGGACCCCATCCGTTGTGGGATTTTCAGTCATAGCAGACTTGGAGCGAGCGTGTGCCTCATAATTCACAGTTTGGCTTTTTGACTTGACTGGCGGTGCTCGGCTGACTTTTGGCTACACTCAACTATTCGCATAGACGCACACAGCCGCACACCGATACACACACACACACACACACACACACACGTGTGAGCGAAGTACATGCATGCATGCATGCATAGACATGTCTCCCGAACTGTCGTTTGGAATTTTCTGACAGTTGCCCCCCACATCCTTTTCTAATTCCAGTTCGTCTCATTTTCAAGTCCCTCCAATGCTAGTTAGGTTTTTTGTCCTCTTGCCCCCATCCCCCACTTCTTTTTTTTTTTTTTTTTTTTTTTGTTGTAATTTTTTACTCCAATTTCGGTAGTTTTTTCGTTAGTCGTGTACTTGTTTCGGCGTTCGGTCACTCTGCGGTGTTCGTCGCACTCCGATTTTCTTGCTTTTGCAACCTAACGTTTTGGGAAAAACCGCGCCAACATGTTCCCGATGGATGGGTTGCTGGTGGTTGCACAGTATTCCCTTAAATGTATGCTTTGGGGGCTCGGGTTATGGTAATCGAATTTCAAATTATGGCCACAGGCTATGCAAGCCCGAATAGAGGAGAAGCGAGCGCAGCTAAGGATGACGAAACATCGAGGCTAACTGTCGGTACTCCTTTTTGTTGTTGCTGTGTTTTTTTCCGTTTTGTTGTTGTTGTTATTGTAGTTTTTTCGTATCTTTATTTTTGATAATTTCTTGTTTCTTCGCATCTCTTTTCTTTCTTTTGTTGTTGTTGTTGTTGATGTTGTTGTTTTTGTTGCGACTTTCGCGGTTCTAACTGACAGTGACGTCAATAAGCGTTTCACATGCTGCTTTTGCCTTTGATTTTGCTGCTGATGCTGGTGCACATCGACTCAACGTTCCGCATGCGTCCCAATTTTTCCACCATAAAGCGCACATGTACGAGTATCGCTCGATGGTTGACGGTGCAACGGAAGCTGAGCCAGTGGCAGTGGCAGTGGCATAGGATCAAGGAGAGACGAGAAGAGCCATTGAGATTGAAGTTTTCGCTGAATGGGTGTTTTGTTGCCAAAATAATTTAATTTTTGGCTTTGAGCGGTAATTTGAAACTCAAACTCTTTTCGGCATTTCAGGAATCTGTCGTCTCGCGGAGTTCATTAGCTCAAGGGAAGTGAATTTCCTGATGGGAAGTTCAATTTTTAACAGATAAATCTGTCAGATTCCAGTGCTGGGAACTTGTGAGAATTTTCCCTTTTTGTGGGCATTTTAGTAAAAAATTTTAATCAAGTGGGAAAAGGTAAAAAATTCCCTTTTTCGCATAGTGTAAAATGTGGGAATTGGGATTTTGTACGATGGTTAACCACTGTTGACATCGCGGAAAATATATCGATCGACCAATATTGCGTTGAAATCAACTGTTTTTTTTTTTTTTCAACAAGTTTTGTTTTCAAAGAGATATCGATATTAACAAGTGCGTCGATGTTCGGTTAATCGATGTTGATTCGACTATCGAATTAGATTTAAGCATATACCATATAACCTCAGAATTTTGAGGAATTCCTTTTGTTTGGTTTTAAGAAGTTTCTTTTCAGTTTTGTTCACATAATTTAATAAATTTGTAATAAATTATATTTCAAGTGGGAATTTTTGTGGCAATTTTGATGAGAATAAAGGGAAAAAATGAAAATTTTAGGACTTTTTGAGGGAATTCGAGTCAAAAAAATACTCCAGCACTGGTCAGATTTCGAGGATTTTGAGGGATACCGTATTCATTTGTTGAAGAGAACAATTAAAAGAGAGTATTTTTTTTTTTTTATTCACACACTACTAAAAATGGTAGTTACAATTCAAATCGCACTCTTTCTCCCGACATATGAAATTCAAATGAAAATGGTACTTTTTCATCGTATGAATTTTGATGTTTATTTATTAGAGAAAGGCATCTAACAAGTACCCTTTTCATTTAGGTACCACTAAAAATGGTACTTGTTCTCCATATGACACTCGATGTTCTTTTATTAAAGAAAAGTATCTCACAAGTACCCTTTTCATTTACTACTAAAAATTGTACTTTTTCTCCATACGAAACGTAATATTTATTTATTAACGAAAAGGATATAAAAACTCCTCCTTTCATTTCTGTACTTACTAAAAATGGTATTTAAAATGCAAATAGTACTTTTTCGTTATATGAATTTTAATGTTTATTTTTTAAAGAAAATGACCTAATAAGTACTCTTTTCATTAAGTACTAAAAATGGTTCTTAAAAATAAAATGGTAATTTTTCGCCCCATCGATTTTAATCGCCTTAACGATTTAATTCATCCAAATGCGAAAATAAAAACATAAATACTTTTTCCAAACATTCCATAGATTTGCTTTACAATATCATTTCGTTTTCAACTTTACTACCCATTTTGGGTATTCTTTCATCTAATTTTTACAAATAAAAAGAATCTTTTTCTACACCTACATATGTATATCGTTGAGTGCGAATTCGCCTCACACCCCACCACATTCATCGCAATATAACTACACATAATGAGTATCATTGCACTCGATTGATATGCACACGCAACCGTTATATAATACATACATACATACTACTTATATGTTCTTCGTCCTTTTCTTCGGCTATAGACATGCCTCCTTTTGCCGGGTCCTTCACTCCAAAACATAGACAAGCCATCTTATATTTTTTCGGGTTTTTGTTCAATTTTTTCTTCTTCTTCTTCTTCTTCTTTTGTTCAATTACAATTATACATTAACAACATGAAAGCTTAAGACTATAACGCTGGGCGACCCGTCTTAGTACCCAACAACGATGTTCAAAGGAAGGATTCATTGCAGCATTGCATTTCAGCAGGATTCGTGTTGAACGTTTTTCGTAAGTTGTTGCTTCGCTGGCGCTCGCTCCCAATCGCACTAACCCACACTCACACACAGACACACACACACACACAGACACACACGCGCACGTGCACGTGCACTCCTTTCTCCACTTGTTGTCGTTTTTGTTTGTTTGTTCGTTCGTTTGCTTCTTTTGCTGATACGTTAAATGCAACTTGCTGCACGCGTGCTTCGGGCAATCCTTTTGCGTGTTCCCCCCTGCCTGTGTCCACAAGCATACCCTTAAGCGAAGTAACAGCAGATCAGATCGGAGCAGAGGCGAGTGTGGCTCTGCATTCAATGTTTTTAATTCGATTTTGCTGTCGTTTGCAATTCATTTCGATGTGAAACACTGCAACTGAATCCATTGAGCCCTCATCAGGAAGCTCTTCATCATTGTCATTGTTTTAATTATCGTCGTCATCATCGTCGTCTTCGTCATCGTCATCATCGCTCGCAACTCCGTTATTGCCAACGACGACGACGACAACAATAACAACAAAAACAATATCAACATTATGATCATCGCATTCGATTGCAGATGTAACTTAATTCCACAGCAGCTCCAGCAGCGACAGCACATCATGTTAATTGGGCGCGCAGTGTTAATTCGCTGAGAAAATGAGATTGTAAATTAGTTGAAGTCGAAGTCGAAATCGAAACTACTACGAAATCGTTCTGGGAGTATCCCATTACTTGTGTCTTTTGGGTGTTCTCCGCTTTCGGTTTTCGTCTTTTATTATTTCGAATTTTCAAATTTTCGAATTTTCTTTTTAAGGCACACACAGTTAGTCGTAGGTCTAATGGAGTTGTGGAATTTATCTTTCAATAAGGAGAAACACGGTTTTTTTTTGTCTGTTTTTCTTATGTTTTCTCACTAACCTTTAATTGATTCGATAATAAAGAAGATAAATTCCTTAACACAACAAAAAAAACAAAAAAGGATCGCATTTTTTTCTCTTTGCACTTATCATCGACATCCCTCTCTCCCCTATTCCTCTCTCTCTCCTTTCTCTTTCTCTCTCTATCTTTCTCTCTTTCTCTTTCTCTCTCTTTCTCTCTCTCTCTCTCTCTCTTCTCTCTCTCTTCTCTCTCTCTCTCTCTCTCTTTCTCTCTCTCTCTCTTCTTCTCTCTCTCTTTCTCTCTCTCTCTCTTTCTCTCTCCTCTCTCTTTCTCTCTCCTCTCTCTTTCTCTCTCCTCTCTCTATTCTCTCTCCTCTCTCTTTCTCTCTCCTCTCTCTCCTCTCTCTCTCTCTCTCTCCTCTCTCTCTCTCTCTCTCTCTCTCTCTCTCTCTCTCTCTCTCTCTCTCTCTCTCTCTTCTCTCCTCTCTCTCTCCTCCTCTCTCCTCTCTCTCTCCCTCTCTCTCTCCTCTCTCTCTCTCCTCTCTCTTTCTATCTCTATCTCTCTCTCTCTCTCTTTATCTCTCTCTTTATCTCTCTCTTTATCTCTCTCTTTCTCTCTCTTTCTCTCTCTCTTTCTCTCTCTCTTTCTCTCTCTCTCTTTCTCTCTCTCTCTCCTCTCCTCTCTCTCCTCTCCTCTCTCTCCTCTCCCTCTCCTCTCTCTCTTTCTATCTATCTTTCTATCTATCTTTCTATCTATCTTTCTATCTCTATCTCTTTCCCTCTTTCTCTCTTTCTCTCTCTCCTTTCTCTCCTTCTCTCTCTCTCTCCTCTCTCTCTCTCCTCTCTCTATCTCTCTCTTAAGCGGTCACCTACTGGAGCATTCCAAAAAGTGTCCGTTTAACCCTTGAGTCCTAACCGTCGTCGATTCGACGAACACTTTAGGCTTTTGTTTGTTTTTTCAAAAAAAGGTCTTCAGTCCTTTTTTTAAACTTATATAAAGTCCAAATAAACTAAAAACGGGACTAAAAATTTATGCGCTGCATTTTTTGAGTAAATAACACGAATTTAAATTTGGCTTCGTCGATTCGACGAACATTAGGATTGCCTTATGTAAAAACACATTAGGTCTCTAGGGTTAAAAGGGGTGTCCGCTTAAAAAAATTTTCCGCAATAAGAGAGAGTACATTGTACTTCTCTTTCGCTTTCGCTTTCCTTATTCATCTCTTCTCTGCGTTCCAAAGATCTATTGAGATCATTTTACAAGAGTCTTGTGGAATTTATCCCAGATTCTCTCTCACTTTTCCGTTGTCGTTGGAATTTGAAATTCCAATAAGAACAAGGCGTTGTCTTTTGAATCAAAACTCCACCCTTTTCCTACGTTCGAACGAAACCTTCAACTTTTTTTCTCGTTCTTCGTCTTCGCTTTTCTGCACTAAAGACCAAGAAAATCCTGTTTGCAACTCACCCCAATAACGAATTACACCAACGAAACTAGGCTACCTGAGTCATACATGATGCTGAGCGCTTTTTTCATTTGTATGGTATATTTATTTGTTGGTTTTTTTTTTTTTTTTGCACACACATCAGACAGACAAACAAACATACATCAACGAAAAATCTTAACCACAGACCAAACAGAAAATGCATATAAATATATACGAGGAAGAAATGTGATATCCAACGAAGAAAAAAAAATCAATTAAGCACCGAAAAAATTCAGCCAGCAAAGCTATACAAATGACCAAACACGCGATCGTGCAGTTTCTTAAGATTCGTGAAGTCATTGTCTCGAAGAAAAGCAGACCAAGTTCGCCGGCAGCCAGCGCTGGACCAGACTTTGTCAAAAATACAAAAAAAATGTTTTTTTCAATAAAAGAACGAAACCAAATGAGATGAAATCAAGAGAATAATAAACTTGTATGTCCATACGAAAGAACTGGTGGAGTCTGCGTTCTGCGTTCTGCGCAAGCGTAGCATTTTAACTTGGCGCAGCTGTATGTAAACATTTCGACCGGTTTTTAATGCAGGGAAAGAGCATCTTTATTCTCCTTTTTTCTACGGGTTTTCTATTTTTATATTTTATTTTCGATTCTTTGAGTTATTTATATTATTTACTTATTTATAATTCTTTGTTTGTTTATTTATTTGAATTTCTTATATATGTATACTTACATATTTTCTTTGAGAATTGTGTGAATTTTTGTTGTTCTATATGAAAGCGACCACAAGTATCGATCAGTTTAGAGCTTAGAGAGCGGGAGCGAGAGCGAGAAAGAGTGAGCGATCGAGCGAGAAAGAGAGAACCTGTTCAAAATGATTTGAGAATAATTTATGAAATGTTGAAAACTTTTGGCTACATTTTAATGACCGTCCGTCTAAGTAGTCTATGCCAATAATATTTTATGTTTTGATCTTTGGCGACCTTCGACAAGATCGTTGAAATAATGCACGAGTTCGCGACTTTTTTGTGCGTCGGCAACGGAAGCTCCAAGTGGTTGGTCTGGTTTGGCCTGGTCTGGTCTTGCCTGGCCTGGTGTGATGTGATCAGGTCTGCTATGGTATGACATGGTATCGCATGGCCTGAGCTGTTTAAATGCTACGTTGCTTGTTTCAAAATGTCAATATGCATTTATCTTATTTATATTGGTTTGTCGCATTGAAAGATGGCTCATTAGCAGTGGAATTTATTAGCTAGAAAATGCCCACATATATAATGTACATACGTCTTGCATCGAAGCGAATGGAAGACTTCAATGATTGTATGATTTTTTGCCACAAATTTCGCTTGAGGAGAAATTTTATAAAAGGAAAGAAAATAAAAATCAACAAGACACTGTTCTTCTGTTTCAAAAATATCTCAAAGGTACATATGTACATACATATGTGAGGGAATTGAAAGATCGTTTTGGAAATTTAAATGGGTTCCATGGAAGACAAAAGTTCAATTGAATCATTGAAAGGTCCCGTGCAGGAGTTCCTTTACTGCTACCGTTGAAATACCATTTCAAGAAGTACATATATATAGATTATTTGCTAAGAAGAAACCCCCCCTAAGGAAGAGTTTCTCTGGTCAAGAGGATTTTTTGTTCTTTCCACAGTGAAGGTAACGTCCATGAAAGGACATTTTGCCATCTCAAGCCTTTAGTTTTCAAAAAACTTACCTTGGAAAGGCTAACCGAACTCTTACGAAAAATTTTAAATCCCGCATTCG
The DNA here is from genome assembly GCA_020466095.1 of Chlorops oryzae. Lineage (NCBI taxonomy): Eukaryota > Metazoa > Arthropoda > Insecta > Diptera > Chloropidae > Chlorops > Chlorops oryzae. The sequence continues at coordinate 37,344,594 of CM035806.1, forward strand.
CTCCCTCGCTCGTCTCTCTCTCTCTCTCTCTCTCTCTCTCTCTCTCTCTCTCTCAGTCTCTCTCTCTCTCTCTCAGTCTCTCAGTCACTCACGATCTCTCTCGTTCTATCTCGCTCTTTCTCGCTCTCTTTTTCGATCTCTCTCTCGCTCTCTCTCGCTCTCTCTCGCTCTCTCTCGCTCTCTCTCGTTCTCTCTTGCTCCTCTCGATCTCTCTCGCTCTCTCTCATTCTCGCTCTCTCTCACTCTCGCTCTCGCTTTCGCTCTATCTCGCTCCCTCTCTCTCGCTCTCCCTCTCTCTCGCTCTCTCGCTCTCTTTCTCTCGATTTCTCTCTCTCTCTACATCTGTCTCTGTCTGGCTCTTTCTCGCTCTCTCTCCATCTCTCTCTCGCTCTCTCTCGCTCTCTCTCGCTCTCTCTCTCCTCTCTCTCTCGTCCTCTCTCTCGCTCTCTCTCGCTCTCTCTCGCTCTCTCTCGCTCTCTCTCGCTCTCTCTCGCTCTCTCTCGCTCTCTCTCGCTCTCTCTCGCTCTCTCTCGCTCTCGCTCTCTCTCGCTCTCTCTCGCTCTCTCTCGCTCTCCTCTCTCTCTCTCGCTCTCTCTCGCTCTCTCTCGCTCTCTCTCGCTCTCTCTCGCTCTCTCTCTCTCTCTCTCTCTCTCTCTCTCTCTCTCTCTCGCTCTATCTCGCTCTCAGTTTCTCACTCTCTCATTATCTCAGTTTCTCACTCTCTCACTCTCTCTCTCGCGCTCTCTCCCTCACCCTCGACAGGGCTTTTGAATGTTCTTGTATTAAGTATTTTATTAATGTATGTATGTATGTACCTATTATTATGCCATTTGGTTGGTTACATTTTTCCTTTTGCAGGAACCTTGACAATTATCATTGATAAACCAATATCATTTGACACAAAATAATTCGATTGAGTTACACATCCATACATTTATGCATACATATCTGTCTACGAATGAACGGATACCAAATAGTTGGGAAACGCAATCGAAAAAATATCCTTGGGACATTTACAAATTGCTACAAATAACGGTTAACACAATCATTCAGTGACCTATGACCGAATAAAAGTAATTTTCGTTGGTCCCCACAGTTCAATGGGTCGCTGTTTTGCGAGCGCACCCTCGCTAACGGTTCGTTCATCCATATGTATGTATGTGTGAGTGTGTGTATATCCATACGAATGTTTTTACGCTAGGGTATACGAAAATTATTTAGTCCAACGATAGACATCGTCTTCGGGTCGGTACAGTGTACAGTGTCATGCACAATTACTCGTACATTCGAATGCAATGAACAAGCCCCAATCGAGATCGCTTATCAAATGCGGCTAAACAAATCTAAAAAAGGAATCAACAGCAACAACGAATCGAGCTACACCAACGGCAACGGCAAAGGCAATGGCAAAGGCAACGGCAACGGCAACAAGAAAGTGAATGTTGTTAGCCAGCACACGACGGGCAACAACAACAGCAACAAAAAGAACAACAACGAAACGTTCAGTCAAGAGTTTATAATAAAAACTGCCCAAAAACCATTTCCAAGCCGCAGACAACAAAAATGAGAGTGTGATGAGTGAGTCAGCGAGCGAGAGTGGCCGCGGCGCGGAGTAGCAGCACAAGGGGGAGGCCAAGGAGTGAATGTAGAGTTAAGCGATTAGCGTTGGAAAAGCATATGAAGGAACTGAAATTTTTTCCGACCTAAAATAACAAAACAACAACAACAACAAAAATAATAATGAAGTTTATAGTTGAAAGAGCAACAACACCATAATAAATAGTGAAAACTATATGATGTTATTGCTGCTGTTGTTGTTGTTCGGTGCCTGAAAGTAAACAGGAAAATCCAAGGTAGCATTTACATGCATACATATGTACGTATGTATGTGGGTACGTATCTATGTATGAACGTTGCTCGAGGGCTAAGAGTCTAGATAGGATAGTTGTGCCATGATGTGGGACGAGGGAAGACGGGAGAAGCGAGAAGCGAGAAGCGAGACACCCCCGCAATGTTAGATTTCTGCTTTCTTAATGTTTTTTCCCCATATACTTGCTGTTCACGAGTTGTTGTTATTGTTTTACTTTCCCATTCAGTCCTTTAACTTACCGCAGAAGACTACGAATTTGAAAATAAAGTCAGAAATAGGAGCGCCGCAGCGGAGAAGATTTTTTTTTTTTTTTTTTTACAACCTTGAGTCTAGCACTGGCCTTCGGCTATAAAAATTTTGAATCACTTTGAGTCTTTTTTCCACTCAAAAATTATAATTACTACTTTTCTCTCGCCGTACTACCTTATGAATCCTTTCATTGAACGTAGTACAATGAAAGCTCTACTTGAGGACAGCTCCCGCAAGCGGAAAAATTTCCAACACACAATTTTTTTTTTTTTTTCAATAATTTTCATACAAACCGCCCTCTAATAAGCCAACGCTCTGATATGCGGACGCGGACACTTGATTTCGAATTTTTTGGTACTTTTCCTTGTAGAAAAATCTACCATAAGCGGATAAAAAGGCCGCGACATTCGGTGTCCGCTTATGGGAGCTTTCACTGCACAAACTACAATCGAATCTGGTTATAACGAATCCCCGAAATAATGAACAGCTTTTTTGCTGCAGAGACTTTTTTTTAATAATCAGGACTGTAGAGAGGTGGTTGGGGGGTGGAAAAGGGGGATTTTCCCCCGGGCGCGGGCTTTCTGAAGGGGCCCTCAATTGACATGGGCCTTTTTTTTGGTCGCACAATTTTGTGAGGGGACCCCCGAAAAAAATCCCCCGGTCCCCAAATTTCTCTCTACGGGTTTGTAAATAATGAACAAAAACATTCAATCTCGCTAACACGAACAATCTGGATACAATGAACAGGACGTGCAAAATTAATTCACTATATCCAGATTCGACTGTATTAGAATGTAAAGAAATTTTGGAATAGCTTATTTCGATGAAAAATTCACAAAAAAATAACCGGGACATTTCCTTGCAATTGAAAAGATTGAAAAAGCGTAAAATTTTCCATCAAAAATTCCATTCAATCATTCTTTGGGCTACTTGATATCCAAATGTGCGGCGTTTTAGAAGGAAACTTCCTAATCAAGGTGTATTTAACACGGTGATATCAATATTGCTACAAGAGAAGAAAATCTTAAACAAACACATTGCTTTGTTGTTGCAAAGAAACTAAAAATTTCAAAAAATTTCATATACCTAGTTTGACAGTTTAGTTTCAGAAAGAAGAAGACAAACGTGACAGTGACACCACCTTGTTAAATACGCCTTGCCCCTAACTAGTTTTTCTTTTTCTGCTATTGATTTTCTTTTAATCCGTTTTTTTTTTTTTTAATAGTTTTATTTATAAAAACTACCATTTTAAAAGGATTTTGGTACTTTCTAAGATACAAAAACGACAGCACTCATGCACGGAGTTTATGTTTCACATATAGCACTCAATATTTCATTGAAAAATCCCACTCGAAATTTCACTCATCTTCGTTACAGCCGGCGACCAGCCAGAAACAAAAAGAACTCAATTCGCTCTCTTTCGGTTTTTCTCTTGCTCAACATTTTCCCGCCAAAGGAAAGCAATTCGTATCGCATCCAGCGACCGCAATCAGCTAAATTTAGCGTAATTTCTTCTCATCTAGCGAATTTCTGCTCTGAATCGTTTCTTTGCCCGCTTCGGTCGTTTTGTTGCGCTTTCTTGTTCAGTCAAGTTAACGGCATCGAGCATTGCACACGGCTTTTCTGATGTGTTGCGCTTCATTGTCGTTCGTATAATAAAATCCTTCGCTCTGGCATCGCCGCTCCATTTGGTTTTACGCTAGAAAATTCCGCCAAAAAAGCCAAGTATTCTTTTTCTCAGTGAAAAACGAGTGGTGTAAAAGAGAGTGAAACCGAGAAAGAGAAAGAGAGCAGGCCGTGTGAGTAAGTTTATATTTCAATTCTGCCGCCACGAAATGTTCTCTGCCGCCGCCAGATTCCTATGAGAACTTGCTCTGCCGCCAATAGCTTGTCGGGTGCTTTCCACTCCCCGCAACTAAGTTTCTTTGTTGATTTCAGAGTTGCATGCCGTGCGCAGTGTCTGTGCTTAGTACGCTTTAGACCGTTGGCGAGGCAAGTTCGGCGATCGCTTGTGTTGTTTAAGTGACTAAAAATTAAAATTACGTCAAAATAGAGGAAAAAACAAAAACAACTACAACAAATACAAGCAAAACAAAGCAAAGATATTTCTTATCGGCTTTAATATCCAAGTCACCAAGCAAAGAAGTTGCTACGAAAGAATAAACAAAAAAAAAAAAAAAAAAAAAAAACGGAAATACGGGAAGACAAACTCGTGGCGGTTTTTAAACTCGATTTCGTTTTCGTTGGCAAATCGTATGTCTTTGCCGCTTCTTACCAAATTTTGCCGCACTTGAGACCGTTTATTATTATTAATTTTTTTTTCTTGGCTTAAACAACATCAACAAAACAGTGAAAGGAAGTTGAATCCAAGCAAGCCGCCTGTGCGTTTCGAAAAAAGCAAAGAAAATACGATAAAAAAGAATTAAAGGCAAGTGAGTAAGCTGAATTTTTCCAGTTTGACGAATTTCATCCGAGTGTCGTGTGTTTTGTCCTTTTAGTCCTTTTGAGGTTATTTCGAATTAATTTTGAAACAACAGAATTTAACGCACACCCTCGCGATATACTTTAACTATATCCCGTCTAAGCGTCTCCGTCGTCGTCGATCGCCTTTTTTGTGGGTGACATATGTTAAGCAATCGGAACAACAATACGACAACAAAAAAGAGTTAGTAATACGCCGATAACTTCTAAAGTGACGACGTTGGCAAAAGAAAATCAACAACAACAACAATAAAAAAAGAAAAACCAAATCCAAACAAAAACAAAACAAAAGAGGAGAAAAGAAGAGCAAAATGTAAGAAAAAGTCGAAAAGCCCCAAAAGCTGTGACTCTTTACAAATTTTCTTGAAAAGGTCTTATGATCTATCAAAATCTTGTTTTGTGCCATTTATTTTGTTATATCTTGAATCATGTAACAATCTTTACATAATTTGATAGCCCCCTTCACCCTTCACCCTGCGCAAAGCTCCCAGCCCCTAGCCCCTAGCCCCTAGCCCCAAGGAGCCGCGCTGTCACCGGCATTGAGATTTGGTTAAAGCGAAACATGCATGACGCCATACTCTCTACGGCCAATGCCGTAAGTAGTTCCGAAAGGCGCGCTGAGATCGTTTTGACTTGTTTTCATTTATTATTATTAGTTTTTGGTTTCTTCTTTCTTTAACTTCTCTCTCGCTCTCTCTCTCTCCCCCGCTCCAACCCACTCTACTACTTCGAGTCTCACTAATCGTACAACAAAAGTAACAGAAAGACACTAAAAGGCAACAACAATTTGTGTTCCGAGTTTCTTCCCAAATATCGCCATCCATCGCTTTAAGAATGCTCGAGTGGTGGCGGCAGGAGAAGGGCAGGGGGATTGCTAAGTTTTTGAAGTTCTTGAATTTTTGTGTTTTTTTTTTGTTTTTTTAATGAGATTTTTCCGCACATAAGGTTGAACAAAAGAATATATATCTCCTTCCCCCTCATTTTATTCATTTCTTTTTATGGGTAACATTCATCCGATTTCGCTGTCAGATATGACATTTGTCATATTAGGTCTGTTCCCGTACGAAACTGCCGAAAACTGCCCAATTTTTTTTTTTTTTTTTTTTTCAATTGTATGAAAATTGGGCAGTTTTGGGCCTTTTCTTGCAGTACCGGAACAGACCTATTGTTTGTTTTTTGACCTTGTCAGAGAAATTGCAACCCTGCAGTATTTCGCCAGTTCTGATTCTCAGTCTGTCGTAACGTGCTGTGTTCGCTCATAACCTCAAAGCTAACGAAAATTTCGGAATTTCAACAACAAGACTGTGCGAATTAATTTTATTAATTTGATATTGCATGGGGAAATTCGATTAGATCGGCGTGGATGTGAAATTGAATATTTCAAGTGAATTGAAAGACGAAAAACGAAAAACGGGAAAAACGGTATGGAAGTATTCAAAAAAAAATTTTTGTTTTCATAAAAAAAAAAAAAATCTGGTTTCGGAAGGAATGTGAAACATTTGACAAAGGCATATAAGAAATTGTAGGTTGTGCGGACTTTCCCTTTCCCAAATTTATTTTTAGTGGTTCAGAAATGAAAAACGCTTCAGAAAGGAATCAGAAATTTTCTGAGGTCTTTTTTATAAGTATAGGGGTATTCACACAGGCGTCGGAAAATAGGAAAGCCGGATACAAAAAAAGCTTAAAATTTTTTAACAAGTCGCAATTTTCCGATTTTTTTCCGACTTTCCAACGTTTTTAACAACCCGCCTTTGTGAATACTCCTTATGTCAATTTCTAACAAAGCTGAAGAGTGCCCCTTAAAGAGTAAAACTGTTTAGCATATTTTTGGTGGTTCTTATGTTTAATTATTATATTTTTTTATTTGTTAAAAATTTTACCCTTTTTCGCATGCAAATCCCCCATATATGGTTTCTGACAAAAAAACAAAAACGGACATAGGTGCTTTTTGATGAAAAACGATATGCAATAATTTTGTTTTGAAGCCTTAAGGCTGCGTGCACACCGGATCAAGCGAAACGAAACGGAAAACGAAACAAACGGTTTTCAAAAACAATAGTACATTGTGTCTTGTGAGAGCGAACACCCCAGATTAGTAAAAAAAAAATGGTTTTGACCAAGGAAGAAAACGCTTTTTCTTGACTAACGAAACTAAAACGTTTCGGTTGATCCTTTGTGCACGCAGCCTAATAAAGCGATTTGATGCGAAAGAAATTATCTTTTCAATTAGGGCTCATAGAAACAATTTACGGCCGGTACATTTTTTTCCTTCAACTTATTTAATAGATTATCAAGCCTCAAAATTACCTAATATTGCTAGAGCCCGTGGCGAGATTGCGCAGACGTCACGAAAATAGAATTTTCGTGAGTCATTTTTGAATCTCCAATGATGCAGTTCTATGTCGATCACGCATGATGATAGACATTAATTTGCTTCTAGATTAATGCAATATTTGAACCAATGCCAATCTAACGAGATACCGAGTACTACATAAAAATTTTACGTTACCAGCATTGAGTTTCATATGATTTTAAATTCAAAATTTTCAAAAATTTTCAAAATTAACCAAAGCTCGCGAAATATTTTAAAAGCTCTTTTTCACGGAACAGTGAACAGTTTTTGTTTTTATTAGTTTAAACGAGTACCCAATAGCGAGTACTCAAAAAATAGCTACATCATTAACCTGTCAAAATTGCCTCGCAACGAGAAATATTCAATTTTTCAAAATTTTCTCGCTACGAGGTCTCGCAGTGCGATACATTGGAGCTTGAACCATATGATTGAATGTATTGAAATTTGTGTGCGTCTCGTCTCGCGCTCTCGCATCGGGCTCTCGCAATGTTGGATTTTGGGCTTCATACAGTAAAGGGTTAAATTTAAAGAAAATTACAAGCTATGAAGTCAGTGTTATTCTGGTTTTGTTGCATCTGTTGCAATATTGACACCATCTTATGAAATATCCCTCGAATTTGGCAGTTGCTGCCTTTACCCCCCACTTTAATGGACATATACTCTGCTCTGAAGTAAATAATTTCTCATTATATATCAAAAGTCCATGTGACAATCATGGACCAAAACCGATAGTACAGAACAGAATAGAAATCTAAGCTGAGCCTTCAAGGAAGCTTACTGCTTCGACTTCTTAACCTGGTAGCGCCTAGCGGTGCCATATGGTATCACTGTGAGAGTTCGTTTTCTGCCATCCCCCTAACCTGAACCAGTTCAAATACATATCATTTAATTTTTTTAATTCAGGCTATACCGGGTTAATGCAGTGCTCATGCCTAGACCTAAACGCTCATTTAGCGTACTGAGCGTTTTAAAACGTTAAAGCTTAATCCGCTAAATGTGCTTTTCGGGCTAAGAAAGAACGCTGCATTAATGATTGATTGGCTGTTTAGTTACGGAATAGCGCTGAGTTACCCTAGTTACCGATTGATGCAATTTAGCATGTTACAGAACTTAATCCATTTGCCCCCCCAAAAAAAAAAAAAAAAAAAACAAGCTATGACAACAGCAATGCCAAATGTTGGCTATCCATGAAGTTCACATCTCACTGTTCGTCATAGTATTCGTTAACATTAAGGCGAAGTTTAAAGTGATGACCTTTCTATAGTAGAGAGTTGTATAGATGGCGGAAATGAGCTCGGAAGCTCTGATGACCAGAGATTGCATAGAAGCATTAATTTTAATCGAGCCAACCACTTCGTTTTTGAAAATCATTTACGTATTTAAGTATAAAAAGCATGTAAACCGCTGAGATACAAAAAAAAGATGGGTTTCTGGGTCGAAGGTTGTAGTTTTCATCGTTAGGGGCTCTCCAGTTCTGTCAGAAATGAAAAACTTCATATATAAAAAAAAAAAACGCTTCAGAATTGATTCAGAAATTTTCTGTAGTGTTTTTTTATATGAAGTTTCTCATTTCTTTTTCATTACTGACAGAACTTGAGAGAGTCCCTTACCCTTGCACGTAACTGTTCTTTCAAGAACGCAAGAAAGGAATTCAGGCTGCAAGTAATACGAGGGTAAAACAGTTTAATCGTAATTAATTTTAATTAATTTAATTTCGTTCGGAAAGCTGGCACGTTTCCCATCGGGAACCCGTCAGAGTCCTTCTCCTCCTCCTCCTCCTTCCTCGCAAAAAATTGATGGAAACATATTTTCCTTTGTGCTCATTTTTTGCAGTCTTCGATTTAACACTTCATCATCGGCTCTCAAAATACTGAAAATAGCATAGAATCAAGTAAGGCTCTTATAGTCACAGGCTAGTCGGACAATAAAATACTTGACACAGATCAGAGGTTAGCATTATATCTTTGAATATTTTTTTTTTTACGGCAGACCCTAAAAACAACATTATATTAAGACAAAATCAACCCGATTCTTAACAATCCTGGGGAACTTTTGCGTGCGAATTGGAAAAAAAATTCTCCCACTCTAAGCACACTGGAAAGAGACACGGAGCAAGAATTTGAACGATTTTTAAGCAGAGATCCGTACATACTTTTCTTTATTGATGTATAGAACACTTCATTTTTTAGCGAAGACTTCAAAACTTCAAGGGAAAAATTTTCCGTTTCCGGGGAATATTCATTAAGACTCATAGTCTGCAATCTAGGTTAAACTTTTTAAAGATTTCAACTTTCAAATGATAAGTCTTCAGGAGAGCTTAAACCAGGTTTATGCATTTTATATGAAATTTTTTTGAAAAATTCAAATGTAGCAAAGGTATTTGATTGAGTTGAACTGTTTATGAAGACTTGGAAATATATTCGAGAATTTTTCATGTTATTTTGTTTGAAAATTATTCGAGCTTAAGCGCTTTGCACCTTCGATCTGTGCGTGGCGCGGCCATGGCCATGTTTCGTCACTTCGCTTTTCGTGACTAATCAGCGCCTTTGGGGTGCTAAGGTAAACTTTCGAAGTTCTTAAACCGAGTTGAAGACTACCACCCTTTAAATAAGACTGAATATTCTGGAGATTTTCACGACCTCAAGAAACACCCCTATGCCGTCTTCTGTTCGATTACTTTATGAACACTGGTCATTTGTTTGTTTGCCATTTTTATCATATTATCTAAAAAAAACAAAATCAGATCTTAGAGCAGTTCTTATGATTTTCATAACAAAACCAGTACCGTAGTCCTGGAGGTGCCCCATTTTCGGACTTTTTCTCACTCATGTCCCCCCAAATCCGCATCCGCATCCGCAAATTTCGTCAAGATAGCTCAACTCCTTCGATAAGAAAGCTGTGTACAGACAGATGGACGGATGGACGGACAGACGGACGGACATGGCTAAATCGATTCTACTGGAGATGCTGATGATTACTTTAGACATTTTGCATGATTGTGGACATTACACACGTTCGCACAAATGCAATAAACCTTCGATTCAGAGTGAGCATGTATGACAAAAAAAGGAAGCCACTATTTTTGTTCCATTATCATAGAATGAAATTTGATTTGAAATTCAGATTTAAGTTTAAATTGAAATTACAATTATGTACAATTAAAAAAACAAATTTCTGTTCCAGTGTCTATTTCAAAGAGTAAAAATTTCCGTGACGAACCGAAATCGAAAAAAAACCGTGTGCTTTCGCCTTCTGGCCACATGTTTTGCATTAAATCTTTTCGCCCTTTTTTCTGTAAATGGCTTTGTTCGAAATGTTTTTCATTTGTTTTTTCTCTTTTCCTTTTTTCCTTTCTTTTTTGCGTTTCTTATTTTAATACATTTTTGTTGTATTTTGTTATATATATATATATATTTTTTTGTTTGATATTTCTCGCTCGAGTTTTTAAGCATGAAATCACGTTTTTAGAGTCTGTAAAACTTTTTTCGACGGTTGTTGTTTTTTTTTTTTTTTTTTTTTTAAATAAACCGCTGCACTGTGTAGTGGTAGGCAACCCATTGCGAAAGTTGGTGCCCCGATGTCGATGGCGATGCCGTTCATATGCAAATATAGACCGGAGATTAATCGATCTTCGGGGGAATTTTTTGTTTTTTGAATTTTAAATTTTTTATTTCGATTTTTTCTCGTCATTTTTTCTCAGCTTTCGAGAGCTGTATTTGTACAAAACCATTCATACTTCGTATTGTTTTCATATCCATGTTTATTCATGTTTCGTTTTACATTCGCAATTTCATTTTCTTCTTCTTCTTGTTCGTTTTCTTTTATTACATACAATTTTAAAATATGTTTATGTAAAAGGCTTAAAAGTGTCGGTGCAACATGATGACATGAATGTGTTGCTGTTGTTTTTGTTTCCTTTTTTTTTGTTTTTGGCTTCTAGTGCAGTCAGACCTCCGGTCAATTCGCCTCTGCAGGGAAATAGAGCCGCTTATACCTACATATACATATACATGTATGTGGAGTTTCCACTGTGCCGGAAAGTGTGGTTATGAAACATTTTTCGAGTCCTTAAAATGTTTTTGGTCACTCTTTCATCTTTTTATGGCGGATAGCTGAGTGTTTCAGGTTTTTTTTTTTTTTTTTTTTTTTTTTTTTTTTTTTTTAAATATTTTTTTTCGGATGGATTTCTTATGAGAGCATTGGTTCGGAACTCAATTCAACAGAAGCTTTTTAAAAATATCCTCTAAAAAATCACAGAATCAACAAAAATCATTTTTTCTTCTTCTTGTATGCATTTGTTCGAAGATTAGTCGGTGTACGATTTATTCCACATTGAAGTTTTAATAGTGGAAAAAACTTTTCAGTTTGTGAGTGGTTTATTCAGTGTTGCCGGTGTAATGGCTGGCGTCATGCATTTCTCCTGTTTTCTAAACAAAAAAAAAAAAAAAAAAAAAAATGGCTATGAAAAATTCAACACATTAGCGTAAGTCTTATAGAGGTCTTTTTTATTTATTGCGAGGGGCAGAATTATCATTTCCTCCATTGTGCGCCCATTGCGCCCAGGTGTCGAAATGGCTTGCTACAAAAAACCCTCAAATCCGCTATTCTGGCATCACTGCTTTTATTTTTGAGAAAAAAAAGAAAAAACAAGTAAAGAAGTTTACATCGGCAAAGCCGATTGCACACATACCTTTTCCTCAGCCTAAAATATGTTAAAACATTACCTTAACGAAAATTCCTGCCGTTTTCGTTGTTCTAGCTTGGATATCTATTTATACCTTATCTGTACTTCGATTTAGGTTCTTAAACTCGAGATTATTATTAAGCAAAAAAATTTCGCGAATGGTGGTCATGGTCAAATTTTAACCGTTAGAGGACAATATGTCTAGCTGCGAAATACTCAATTCAAAATAGTGAAAATCAAATTTTCGCGAATTTCGCGGATGGTGGTCTTGATCACATTTTAACCCTTAGAGGAAATTTAGTTTAGCTGCGAAATACTCACTTCAAAATAGTGAAAATCAAATTTTCGCGAATTTCGCGGATGGTGGTCTTGATCAAATTTTAACCCTTAGAGGACGTTTTGTTTAGCTGTGAAATACTCAATTCAAAATAGTGAAAATCAGGTTTTCGCGAATTTCGCGGATGGTGGTCTTGATCAAATTTTAACCCTTAGAGGACATTTTGTTTAACTGCGAAATACTCAATTCAAAATAGTGAAAATCAAATTTTCGCGAATTTCGCGGATGGTGGTCTTGATCAAATTTTAACCCTTAGAGGAAATTTAGTTTAGCTGCGAAATACTCACTTCAAAATAGTGAAAATCAAATTTTTGCGAATTTCGCGGATGGTGGTCTTGATCAAATTTTAACCCTTAGAGGACATTTTGTTTAGCTGCGAAATACTCAATTAAAAATAGTGAAAATCAAGTTTTCGCGAATTTCGCGGATGGTGGTCTTGATCAAATTTTAACCCTTAGAGGACATTTTGTTTAACTGCGAAATACTCAATTCAAACTAGTGAAAATCAAATTTTCGCGAATTTCGCGGATGGTGGTCTTGATCAAATTTTAACCCTTAGAGGAAATTTAGTTTAGCTGCGAAATACTCACTTCAAAATAGTGAAAATCAAATTTTCGCGAATTTCGCGGATGGTGGTCTTGATCAAATTTTAACCCTTAGAGGACATTTTGTTTAGCTGCGAAATACTCAATTCAAAATAGTGAAAATCAATTTTTGCGAATTTCAAGAATGGTGGTCATGGTCAAATTTTAACCCTTAGCGGTCATTTCGTTTAGCTGCGAAATACTCAATTCAAAATAGTGAAAATCAAATTTTCGCGAATTTCGCGGATGGTGGTCTTGATCAAATTTTAACCCTTAGAGGAAATTTAGTTTAGCTGCGAAATACTCACTTCAAAATAGTGAAAATCAAATTTTCGCGAATTTCGCGGATGGTGGTCTTGATCAAATTTTAACCCTTAGAGGACATTTTGTTTAGCTGCGAAATACTCAATTCAAAATAGTGAAAATCAATTTTTGCGAATTTCGCGAAATGTGGTCATGGTCAAAATTTATCCATAATGGACGACTTTATTTGGCGGCAAAATACACAATCAGAAGAAGCAAAAAAATAATTTTTGTATTCAGATATGAGAATAAGAGAAAGAGTGTTTTTTTCTATTGTGTAGAATGATGACCATAGTTATAGCGATGTCGCAATTTTTTTTCAGCGAAAGCTTAAGTCTACATAGTAGCTATACACACACCAAATTTCAATAAGCTGGGATGTATAGTAAAAAAGTTATCCAGGAAAAACGTTAAAAATCGTGATTTTTGAAACTTCTGAACCACTTCCCACGACCCAAGAAGGGACTACGAAAAAAATTTGTATGCAGTTTTTCGGAAATTTACCTGGTTGAAGTCCATGCCAAATTTCAATATGATATCTTTCATGGCTTAGGAGTAAATTACGAAAAACTAAAGTGTGACCGACAGACAGACAGACAGACAGACAGACAGACAGACAGACAGACAGACAGACAGACAGACAGACAGACAGACAGACAGACAGACAGACATGGCTAGATCGATTCCTCTTGTCACCCTGATCAAGAATATATATATATGTCTATATCTACCGCGACTCCTTTGGTATGTTACATACACCGTGCCAAACTTAATATACCCTTTCCTTCGGAAAAGGTATAAAAATATGCCGGAAAGTTGTTAAGGCTTTACGGTGAACAAAAATGGATCGAAAATTGTTCCGTAGTAGCATATAAAAGTGAACATTGGCTTTTAAACCTAAACCTAATTCCTATGACCGCCTATGTATGTATGTATTTATGTTGGAGTGGCTGAAACTTAGGCCGTAGGTATACCGGCCCGTTGTGATACCACGAGGGCATTTTATGGTGTTTGTGTGAGTGTATGTCTTTTTGTGTAGTGTGGGTGGGTCCCCTAACATTCGAGTTTTTGAAAATCCATTGCTAGGCTTGGAACATCACAACCCGTTTCGACTGTGCGGGGAATCGAACCTCGGAACCTCCCTTACGCTATCCCAGAGCCACATGTGACCATCTATGGACGGGCATAATTTTTCGTGTTTTTTCCTTCTCTGCCTTCTCTGAAAATTCCCTGTGGAAATCGCAATGACTTCTGGAGTCCATAAAAATTTACTTCTCAAAATAAGTAAATTCAGGAAACATAGACTTAAGAATGAAAGAACTCCAACAGCTCTATTCGAAATGAATAGTCCCCGGGAGTGTTTTCTCCAGAAAATTTTCTCCGCCGAAAAAGGAGATATTCTAAGGGTCAATTGAATAAAAAATTTGATGACCTCTTCTTTGGTTCCTTTTATGTTCGTTTCCGCAGTGTGTTAAGAGGCAGAAATCTTTTTTTTTTTTTTTGTTTTTCAATTCCGCACGGAAAAACTTCCGGGTAATATTTAGTATGGGGCTGTAAATTTCCGGTCTGCTTGAGCCCATCCGTTGAAATTTCTTCAATTGTAGAGATGAACAAGAACTACATGGGGATAGCTCTGTCTACCGTCAGCAGTTTTGAGCGATTTCTCGGAGCTTTCAGGATAGGGGCGCCTATGTTCGTTTTGAATTCGAATAAATCGATTTCAATGCTAATAAAGTCGATTGCCGTGCACTCTCTGCTAGCGGACAAAGTTGCTTTTTTGTCCCGTTGGTGTTCGCTGATAAGAGATATCTCAGGAATGTTTGAACCTAAGCCATTCTCTTTTCGTTCTTTTATGCGCCGAAGACATTTCGATGTGTTCTAGCTTACTGCGTACCTTTTCTTTCGTTCACGTGCACCTCGATCCGTGGAAATTCGTTGTTGAATTGTACTACCACGGCCGTCTTGGTCGTCTTGTCTTGATGATTGGCCGACAAATGTCAAAGAATTAGTGCGTGTTCGAAATGTTGCAAGAAAAACTGCCTAAATGCCGTCTAATTAAGCTCATGCCGCCAAAGAAAATTGACAATTTGAAGCACTATTTTTCGAATCGATTTTGAACTGAACTTTGTGGTTTAATCGCATGATGATAAAGTTCAGCCTAAACAAAAAAAGATATAAAAAAGAATTCCTAAGGTTTCGCATTTTTTTTTTTTAAAGGAATTCATGCGGGCAGAGGCACTGCGCCTGTATAGCGTTCGTATCGTACGAATGGAAAAGCAATTAAAAAGATTAATTTATATTTATATATTTCCTTTTCATTTTTATAAGGAAGTCATAGTATATTTTTCTTTTACGTCTCTCTCTCTCTCTCTCTATCATGCAGGCATTTAAACCGCTCTTCAAGTTCAAAGCGAAAAAATTAGTTGATGACCTTAAGTTTAAAAAAGAAATCAACTTCCAATGCTTCAGCAGATCTCGTTTGATTGTTTTTCTCTTTCCGTATTTCTTTAGTTTTGATAGCAGCATTCAAAAAAAAAACAAAAAAAAAACAACCGTTTCAAAATTTATACATAAAACAATAAATAAGTAAAAAAAAATAATTAAAAAGAATTGAAAAAAATATAGGTACCTAATAAGAAATGGGGGAAAAAGAGTCGAAATTTATTTCAAAATGAAGTCCAAGAATCGAGCAAGATGAACGCTAAACTAAACGCAGCTCTGGCTCGGGCTCTGGCTCTGGCTGGCTGTGTCTGCTTAACACAAAGTAACGAACTTAAGTGTGTCACCAACTGCAGAGATCCCGTCGACCGGTTTCTCATAAAAAGGTCTCTCGTCTTATTTTCAGTTTTGTTTGGTGTCTTTATTCTTTATTCTTTTTATTTTTTTTTTTTTTATGTTTCTTTTATTCCATTAAGTCCTCGTTTATGAGCATTCTTCTTTGCGTTTTGCGCTGTTTTTGTATTTTTTTCCTTTTTTTAAATATTTTTGTCTCGTTTTGAAGACCTTTTGCTTAAGCCGAGTCGCCTCGCCGCCTTGCCACCGCTTCTTAACTGGTTTTTCGAATACTAAGCTCAGTGCTACGCTTTGGCGCTGTGGCGGCTCACGGACTGGTTTTTGACGCTCGCCTGAAAGTGGTTTAGGTTATGGTCGCGCTGTGTGCTGTGTACACCCAAATGAAAGTAAAAGCTAGTAGTTCATGCTAATAATAGTTTTTTATACTCATACATAATTTTAAATATAAAGTAATAATAAATAAAAGAGTAAAATCAAAAATTAAAGAAAAAAGAAAAACAAAAACAAAAACCATAATCAACGTAAAAGGTCGAACGTGGGGTGGTAACGCATTGTGCTTGCCTCTTTTTTTTTGTGGTCAATTCTGAGGTGGTTAATTGAGTTTTTAATGGCGTTTTAGAAATTTTTTCAAAATATTTTCAAACTTTAAGAAAAAGTAGAGAAAAGCCTTTGTTTTTGTTTAAAATAAACTGAATTATCTAGACCGATTCTGAATACTCGCGGGAAATGAATTCCCGGGGAATTTACTTTTCTCGAGACTAAAATTCTCCTATATTAAATAGATAGGATAGGTAAAATTATGGGTATGGGTCAAATGCCCATTCTCCATCATATCTCTTCCTCCAAAATATTTAAGAAAGAAGAAGTTGACTCTCGAGAAAAGGCAATTCGCCGAGCTTATTGATTTTCCTTTAAAAAATCGCATAGCTTTAAAGTTTTTATCGCATGTGATGTTTTTTTTTACAAAATATTTTTTGTGCAATAATAATAATTTTGCATAATTCATTTTTTCAGTTACTATTGTTTTTCTTTTTGTTGTTGTTATTGTTTTTTTTTGTTTTTGCTGTTTTTGTTTTTGTTTTTGTTTTGGTGCAAACGAATATCGAAGACAACATCAGAAAAGGCATTTACCACCAATTGATGTTGCGCTCTCAATTAACCTTTCTTATTAAGGGGGAATACTGCTGATGCCTCCGCCGCTGCCGCCTCTGCCGCCGCTGCCGCCGCCAAGACGTACATTAACCTTCAAATTAGTCGAGCACATGCGTGCGATGAATTAAATTAAAGAAATTTTTTTGTACAATTTTAAAGCATTGCGTTGCAGCATTATTAACATACATACTATTTGTGGTGTGTCTGGCCATCTGTCCGTCCGTCCGTCCGCCTGTCTAGTCTTCTTGATTCCATTAACGAAAAAGCATTAAAGAAAAAGAACAAGAAAAAAGAGAATATGAAATGAAAATAAACTTTTAAAAAATACCAAAATTTTCATATAATATAGCTAATAATGAGCAACAACAACGCGTCGCGACGTGATCATTTTATACAGTCAAGTTTCTATAACACTGGCTTACAAAAAAAAAAAAAAAAAAAACGGACCGCTGAAAGACATTTTTTCAAAAGCAATTCGCGTTCGCTTTTTTATTGACTTGTTATTTATGCATATATGCCTATAAGAGCGGGTCGATTCATTTTCGCAAAAAATGGTACCTATAGTTCCTTGTAAGTCGTCACCAAAATTTGTCAATGACGATAAGTTTTCATTGAAAAAAATTTAAGAAAAAAAAAGAAAATTCAATGAAAACTTATTGAAAACCTTTGACGTCGATTTGCGCGGAACAGGCATTGGCTTTAGGACCGTGGTTTCTGAGCGAAATTTTCTTAGAATTTTCCGTAGATTACGATTTTGCTATGCCATTTTTGATTTTGATTTTTTGATGTCAAAACCCATATAAAAAAAATCATCTAACCCGAAAATAAAACCCCGGGTTAACATTTAACTCTGAGGTTAGCGCAGAGTTGCATTTGAAAATTTCAGTTACATTTGCTAACACCGAATACAAAAACCGGGTTAATATTTAATACGGCACTGACAGGGAAGCTTTCCCGTGCAGCAAATGAGAGGTGAAGGATGTGTTTGGAAATGTAAATTTTGATCACAGGTCGTGGAACATTTTGTGATGCCGCTTTCATCATTAGCTCCATTAATCTATTTTTGTTCCTGCGACATTATCGCATGCATGTAATGAAAACAGCGGCCATCTTCTAACAAACTTCATTAACAGTTAGAATTAGTAATGCGAGTAGCCGCAGTATGAATTTTCACCACTTCGGAAGTAGTGCAGAAGTAGTCCACTTTCCGGCTGGGTCATATGACTTTAGTAAACCCTAACTCGCTCAAAGCTGATATGAACGCTTTGAGTTAAAGTATCGGGTTAAGAACTTAACCCCTATAGTGAGAACATAGCGTTACGAACTTATTTACTTGTAACCAAAAAAGTATTCCGCTGCCGAATACTTGTCGAGCGTTTGCTACATTATAGTGCTTTAGTACCTCAATAGAAAAGTTTGCATCTAGACCTGGCGTGGCTCAGTGGACAGAGTGGGTGGCCAAGAATCCGAAGTGCTTGGGTTCGAGTCCCACTCTGGCAGGCGGCAAATTTTTTTTTTTTATTAAAAAAGAAGGCTTCCAAATCCAACTCCTAGGAATTTTGCTACGAAGGCCCTTTTATTTCTATTATTAATCTCTTATTTTTTATCCATTGGAGCACATTTTTGTGGACTTCAACTTTTTTCCACTTTTTCTTGCTTGCCCGGAGGTTCGAACTCGGGCCTTCCGACTGCTAGCTCAGGCACTTTACACTGCACCATCGCCACCTCTGATTAAAAGGCAGGAAATACAATATTTTATAAAATATTGCAGACAATTTTAGCAAGGATAATCTATTACGAGTGTGCTTTCGGTAATGCATTTTGTCGGCGCAATCCATTAAGCAGTGCGCCGCTGGGTTGTTGATATTGCGCGCATCAAATGAGCTTTAAAAAACGAAAAGTGCCACCATCTCAAATCAAATATAATACATGATACAAGAAAACAAGATAGCGCCATTGCAGAGAGGAAACGTCACGAACTCAAAATCGCGATTCGTTATTGTTGTTTCCCATGTTAAACCGGCTTTTTACTTTTTTGAATAGCATGGGAAACAACAACAATTTCTCGCTCAGTGACGTCACAAACTCAATTTTCGGCTCTCAAAGAGAGCCTCAAAATAGCGGTACTGAAGTGGCGCTATCTTGTTTTTTTGTATCATGATATAATATAAAATATATAATTTTCCCAAACACACAAACATTTGGGTGAATCAGATTACGGGTTGGTTTTAGTTTGAATACTAAAAAAACGTTTAATACCATAGTTCCGACTATATTTTGGTCTAAAATGAGGACAATCATAAACGTCAACAATCGCGGTTATAATTAGTTGACGCTATCCCGAATGTACTGTATTTGATTTCGTTTACTTTTCCAATGAATATTCTTTAAGGTTTGTATAGCCAAAAAAAAAAAACGTGTTTTGGGTGTTTATTTTTTCCATTTATTGCTAACTATCTCAAGAATATTTGTTTGCTCAAATAAATTATATGCATGATTGGAAAGAAAAATATTTGACCTCCAAAATAATCTACCGTTTCTTCTAATTGATGCCTGAGTTTTTCAACTGCTGGCAATTTAAATGACAAAGAATTCTTTATCAAAAGTTTCTTTTCCCAATTTACGAAAATTCATTTAAGTATTTGAGCAATAAAATTTGTTAAAAAAAATGTTGTCTTTCTTGTGAATGACTGTTGTTTTATGTATATAGAAAATTCTATTCGATCAAAATCGGTTGAGAAACAAAGGACCTATGGCGTATCACGCTAGCGAACACTCTGACATCGCGTGGGTGAAAATCCCAAATTTTGTAAACCAGTGTAATTTGGATTTTCTACATTTCTACATTGATGCTGATGATTCAGGTGGTGGTGGTGGCGGCGGGTGGCAAAAACATTTGAAGAAATTACTTAATACATTATTTTTTCCTTGAGCTGTGGCCTCTCAGTTCGGCTAAGAATGGAAAACTCCATATAAAAAAAAAAGGCTTCAGAGAATTCCTGACAGGTTATTTCACGCTGCAGTTCTGACGGCTGGCCTCTCAGTTCAGTAAAAAGGTATCTTAATATTTTAGTGCTTTTTTTTTTTTGCCTAAAAGTGCACATCGAAACCCAGGCTTTCCTAGCAGTAATAATTGAAGATGAATTGTTTCTCGCAGAAAAGTGACAGTTGACAGAGTCAAAATAGTTTGAAGGTGTGGTTTAATAATACTTAAAAATATGTTTCTATTTTGAAATTCAAACTCAATGTGATATTTGAATCCAGGGCTGTTTAGAATATTTTTATGATACTCGTTTTTCCTCGGCGAAATAGCCTAGGTATTTTCGCGGGTATTTCATACCGAACTGAGGCGAAACCTTTGGTAAAAAGGCAGACCCCCCCATATATGTATATATAGTAATAGGGATACCACCATAAATACATACGACTGAAAAGCCGCTCAATTTATGAGCATGGGGCGAAAACATGTTCTATCCTTATCAACCGCTCTTGTCCCAGACTTCTAAGTTACTGCCAGGATGAAAACGATATAAACGAGCGTAACACAGAGCGGACCCATGTTGTTCGGGGTCCTCCAGGCTTCCTTCTGCCTTGAGGATTCCACACAAAAAAGCCATTGTAGCAAGGTAAATACATTGGTAAACTATAACTTAACTAGAGCACGAGTAAAAAAACCTAAGGCCAATTAAGGAAACTGATGTCGTTAAGCGCCAATACGGGCCATTCTTGACAACATTCTTGACAATAGGAAGCTGGCAACATTTTTCCCAATAATGCATAACATTGAACCACAATTTTTATGTTCTCAATTATCCAAAATGATCATAAAATAAGTAAATCAAATAAATACATAAGTAAAAATAAAAGTGGTAGATTTTGACCTAGCGTGGCAGAAGTGGTACAAAGTGAAATTAGTGGTAGAAGTCCGAGCAACGGTTGGCGTTCCCAAAATAAGCCGCCTCAATTCTCAGAAGCTCAAAAATTTGATGTTTCAAAACCGAAACTCTTTAGGCACTCCACTCTGCTCCACTCCACTCCACTCCACTCCACTCCACTCCACTCCACTCCACTTTAGGCACTGATCAATCACAGTCAAAAAGTGACGAAATGTGGTCATATCCGGCAATCGAGGATGCGCGCCCCATGCGGTTTTACCTCGAATAATTTGAAATATTCATTGGAAAAATAAAAATTCGGTACCGCTTCTCTAGATACATTGCTAATAAGATTCTTTTACTAAAAGTCGTCTCGTCTTTGAGATGGAAGAAATTTCTTTGGATAAAATGATGATTCGAGCTATCGAAGTTTGACTGTATAAATATTTTTTCGGTTGTATATAGAGTGTTTACGAACAGCAGCAGCGGCGACGGCGGCGCGCATTTTTATATCTTTTCACATTCGAGCGAAATGCCAAAGTTTTTCAAATTCAAATCTTTATAATAATATACCTACACCTATACAATGTGCATACATATACTTAATACAAACTGTGTGTGTGTGTGTGTGTTGTGTGTGTGTGTGTGTGTGCGAATGTGTGAGTAGGGCTATGCATTTGTAGCAATGTAGTGAGTTATTAATAATTACAAAAATAGAAATGAAAAAATAAAAGTACAAGAGCAGCAATAAAACAACAAGAAATACTAAAAAAAGAAAATTAAGAAATTAAATGCCGAAGCTTGGGAGCGGGAGTGAGAGGGAGCGGCGGAAGAAGAGCTCCAAATCTAAATTCGCTTGTTGAGGAAGTGAACAGAAGAATCAGCATGCGTCTTTTTAGTTTGTTTTTTTTTGGTAATAATTCGGAGATAAGCACAAATATTGGCTTGACTTTATATATTTGTCTCCGTCTGTCGGTCCGTATCGGTGTCTAAGTCAGTCTTTTCTATCTGTATGTCCGTCTGGCCGTACGAAACTTCTATCAAATGCTAACCTGCAAGATCTGCGTGAATCCGAATTTCATGAAAGAATATCAATTTGAATTGAATGTTTTTCGTATGTTTCAATTTTTTATTTGAATTTCAGTTTTTTTTTTTTTTTTTCTTTCTTTCTATATGAATTTATGTGCCACATGTGGAACTGACGTAATAGCTGCAGATATGGCACAAACATAAGTAGCAACTCAGCAGCACGCTCTTCGAATGTAGGCACCTTTGTTGTTGTTGTTCTTATTATAGTTGTTGTAAAAACGGCAGCGTGTTTTATAAAAATTCTATTTTTAAGAAATAATTTCGAAATGAATTTTTCAATTTTTCTTTCATTTTCTTAAACTTCAAGAAGAAATTGAAAAAAAAAACAAAAAAACTGAAAAACAGAAAAGCAAAAAATTCACTCGATTTGTGTAATTTCTGAAGCAGTTGTTCTGGCCAAGAATTACGTTGCAGAAAAATCGACTTCCATTTGGAGTGACCTAAAATATAATTGTGGCTATCTATAATTTATTAGAAAAGCAATGGCGGAAAACGGTGAAGCGAAAAGGGAATTTAAAGCTTTTAAAATATACTACAATTAGGTATTAAAAAATTCTTTTTTTTTTTGCGCTCCTCAGTAAAATTTCGGCAATTTAAAACTTCGCTTAATTTTACTATGGCAATTTGTAGGTAAAAGTGAGCTCTACAATCCTCCAGAATAAATGTTATCTTGTATGTGCCCTGCGGTGATTGAAACTATTCCCCGCCTAGTCACAAAAATGCCAGGACTACTCCCTTTTCATTTGCCAACCAATGCTTTAAACTGCCGTTCTTCACACTGAGCTGTCTCGCATGTAACTACTCCACGAGTAGACCTATTTGTGGTCAATTAGCGCTCAATTGTCATATTTGTACAAGTTAGGTCTAATTTTTCAAGTTCACTTATTCATGACCAATTGTGGGTACATACTCAAGTCCCCGTCAATTCTTACAAGTACGCAAAATACTCTTCACTTCGACTAGTCATATTTCAAGTAACCTCAGAGCAACCTCACAGTACTCCTTTTTAGTAAATTGACCTCTACATTCCCTGCATTAATGAGCCGTTCAATTTCCTAAGCTAAGGACTGGCCTTTAACCGGCCCAAAGCCTACCTATTATATTGTGCCAGGTCGCTCCCACAAATTCGGCTAGTCGGCGGTCGGTAATCAACGGGTTGGCTCAAGGGTAGCCTGTAAATGACACTTTCATCAACTAAGAAAATTTATAAGAAATTGATTTTTTATTTTCCCCATTTGACTAGCCTTAAACCAGACAAAATTACTACAATTGACCCAAAAAGAACTGAACTATGTTCAGCCGTTTTGCGGACCGGTCCTTCTTCAATGACAGGCCCATGCTAAAAAGGTCAGTTGAATACATTAGAAGTGGAATTATAAGGGGACTAGTAGGTACTGGTAACATGAGGGACTGACCGAAGGCTACAGTTTGGGTCAGTCCATATTACTGCAGGGTTGCTGCAGTGTGCGTGTGCGGATGAAATCCAAGCACACGTAGGTGCCAGCATTGCCAGACATCCTGCGTTTCGTGGGAAGTTTTTCTTTTTGTTATGTTCATAAGATTCTTCACCATTTAAAAAAAAAACTTGAAACAATAATATTATGAAGCAACCCTGGTTGTGTGAGGGCATGTGAAGGGAATGGGGTTTTTTTCTTTAAGAGAAAATGTAATAAAGTTTCTCTCGCCTTTTTTGTTTTGTTTTTTGGAAGAAATGTCATATGGCAACGCCGGTGCGACCACGCTTTCCTATCGTTTTCGACACTACATTATTACATCTTTCTTTCACTTCCTGCGTCTCATGTATAAATTGGACAATCTCAATCGATAGCATTGCCAGTGATGGCCCTGGTTAGTGGGCAATGGTTATGAGAGATGTTTCGTCCTTTCACTAAAAATGCTGCCCGGTAGATACATTTGCCATAGAGAGAAGGAAGGAGACTTTTAGTTTTCAAAATGACATACGAATTCTGGCGCGTAGTTTCAGTTTCTTTTGCGCATTCCTTTCGTTTCATATTTAATTCCATTTGAAAGATTTACAAAGTGCGTCACGATCGGTCGATCTTCTTTTCATTTTCGACCTTTTTATTTTTATTTTTATTTCTATTTTTATTTTCTTTCTTTCTTTCTATTTTGCTTCAAATATTTTTTGCTTCGCATCGTTGTTTCTTAGAAGAGGAAAAGTATTGTTGACGACGAAAACTTGTTACCCATTCATTTTCGCTGTTGCAATAAGTTTTAAACTTGTGGGCGTGGGTGTCAGCCGAAGACCAATGGACGCACGACGACGGGGTTGGGTTGACGTTTTTTTTTTATTTACTTTTTTTTCTTCTTCATTATAATCAGAGGAACTAGAGAAACAAAAACCAAAGTCAAAATCAAAATCAAACTAAATTTGAAATTACCAAAGAAAAGACACAAATCTTGAAACTGTCGTAGCTTCTCGATTTCGTTATGAATGGATAAAAGCATTAAAAGGAAAAGAGCAAAAAAATATTCAAGCCCACGCGATATTAAAATAATATTGTAAGTAAAATCTGCAAGTTTAAGATAGAAGCGGGAAAATATATGTACATACGTACGTCTGTGCATATTGTATGTGAATTTAGTGTGTATGCGCGGACTTAAAAACCTTAAAGTAGACACGTCAAAATTGAGAGATTGCACAGCTGACATCATAATTCGAAGTTAGTTAAATAAGCTCAACGTGTGAGATCGTATAATTTGGACTTTCCATAGACGTGCTTCAAGTCGTTTTTCTTTCAGCGATTATGGTTAAAAGCTGCTGCTAAGATCAAAATAGAACATTGCAAAATATTCAAATGAAGTCAGTGTGGAGAGAGAAAAGAGTACAAATAGGTACAGCGCTTGAGAGTGACAGAGACAGAGGAAAAGAAATAAAAGATATGGTTAGAGATGGAGAGGTGAAAATAGCGGTGGAAAAACGGTTGGCAAGAGGGATGAAAGAGAAGGAAAGAGGATGGAAAGAGAGGTGCAAAAAGATGTGCAAAGAGAGGAAAATATAAGTGCAAAGAGATGTGCAAAGAGAGGGGGAAAGATAGGTTGAAAGGGTGGAATAAAGAGAGAAAATAGAGAGAAAGCGAGAAATAGAGAGAAAATAGAGAGAAAGCGAGAAATAGAGAGAAAAGGGAATACTGAGAGAGAAAGAGAGAGAGAGAGAGAGAGAGAATAGGAATAGGAGAATAGAGGAGAATAGGAGGGAGGATAAAGAGAGAATAGAGAGAGAGAGAATATGAGAGAGTAGAGAGAGAATAGAGAGAGGAATAGAGAGAGAAGTAGAGAGAGGAATAGAGAGAGAGGAATAGAGAGAGAGAGGAATAGAGAGAGAGAGAGGAATAGAGAGAGGAATAGAGAGAGGAGTAGAGAGAGGAGTAGAGAGAGTAGTAGAGAGAGTAGTAGAGAGAGAGAGAGGAGTAGAGAGAGGAGTAGAGAGAGGAGTAGAGAGAGTAGAGAGAGGAGTAGAGAGAGTAGTAGAGAGAGGAGTAGAGAGAGGAGTAGAGAGAGGAGTAGAGAGAGGAGTAGAGAGAGGAGTAGAGAGAGGAGTAGAGAGAGGAGTAGAGAGGAGTAGATAGAGGATTAGAGAAGGGAGTAGAGAGAGACAGGAATAGAGAGAGGAGTAGAGAGACAGGAATAGAGAGAGAGAGCATTAGAGGCAGATAGGAAAAGAGAGAGGTATGAGAAGAGAGAGAAGAATCAGAAGAGAGATAGAAATAGATAGAGTTAGATAGAGAGAATAATAGAAAAATGCTGATAGAAATGAATAGATTAGAGATAGAGTAGAGAAAGAGGTAGAGAAAGAGGTAGAGAAAGAGGTAGAGAAAGAGGTAGAGAAATATGTAGGTACAGAAAGAGTTGGAAATAGAGGTAAAGATGAAAAGGACTGTATAACGAAATAAAAAGACGCCGAAGGAGATCGATAACGAAAGATTCAGAAAGAGAGGGAAAGACAAGCTGAAAGATTCAGAAACGGACTCACAGAGACAAAATGATAATCACATTCCGTTTCCGTTTTTCTCTCAATTAATCAATTTTATTTTTGGATTTTCTTTTCCGAAAACATATTCCTTCTTAAATGATCACAGGCATTTTGTCTTCATTATTCTTACTTTTGTTGTTGTGATCGTCGTTGCTAGCATTAAACGATTTATGTGAAATAATTCAAAGAACATCGATTTATTTTCAAAGCGCTTGTTTCTTTGGCTTTTCGTTTAAATGCCATTCGACTGGCCTTCCAAACAGCTAATTTTTCTTTCGTGTTCTTGTTTACCTCCGCATGACACATATTTTCATATTCCTATTTTAGTTCATTGCTGGCATGGTTTCTCATTGCCCATTGGCAAATGAGGCAAAAAAAAAAAGCGCAAGAGAGCGAAATTATCAATACTCAACCGTAGGCTAACAAGACAATAATAAATGTTCAACAAAAGCAAAAAAAAAAAAAAAAAACAAAATTCTCTTATCAATATCGTTGATTAGATAAGACTAAAGCGTCAAAAGCCATCATTAAACTAAACAGAGCAGGTTCTTAAAACTTTTCCTGGGGGATTTGAAAATAATATAAATACATACATACATACATATATATGTATACATAAACAGTTGAATCTCTCTGTAGGGAATTCCAAGGGACCGGAAAAAACCTTTACAGAGAGAATTCGTTATAAACAGAAGACAAGCTCGTAAAAAAGAAGCGTAAGGGGCTTCAGACGATACGTTATAGACGAGTTTCGACTGTACGTTGCATGTACATATATAAAAAATCAGGGACGTGAACCGGTTTTGAATCGGAAAACCCGTTTTTATCCGCTGATGAACCGGACCATTAACTTGATTGGTCTAGCCGTTTCGGAGGAGATCCGACCACGGACGGACGGACAGACGGACAGACAGACAGACGGACAGACGGACAGACGGACGACAGACAGACAGACGGACAGACAGACAAACGGACAGACGGACATGCGGACGGACGGACAGACGGACATGTCTAAATCGATTCAGTTTTTGATCCTGATCATTTCTATATATATATATGTCTATATCTCCGGAGCTTAGTTCTCCCTGTTACAAGATTTGCACAAAACTAATATACCCCGCTTACGCTGGGTATAAAAATCGGAGCCGATATTCTTATGAAATTAGTATCGATTGCAAATTTTAACCCTGAATGATAAAAAATTGCGTTAGAAGTGGGAACACGTGTTAACAAATATTTTCAGTTTGAGAAATTCCCGAACCGATGAACCAAACCGAAACCCCGGTTCAAAGAAGTAGAAAACCCGGTTTGGCGAACCAATCCAAAAGTTCAAACACGGCTCGAACCGTCGATCCGAACCGGCAAAATTCACGTCGCTGATAAAAATTTAATAAATCGCAAAGAAAAAATTTTTTTTTTTTTTAATTTGAAAATTTAAACTTTATCCGATGGGAAGGAAAATCCTTAAATCTTTGACGCTTTCAAGTCCAAACTTCCTCTTCTGGTCCCCTGAGTCACGCCCATGGAATACAGAATTTTACCTCGAGGCAAAGAGGTGCCAAAATGGAATATAAAAAAAAATCACCGAAAAGCCTTTCTATCCCGTTTGGCAGTTGTAAAAACAAAACAAACTAGAAAAAAAAGGGATAGATAAGCGCACTGTTTTTTTTTCGAAATTATTGATCGGCAAAAGGAAAGAAAAAAAAAAAAAATAAAAGCTGGAGAAAAAATAAGAAAATTTTCGAACCTTACCGAAAATTTCCGTAGGTGTCAAATGAGCTGTAAAACCAAGTTAATATTAATGTCAATTTTCATTCTGCTCTCAACTCTCGACGTTCGAACTTTTGACAAGAAGAGCAAATATAAAAAAAAATTTATGGAAAAATGGTAAAAATAAAAATTAAGATCCACACGCTAAAGAAATGGAAGCGAAAGATAGCATTGCAATAAAATTGGTAAATAAAGCGAAAACGAAAAAGGAAATACTGATATAATGAAATAATACGAAAAAGAGAACAACAAAAACAACAAAATCTTTGAGGAAGACGTTAAAAACACAAAGCCGGTACAAAAGAAAAAGCCATAAACTGCTTCGTCGTTTTGTCGCTTCTTTGTCGTCATCCGTCGATATGCGAAGATACATATGATCAATTTAAAAAAAAAAAATTTTTTTTTTTTTTGTATTTATTCACAATAATTTATTTTTATTTTGTTTTTTTTATTACTACGATCGTGTCCCTGCAGGAAATGACAGTAGTGAATCTATACTCTTTTTCTACTGTCCGCGTCAACAGTACTACTGACCAATTATGTTCTTCGCAATGCAAACCGCTATAGACAATTAACATTGCTTGTCATTGTAAAACCACCAATAGTGGAGACAAACAATAGACATGCTATTGACGAGGGAACCATTATGAAGGCATTTATTTTAGTACGTCAATAGCAAAAGCCTTTCGTGTGCATGTGGTGGCTCAATTCGTTGAGTGCTTGCGTTGAGCTCTGAAGATAGCGGGTTCAAATCTCGCGCGAGCACTGAATTAAAAACCAAAAAGATTTCAGGAAAAATATATATGGTAACAATTTTTTCAATCCAAGACATGAGATTGTTTGAAAGACTTTTATGCATATAATTTGCTTTTTCATCCCTGAGCGTAGGAATTGTTTTATGTTCGATTATATTTAAATTAATTTTCACAACAGAAATACCTTGACGACCTTAAGCCGGAAGAATAGATTAAATTATTTTTTATACATCAAATATAACCCGCTATTTCACATTTTCTCTGAGATGTGTTCAGCAAATATGTTAATTGAAAGAAATCTAGCTGTAGAAACCTCGTTGATTGTTTCTATCGCATTCACTGCAGCAAAAACTCACAAAAATTAAATACATACTACTTGGCAATATCGAATTTGTGATAAATCAATCTTTATTATTCTCTATTATATATTCAATAGTGGATGCAATGATTTGCCACGTTTCCATTGAACATGAAATAGACTTTCGTATAGCCATAAGGGCTCGATCACGTTATTCTCTATCATCAAACGGTGTAGATCTCTTGAGTTTGCACAGAGTCATGGTGATTCAGCAATAGTCTTGACATATGTGAATTTTTCAAATGTCACGAAGAATGTGCAGTGTGAGATGGTGCATTATCGTATGCAAAACAGTATTGCCCTAATTCTGCTTTTAGCGATGCTTCACGCAAGACGCTAACGCTCAAATAATATTCTTGTGACAGTTGCAGAATCAAGTAGGTAATCGAAGAAACAGTCAGCATGACTTGATTTTTGAGCGATTTGGTGGTTTTGGTGATCATTTGGATATTGTGATTGATCATGTTTCGATCGTAAGCGTAAATCAAGTCTCATCTCCAGTTATATACAATCCATTTGTCGATGTGAACATTGTTCATCACATGCGTTTCATGAATTGAGCATTTGGATAAAAATCGAAAATTCATTTAGCTTTCAAAAGCACCGTATCTAACAATGATATTTGAGTGCTGTTGGCACAGATGTCAATATAGTGTGCACAAAAACATTTGTACTATCGGAACATAAATTTAAATGCAAATTTCGTATTTGACAGTATTACTATATAGACTTCTTGTTGACATGGTCGACAGAGATGCCGACAGGTTTCCTGCAGGGGTGTTTCTGTATACATGTGTGTGAACATATTTATACATGTGTGTATCTTTGAAGTTTGTGTTTGGTGATCGCAATACTCGTTTTTATGTGTCGGAAGATTCATTAATCGGTGGGTGGTGCGGTGGTGAGGCAGGCCCAGTTTTGGTGATCTTTCATCTGACCCTAATCTAATTCATTGTTCGGGCTTTGGGCTTTCGCAATTACATAAATGTGGCACTGAAAGATGAGGTATTATATAATTCAATTAAATCGTTTCTATTTATTAAAACATTTTTTTTTCGGAAATAAAGAAACAACACTGTTTCTTGGCAATGAAGATCGGACGGCCATGGCTATTATAGGCGATTTGTATTTGCCTGTTGGTGAGAAGAAGAAATTGAATTCGAAAAAAAAATGACACAAAATTCTGAATAGTTAACCCATTTAAAGCACCGGACATAAGCTTACGGAGGTTGTCTCTTGCACGAGACTGTTTTTGGAGAGTTTGGAAAAAATTCCTGACAGAAAACGAAAAGAGGTTTTCCAATTTTTTATTTATTGTGTTCAGAATTAATGATCATTAGTAAAGAAACAATTTGGTTTTTTATGTGAGGTTCAAAAAATTTTCAGCCCTCAAAGTGAAGACTCCAAAAAAAGTTGTAGTGCTTGGCGGCCACGATTTCTCGTCTCTAAATTGTTCAAAATGAAAAAGAGAAAACGAGGTTATAATTAGTATAGATGTCATTATCGGGTGAAGCTCGAAAATAATAATGCAATTTTTTTTTTGACAAAATGGTGTGTTGAAAAATCGACCCATCGATTTTGGGTATAAATTTTTGTAGTTCAGTGTAGAAAAAAAAATAGTAAAAATTTATTAATATTATGGTTGCGCTTCACCCGATAATGGTGATAATTCTGCATCGAATCAACTTTGTTTCATTAAAATCGGTCCAGTTGAGCTGGAGAAATCGTGGCCGCCAATTCAAAAAAAAAAAAGGGGGTTTTCGTTATAAATGCGTTTAAAAGTTCGAAGTTAACGAAAAAATGACTCATTTTAGAGCAGAATTTGCTCGACAAAGAAGACGACTATATATTCCAAACTATTTCGAGTTTCAAAAAATCGTTTTAGCACGATGTTCTCAAATATCAAAGCTATAAAAGAATGAAGAAAAAAGTTTTCAGGCCTCAGTTCTCAAATATTCAAGCTATAAAAGAATGAAAAAAAAAATATGTCAAACTCGTATAAAAATTCCGAAAAAATGAAGTCCGCCTTTAATTTCCTCCGCTTTGTTAAGAAGGAATAAGAAGGAAAATGTATGGAAACTTAACATAAAAAAAATAAGAAAATCTTTTTTTATTTTTTTTATTTAATCAAATGCTATTTCGTGATGATAATTCGTGTGGACCTGTGGTTACAGCATCAGTTCTTTGATATCCTCCAAAAGTACCCTCCAATATTCACAAAAGGGTGCATGAAGCGTCAGTGCTTTCTCCAAGCTATTGTCCTGCTGGCGTTATACAGATAGGATAACTGTGATTGACCGTATTTAACCCTTAAACGCATTTCCTATTTGCATTTAAGCCATTTAATTCCATTTGAATGACTTAAGATTTTTCTCATATTTTAAACTTGCTTCAAAAAACAAAACAAAAAAAAAAACAGCTCATTGTCATCTGACCTTTTGGGGGAAAATGAAAAATGTATGTTTGCTTGAACTGTGTCAGAATATCTTTGAATTTGCTTGTGTGTTCTTTAAAATATTTTTCTTCTGGATATAAATGCGTCAGGCTTTGCTGAAGTCCCCCCAAATGCAATTCTCTTTATTCTCTATATTTTATAAACATATTTTTAACCTTTTCAATCTCCATTTCCCACCTTCTACAATAACAAATACAAATTTATGACAACTGACAGTCGAAGTAATGGTCAAACACATTTGTCTGCCAGCCGTCTATATGCTGTGTTCGTCTGTCTGTATGTATGTCTGTCTGTCTGTCTATGAGTCTGCGGGACATGCCAAAGCCGGTCTGGTCTGGTCTGGTATGGTCTGGTCTGGCCGGCCTAGTCTGTTCTGACGTTAATTTGAATAGACTGACATTTTATATGCGATTTATTTAGTAATAAACGTTAATTTGGTGAATGCAGGAAGAAAGATTTACTCACAATATATGGAAATGACAACTTTTTTGTTTCTATTTTAAAATTATTGCAATTGAGAAGTGAGAAAATTTTATTCAAAATAAAATTATGACAGCGAGACTTCATCAAAATGAGCCATAGCCTGAGCATGAGCATGAGCATCTCTTCTGCCGTGCGCTCGCTCGCTCGTTCGCCCAGGTCGGCGATGATTCAACGCGAGCCAAACTCGTTTCTCCAGCTGTCTTGAACGGAGCGAGTCTCTTAATTATATTTATAAATTTTTCTTTCAAATTTTTACAGTTAAGCTTTACAGTTTGTCAAAAAGAACAAAAAAAAAAACAAAACCAATAAATTAATCCGTCTTCGGTAAGTGTGATCCAATGCAATTCTTCCTCTCTTAATGCCGCTATTTTATCACTTAAGATTTAGTTTAAAAAAGAAAAAAGTAAATTAGTGCCTTAGCTGCAAATGAACCAAAAAAAAAAAAAAACCAGTAGGCCTAGAAAGAGAATGCTTATGAAAAAATTTATATATAATAATAATACTAAAGATGCAAATTGGGATAAAATACTTTAATTTAATTGAGCTATTAAATTTCCTGTAAGCCGCAACACGCTTCAAATTTATTCAGCGCTTTCGTCTTTTAGGGTGCTAGCTAGCTATGCTGTGTTGGGTTTTAATGAAAGCAAAAATTGAACATGAAATTATTAATATTAATAACTGTTTTTTTTCTCACTCTCAAACTTCTTGTCGTCAACAGTATCTCTCAGAACAGTAACGCTCGTGTTTGGCTTGCTTTTTTTTTGTATGTTTTGTAAGCAAAAAACAAAAATTAAAAAGTCTGAGAGAAAAGTCGAGTGTCGTCGTCGTATCTTTGAGAGGTGATCACAATCGAAAGAAAAACAAAAACAAGCTTTCAGTGTTAGCAGCATTCATATTAAATAGTTATAATAATTAATATTTACAAAAAAAAAAAAAAAAAAAATAAAATGATCGTATTTATTTTGTTTCTTATAGAAAAACGCCAGTGCATTGCATTGCATTTTAGTAAAATAAAATAAAAATTGCATATTCTTAATTTTTCGTTTGTTTGGTGGTGCCTGTTCTCTACTTTCTCTTGTGGGATTACAATTAAAATATGCAACAAATTAATAACAAACATTATGACATATAACATCACGGCTTTTATGCATTTTTAATTTTTCTTAAAATGATTTCCTTTCCATTCTATTCCATTCCATTCCATTCTTTTACTTATTTTATTTTTTTATATTTTTATTTTTAATTTTTATTTTTTCGTTTTCCATTTTTGATTTTACTTCTTTTGTATGGCCCTTATTATAAATAGCAACAGAGTATTGATTAATGACAAATAGCAACTATCAACTCGAACTCGGTATTATAGTTGTCAATTAGTAGACAGCTGATCAATTCTATATATATATATTTTTTTTTTTTTTTATAAGCTGCCAACTTAAATTTTTCGGTTGATAGCTCGAGTGCTTCGTTGGAAATGCACATGAGTATTTAATTTTTTTGTTTGTTTTATTGACTTATTTCAAATAGTTATTTTAAATTTCTGTGATATTATAGGTCACAAAAAAAAAGAAGATTGTAATAAAAGTCAACTAACTAGTTGTTAGTAGAGCTGATGGAAAAAGATGAACGGTGAAAGAGTAATGCAATCGTTCTTATCGTATAGGTTTGGCCATCACTGGTCTACATGTAGATATGCAATGACAACTCAATGTTAAATGTCAATAGCGCAAAGCATTGCGGCGGGTAGGTATAGCTGGTCAGTAGTACTATCGACGCGGTCATTAGTGAAAGAGTATAGATTCACTATTGTCATTTCCTGCAGGGTTGCTAAGTCGGTTTTTGATTTTAAATTGAAAATATACAATATTCCTAAGTCTAGGTTAGACGATATGGCTACGAATCATATTTTGGCTAGTTTTGAGACATTTTTTGTCCCAAATAAATTGATAGTTGATACACTATTGTTGACAATTTATCAATCAGTTGATAGTTGATGAATTATAGTATGGGCCTATGTTATAAATCACGCCAAGCATTTTCTCCCGCAAATTCACACAATCTTGCTCTGTGCCACTTAATTCATAAATTTCATTTTATTTGAATCTCCTCATAGCCATCTTCCTCTTCTCATGCTCATATAAAAATCTTACGAAAAGAAATCAAAATTGAGTTCATTTTTCGATATGTATTTAAATATTTTCGTTTTCTTATGATTATTTTCTTTTTTTTTCTCTCCTGTTTTTTTTGTTTTTTGTTTTTTTTGTTTGATACTTTCATTTTTAGTTCCTTTCCGTTCAGTTCAGTTCCGTTCCGTTCCGTTCCTTCCTCTTTTCTTTTCATTCGAAGACAGACAATTGGCTTTTAAAGTTTTATTAAAACTCTTTCATAGAGTTTGTCCGTTTAAGGATTAATTTTAAAAAGCATGTCGCCTGAAAGCAATGGAAATTGTTATAGAACTGCACTAGTTATAGGTTTTATTTTTTGGGGGTATTCATTTTTCTCCCCAGCATATTTGTGGACGAAAAAATAAAAGACTTGAAAACTCTTCCTAAAAGAACTCTTCTATTAAAAAAAAAATACGCATGGGGGATGAAAAAAACTTTTCTTCACTTTGTATGCGCTCTGAGGGGGGGAGGGGGAGTCTTTATGTGAAAACTTCCACAGTTCAGTCCTCGGGCAAAACTTCCCATAGCACAGAAGTTAATCCATGTTGAGGAAAGGTCTGGACAGACCTAACAACGTCTTCAAACTTCTAGACAGATCAATCAATTCATTCATTTTTCGAAACTCTATCGAACCGAGTTACTGCCACAAGAAGAGCACATTTTGTGGGCGCTATTGTTTTTTTTTTCTCTTCGTGTGAAAAGTTTAAAGAACAACTCTGTCGCTAGGTGGCGCTCTTCAAAGACGATTTTTGCGCAAATTACCAGAGGAAGTTACGATCTCTCAATAAAATGGCTTTTATATGAAATTTTTATCCTTTTTTGGCGTGTTCTTATAGGAAATAATTCCAAGAACGCACCAGTTAGGAATCTCAACAAGAAAATCAGCTTAGAGATGAGATCCCACGTCAGTTATACTGCTAAAATGAGACCATGAGACGTCATATGCTTTCAAATATGCTTTCCAGTTCAAAAATTGATTTCTTCATGTTTTTTTCTGAATTTCCTTTGCTCTTAACGGACATGTTTTTTGTTTTTTTTTGTTTTCTTTCTCGGGTAATGATCATATTTTCGATCAATTTTTTTTTTCTTCTCTCTTCTCTTTTATTCTTTTACAATTAACATCAAGAACTTCATTTACTTTCTTCTTTTTGGGTTGAAAGCATAAAGCCATCTGTCTTCCTTCTCACCTCTTTCATTTTGCACTCGAAATGAGATCTTTAGGAAACTTTCGAAATTCCCAAAAAAAATTTCCAATAAAAAATTTACAAAAAAAAAAAAAGAAAAGAAAAACCGAGTTGTAACTTTTATATTTCTCTATTCTCATTTCAGATAATGTAAAACAGCGCGTGTTCGCTCAAAAACAAAATCTAAAATAATATTTTAAAAAATCGCAAGCTCTCTATCTCTCGCTTTGTATACATTAATTGATATATTCAAAAACAAAAAGCAAACAAAAACTATACTCCCATACATTTATATGAAATAAATTCCAAGCGCTATATTCCCACTACCCGCTAAAACGAATAAAAAAAAATATTTAAAAAAAAATTAAAAAACTCAAAACCGAAAACCGAAAACTGCTAGAAGTAAAAACTAATGCGAAATTAGCGGCGCTACATTGAGATTTGAAACTTTTGACAAATAACAAAAAACAAAAAAAAAAAACAATAAAAATAAATAAATAAAAAAAAACAATTCAATAAAAATAAGCTCGTATAAAACAATCAACAGATTTGAGAGAATATTATGCGAATGTAAGTGAGCAAAAAATAAAAGAAACATAAGAGCCGCAAAAACCAAACCGCCAGCCAGCCTACGCTTACCTATATCCCAGCTTGTATACAATTATATATAGATATATATATATGAGCACATAAATATATATATGTATATATATGAATAAAATATCTACTGCTATAAAAGCTAGTGCTATCAACTACTACTGCTACTACTATCTACTACATCTAGAATACATCCAGTTTGCCATACTTAGCCATTAATCTAAGTGAAATCAATCCGGAGCATATTGAGACACACAACAGAGTGGTCAGAATCGAACCCGAACCCGAACTCTCCAGCAAGGGAGCAAAGTATTGCGAACATTAAGACCGACTTGGACGAGCAACAACATCATCGATCACAAGAACAATCTCAGTGAAGAGAAAGCAAAGAAGAACAACCGTAAAAAAGAGAAATTATTTCTATTTTGATTTGCAAATCTGCTTTCTGCTGTTATCTCACACACTAGGAAAAAGCAGTGGAAAGCCAAGCCGCACATTCAAGCGCCTAAAAGTAGACAAATCAAATCAAAAAACAAATCTCGCTGGAATTCAAGTACATACATGCAGCATGCGTATGTCCAGCCTGTTGTCAAAGCTCGCTGAAATTTGCTAATCAAAAGAAAAAAAAAGAAAAGAGACAGAAAGAGAGAGAGAGAGAGATAGATAAAAGCAAAACCAAAACCAAAAGCAAAAAAATTTAAAGAGAAAACCGGAAAAATCACAATTACCAGAAAATTGGTCTCCTACCGCATTTGCAATTGTATGCCACATCGAGAGATCCCTTTCGTTTCGATTCGATTCGATTCGCGTGGATTTTTTCCCTGGAACAACGAAATTTTAAAGCACTCTAGTCAGCTTTTTTGTTTTGTTTTTTTGTTATAAATCGTGTTGTTTTTTCGAAACTTCAGTCGAATCAGATACCAGAATCATAAGCTGGAGATCGATCAAGTCGAAGAGACAACCCGTGATCAACATATATGAGAATCATCGGAAAAGGCTTGTAAGCCTTACTTCGATTTTAATAGAGAGAAAGAGAGCTAAAGAGCGTAAGGGAGCAGAGCAAAGCAGAGCAGAGAGCCGAGTTAAGGAGAGAAGAGGACAGATCAACGAATCCAACATCCAGTAGGAACCGTTATACGTGTTCCATTATCCCCAAAAAAATTATATATATATAAAATCATATATATATATATAATATATGTAAATATATATATATATATATATATATATTTACACACATCTAAACATATAAATATTTAAATATTTATATATATAAATTAAAAGAAAAACGAGGAGAGAATACGCAGAAATTCTTTAGGCAATGGCTGCCATGGTGAATATGAACAGCCTTTTGAGTGGCAAGGACTCACGTTGGCTTCAATTGGAAGTATGTCGCGAATTCCAAAGGAATAAATGCTCCCGTCAGGACACTGAATGCAAATTTGCACATCCGCCCGCAAATGTTGAGGTGCAGAACGGCAAGGTTACCGCTTGTTATGACAGCATTAAGGTTAGTTGCATTTACATTTAACGCATTTGAATTTTGAATTCTCCTTAGTTTTATATATTTTTTTTTTTTATTTATAATTTTTAAATTTTATTTTATTAAATTTATTTTCTTTTCCATTTTTTTTTTTTTACTCTTTTCATCTTTGTATGCTTATTAGATACTAAGCTATATACAATAGATAAACATATACATAAACATAAAATTGCGTACTCGATCGAAGATGAACGTCAAATTTTTATAATTGAATATATACATTTTATTTATTTATTTATTTTTTAATATTTTTTTTTATTTTTATTTTTTATTTAATTAAATTGAATTTAATTTCATCTTTGAAAATGAACTCACTTACATTCATTGAAAATGCCATTGCTTTTGCATATATACATATATACAATGTATATATATATATATATTGATATAAACAATATTTATACTTAAATTAGTGTAAGTTGAGAGAGTAAACGTACCTATTTTACGCCTATAAATGCCTAATGGAATAACAATTTGAGTTTGCGTATTTGTGTACCTGATTTTTCCTGTTTTTGTTTTGCCTTTTCTTAACTGTGTGCGCGCCGCCTGCGTAGAGAACCGCATCTCTTAAATGCTTTAGATCTCATTGAAGCTTTTTTTTTTACAGGAATTATTAAAAATTCCTTGCACTTTGCGAAATGTGCTTCACATCTTTCTAACAGGGGTAGTGTGTGCCTTGCCATCTACATACATATCTGATCTTATTGAGATGCTTATTTTATGAAGGGAAAAATTTGCAAATATACATACATATATGCTTAAAGAAGTTTAGAATTTAACTAAAATAATAATTGAATTACAGCAGAAAGTGAAAAAAAAAAAAAAAAAATTATTACCCCCTAAAGGTGCACATACACACATATTATATTCCCAATTGAATATACCTTGTTATATGAAATATGAAAGCATGTTCTAAAATCTATATAAATTAACATATTTTAATGCAATTTAAATGTAAACATTAGGGGTATTCACATAGGTGTCGGAAAATAGGAAAGTCGGAAAATTGGAAAATTTTAACTGCTTAAAAAGTTGTCCAAGATACAAAAAAAGTTTAAAAAAATTTTAAGAAGTCTCATTTTTCCTATATTCCGACTTTCCAACGTTTTTAACACGCCTTTGTGAATACCCCGATTGATAACACTGTGGTAGTCGAAACAAAAAAGACAAGACCGAATTCAACGGTTACCCCCTATTTCGGGCACGAGGAATCGAACTGCATCATTAGTTTTTTGAGTTATCGGTACGCCTTCATGCAAAAAATTTTTTTAAGCTGCCCGAAATAGGGGGAAACCGTTGAATTCGGTCTTGTATTTTAAAATTTTTGAAAAAAAAACTATCACAGTGTAATCAGAATGGCCTAATTGGGACTAAGTGGGTTACTTTTTTGTCTTACAAACATTTTTGTTCTTATGAGCTGTGCCACGTCCACGTCTGATTTTTCAATTTTTCCACACTTTAGGTATTGCAGAAAATTTCATAAAAATATTTCATCCAGTTGGAACAGTAAATTCTGATGACCTGTGAAACAGACACTCTAGAGTCTACTACACTGAGAGAACGTAGCAATGATTTTTTTTTAAAAGGGCGCATTGTTATTCACAGTCCTTTTGATTTTCGAGCAGAACAAAAATTGCAAAAGAAAAATGGTTGAGGCAATAACATTTTTGGTTGATTTGAAAGGAAATATGTTTAATTACATTTCTTTACGTTCTGTATAATTCTCATTGGTTTTATAAAATAGGACGAATAAGATATTTATTCATCTTAGAAATTTTTAAGCATTGCGAAAGCAGTCACGACAACGGAGTGACAATATCGGATGAAGTCCTTTTTTTTTGGGCTATGTTCATCAGAGGGCTCTGTGGCCATTTGCTTTGAACTTGTAATAAATTTCTTCTTTTATCAATATCATATAGAACTCTATAGCTGCAACTTCGGCCAAAAGCAATTACGTGGTACACCACACTTTCTATTACGTGGTTCACCACAATACTCGACTTATGGCGTGGTTCACCACAGTTGAAC
The DNA here is from genome assembly GCA_020466095.1 of Chlorops oryzae. Taxonomy (NCBI): domain Eukaryota; kingdom Metazoa; phylum Arthropoda; class Insecta; order Diptera; family Chloropidae; genus Chlorops; species Chlorops oryzae. Next base: position 37,383,693 of record CM035806.1, read on the forward strand.
TTTTTCACCAAATCATGCCATAACGCGCCAAAATTTGGCCGAAGTTGCAGCTATAGTTCTATATGATCAATATTTTAGAAATTTTTTTTTACATTTTAAAAATTATCTTGTCATTTCAATTATGTCCGTGGTTAGTTCAACAATTTAAATTTAAATCCATTTTTCAAAATTATCAAGTCAATTCAACCTGAAATATGGTTGATTCAGAAGGATTCGAATGAATTCCCTTTTTATTTTTTCCAACAAGAAAAATTTTTGAAATTAAAAATATTCCTTATTGAAGCCGTTTTGTATGTTTTCCTTTTGATTTAACCAGTTTTCTGGATGAATTTTTTTCTCTGTGTAGAAACTGAATGAAGAATCCCTTAAAATGACCCGATCGAGACGGACGAACGGATAGACATAGGATCGTGCACGTAAATGATCTATCCAATCTATCTCCTTGTGACGAAAATCATTGATGCACTCATTTTATAAGTTCTGTCTCGATGGGGGCTTTAGGCCTTAACGCCGACAAGGAACAAAAGGAAAAAAATAAAAAATAAAAAAAATAGAAAAAATTACTGGGCATAAGAATAGAAAAGAAACATTTCCAGTCTATTCGAATATCATCAACTTTATTCCAAGCTAGAGTTCGGTATCGAAAAATTTGTTCATTGCTTTTGATTTCAACATTCTTTGGCTTGAGGGCGGTAACATAATGTAGAAAAGGAAAATTTCATCTATTAGCCATTTGCTACAGTTGCTAATTATGGAACCATTTGGGGGCTCAACAAGAAAAAAAAAAAAACTATCAGCGTTGACAGAACCATCGTCATTATCATGGCCATCATTTTCATCAGCGCTTACGAAGGCCCGCTGTGTCGCCAAAATACTTTCAATATTGAGGAAAAGCCAAAAAAGAAAATAAAAAGAAAACAAAAACCAAAAACGCGGAAAAGCGAAGCGAAAATACCTTCTGCTCCCAAAGGAACTAAGCGCGGTTTTGTCACTTTTTTTTTTTTTTTTTTGTTTGTTTTATATTGCCGAGAGAGACAAAAGAATGAACGCGTAACCGAAGCGAAAAAAAGGGGGAAGAAGGAGGCAAAAGATTTGATGCTGAAACATGTCGCCACTTAATTTGATGAGGCACTTTCAAGGAATTTCTTTTTAAGTACTCATAAATTTTTGAAACACGATTTAATAAGTCGGTCGGAGCTTGTCGCTCTGTCATTCTTCCGTAAATAGAGTTCAAAGCAATATCAAAAATATACACAAAAATGTATATCGTATATTCTACATTTAATAAATGTATATTAGTGTGAGAATTTTCGTGGCTTGTACTAATTTTCTCCCAGTTCGGGACTTCAAAAATGTACGCTACAAGATATGGCGGATTTTTTTCCGGCTAAATATTTGTCCTCGTAAAAAAAAATATTTATTTTGCTAGTCGTTTTCTGTCTCAATTGTCTTCCGAGTGGACGACAACTCAAATTTAAGACACGTTTTAAGTAAAATGATGCCATGTCTGACCCTGACGAAACTCCTACAAAAAAAAAAAAAAAAAAAAAATATATATAGAGCCCGCTCAGAAAATTTTGAGTCCTGAACAAGTCCAAGCCTGGAGTCCGGTAATCATATTCCGCTTACTATCACGTTCTCCAAATGTGGAATCTTGTAATCGTGCTTCTAGAGGTCTTCGTTGTGTATTGGGAATTGAAGGACTGTTTCTGAGATGAGCAACAAGGAAATAGATTGAAGAAGAGACCAGTTCTCTCCTCTCCTGCTTAAGAAATGGACTGAAGTTCTTTTAACTTTCCTAAATATTTTTGTTATAATTATTTTTTTCCCCCCAAAATGATTGCAGAATTCTCGAAAGATTAGAGAAATCTTCATTTTTTTTTATTGCCTGGGATGATTTTTATTATTTGAAAAATAATACAAGGAGAAGAAATATTAGGCCTGTTCCCGTACTGCACGAAACTGCCCAAAACTGCAAAATTTTTTGAAAACTGTATGAAAATTGGGCAAACTTGGACAGTTTCGTGCAGTGCGGAATTTTTTGAAAACTGTATGAAAATTGGACAAACTTGGACAGTTTCGTGCTGTGCGGAATTTTTTGCAAACTGTATGAAAATTGGCCAAACTTGGACAGTTTCGTGCAGTGCGGAAACAGACCTTTTATTTATTCTTTAGGGGCTATCTCCAGTTCTATCGGAAATAAAACAGAAACTTCCGAAAATTTCTGAAGTGTTTTTTCTTATATGAAGTTTTCCATTTGTGACAGTGTTGGAGATAATAGTCCCTTAGACATGAGATTTTAAAGAGTGAAAAAATGCAATCATTAAAATCATGATTTCGCCTGGAAAATGCATCAACCTTTTTTTTTTATCGCACAGTCTTTCATGACCTCTATAAGTGAGCGAGCGAGTGTTGGGAGTTAAATTTGTAAAAAAAAAAAAAAAATGAAAATTATAAAATAAAAAGGACTTCATTTGAAAAGTCCTTGCGTACCGCAAGTTTCGCATACAATCCTTTCATTTTCTTTTAAGCAAAGTTTGCCTCACACAAATAGAGAATACAGTGCCATTTTATAGTGTGCCCAGACATTTATTGCCCGCAATTTAATTGTGTTATAACATTAATTAACTATTCAGAAAGTCGCCAGCTTGGATTGTTCCCCGAGCTCATGGCCGACATAATTTAACCTCTGAGTTGACACCGTTTTCTCGGAATTCTGATTTGCGATTTTTTTCCTTTCCTTTTTTTTTTTTTTAAATAAAATAAAATTCCTTTGCGTTTTTTTTTTTTTTTTTTTTTGGGCTTTTCGTTTGGTATAATGTCCTGCGTATTGGTACTTGTGCCGAAGCTTTCGCTATTGCATCTCACAGCAGGTGTATATTTGAGTACAATTTGCGTTGATAGAGATATAAGTGGGTATACATTTCTATCGTGTATACGTGTGCATATGTGTCTATATGCGAGTGGCTACGTGTTCGTTGGCCTCATTTTCGCCTACAATAATAATATATTCAGAGACTACGGCACTGCTGATCTCCCTTGTGTAAACAATGGAGACTGCCTTCTGCGTGACGACAGGACAGACGTATGGACGGACAGACGGATGGATGGAACAGGACAGAGAGGACGAACCTTAGCCGTGCAGCGAGCCAGCTAGCCAGTCAGCCAGTGAATCAGTAATCCAGCAGCCAACAGCCAGCATAATGGTCACAATCAACGAACCAAACAAAACTACATATGCTTTGTGGCACTCTCCACACTTTAATCTGCAGTGTTGGTTAGTGTTTCATGCTGAAATAATGGTGCCGGCGCCTATGGAGTCTGCTGATGATACTTAATTCTTGCATTGTTGCCTCATCAAGTGGTTGAATCTCTTTACTTAGTCACGACCGAATTATGGTGGTTTAAAGTTTCGCCTTTTTTATTTTTTTTTGTTTTTTCTTCGCCCTCTCCGGTTGCTCTCGGTGTCGCTCACTGTCAGCTCATTTTGTAAGATGGACTTTTTTTTTTTTTACCTTTTTCTCGTTCTTTTGTTTTTATTTCATTTTGTTCTGTTTCGTTTTGTCTTTCGTTTTCATCTTTGTTTCTTCATATTACCTTTAACTTTTACAATTAACAATTTTCCGCTTTATGATTTTTCCCCTTTCGATGTCAACATAATATTTTAACGCCTCGTCGCCTTTTGTTGTAGAACTCGGGCTCGGGCAGCAGCAGAATCAGTTTCTTTGTACTGCTCGGAGAGTTTTATTGCCCCACTGTGTTGTTCTTCTCTGTTCTTAGGGCTTTCTATTGCTGCTCCCTTTTTGCACTCAACCACTTGGAAAAGCTTTCGGCCATTTTGTGGCACATCTTATGCTTCTGCCACGTTCTGTTCTGTTCTATTCTATTCCATTTATTTTCTTATTCTTTTATAAAATGGGGCTTTCCATTTTCTATTAATGTTGTTTTTTTTGTTTTATTTAATAAAAAATTTGTTTTTTTTCTCCTTTTTTTATTCTCTTAAGTACAAAACGAATTATAGAAGAATAATAGCGAACACCAACTCGACCAAACAATGCTTCGGAGAAACAAAGCCAAAGGAGAAAAAGAAAAAAAATGTGCTTCCTGCTTCAGGAAGTATGTTCCTTATGTTGTCTCTTTGGTGAAAGTTTCTTTTGTTTAGTTCAGACCTTGTGGCTATGCTCTTTATATGGCATTTGTTGCGTTCAAAAGGAATTTGCAAGTCATTTCCTGATGATCGTGGGGTGTCCAACAGCTCCTGCAAGAGTTTGCAATGGAAAATTGAACACGCTGAAGTTGGGAGATTTCTTGTATTCCATCTTAACAGCGATACCCAACAATCAAGAAAGAAACAACCAAAAAACTAAAATAATCATCTTCAGTAATTTGGTATTGTCCACTTAAACTTATCCATACGTCTTCGGATCCGTATGAATTAATCATTGAATCAGATACCTATAGAAAACCGGCGAGAAGGACTCTCAGAACGATACATGGTTCAGGAAGCCAGATAGCAAAAAAAAAAAAAAGGCCAAGATTTTCCGTTCGCAGCTGCCAACCTTTCTGTTCATAACTCAGGTCTGTTCGGATAATCTAAGTAACTTTCATTCGATTTTAAGATGAAAACGTCCCATCTGCTGAGTCGAATAAATCAAGCTATTCCTACTGAAAAATGTCCATAAAACAAATCGTGGGCTTGTGTGTTTCTCTTGAAGAACACAAAAGCACAAAAAACACGACCATGACTAAGTGGACTTAGACTCCGAAGATTTGTAATAAGGATCATCTTCGTCTTGAAAACTTTATAAAGCAACCGTAATGACGGGGGAGAACTTCATGTACTTTAAATACCATTCAACTTATCCTTATCCTTATCCTTTTCATTTTTAAATTTTTTTCGCACAATTGAATAAAAATGATTAAAACCGCAAAGGAATGAAAATGAATGAAGGAGAAGAAGAATTCACTAAAATAACGAAAATTAGAAAGAACAAAAATATATTAAAATGGAGAAATTTTGATGGAAATTGAAAAGAAAAGCCATTATTACTACTTCTCTTCGGGTAAAAACTACTTCAGCGGACTACTTGAACTTTCCACTGCTTTTAAACTACTTCAGCGCGTATAGAGAGCGACCATATCATCCAATTAATTTTAATTATAATTGCTTTCAATCACTTCAGAATTCAATTTACCATAAAAGAAGACGAAGAATAATAATACAAGATGTAAAATAAAAGTAAAGAAATGAAAACTGAAAAAAAGTCAAGAAGAAACTGAAGGGAAATCAAAAGCTTACGAACCAATCGTAGCAAAAAATGCTAAGCAGAGAAGCAAAAAAAAATTATAAAAAATAGAAAAAAAATAAAAATAAAAATAAATAAAAATAAAAAATAAAAACAATTTGAAATGCTGAATGATGAATTCGAATCGATAAAAGTTCTTATCTTTTCCCCGTTTTCTTTTATATTTTTTATAATTTTTTTGACCTCATCCTTTTCCAATCCAGAATGACGAAATTGTCAGCAACCGAAAATAGGACCACCAACAAAGCACAAAAAAAAAAAAAAAAAAAATTTGATGGTATCAGGGCACTCTAAACCCGTTATTATGGACGCCACCATACCACTTAGCGATATTTGCTATGCTGTGCTGTGCTATGCTATGCTGTGCTGTGCTATGCTATGCTGTGCTATGTGAATTGCAAATCAATTCAGAGGTCGAAAAAAATCAAATCGAAAAACAAACTTAAATATCTAAATAAAAAGTTGTGTTGGTGCAGTGGATGTGCGGGCTGGGGGCTGTGACTGAAAAATTATAAGAGATAGAAGAAGGACGAGCGAACCAAACCAGGAACCCCCCGAAATAAGGAAGTAGGTTAGCGTTCAGTTCAGTTTAAACCCCAATATGTAGCTTAAAGTCTGTGAGGTCATCGAGCAGAACGCGTTGGGGCGAAAGTAACGCAAGACATTTCCAAAGGAAAGGACACTGTGGTAGCACTGTGATCGGGCAGAGAAAGAAGTACAACCCTTAGAGGAACTTAAAAACAAAAATAATCATAAAAAATAAATACAACATCAACTTGTATCTTCAAAGTAAACGGGAGCAGACGAGAGCAGAATCGAGCGCGGAGCAGAAGAGCGAAGAGCGAAGAGCAGCAGCTGCGCATCCTCGCATCATAGTTTGCCGAAATGCCGTTGCAATCGAATCAAATCAAATCAAAATAAATTGCAAATTGCGGTTGAGACGTTAAACAAGCAAAAATCAAGCAGAATTCAGAAATAACATAAAAGCCGTTTGCATCAGAAGCGCTCGTTCGGTCCTCTTCTTCTTTCTGCGGTATCTTGCGGCATGCCGGAAAAAAAAAATGAAAGCCGGAAAACGAAAAAACGATAGGGGGAAAAAAAACAAAATGTCGAGAGACTTTTGGCATTCTATACCGCAACCGAAACTCAATGAAATTTATAGAGTCAAGCGTTGCCATCAATCCGCATCAATCCTTATTTCTCAAGTGACATTTGACGATTTTTATTTTTTTAAAATATTTTTTTTTGTGTTCTGGTTTTCCTTTAAACGCTTTTTGCATTATTGTTTCTTTCAGATTTTTGTCTTTTAGTTTTATATATGGTATTCCCCGGATATGTGCACCGTAAAAAATGCAAGCAAACCCATTGTCATCAGCGGGGAAAGCCTCAAAGTTTCTCAATGACGATGAGTTTTCATTAAAAATTTTTTTTAAATTTTTTTCAATGAAAACCTATCGCCATTGACAAATGTTGAGGTCGGCTTGCGAGGAACAGGGATTGATTAAAAGACCGTGGTTTCTACACAGAAAAACTTTTGTACGTTAATACAACCATTTTTTAAAATCAATATACTTAAGTAATTCGTTGTTAAAACTCAGCCCATCACACTTTTCGTTGTCGCAAGCAATTCATTTGTTTGCAACAATTAAAGGAAGTATCAACACTCAACAAACTTTTTCAACCAACTTCTTCTTCTTCTTCTTGCGTGTTTAACTATCCCGGTCTATCCCGGGGTCCGCAAAACGCGACCAGTTCCTCCTTTTTGTTCTGTCGGTTGCATCATTCGAGGTAAGACCTAGGTCCCATTTTATTGTGTCCATCCAGTGCTGTTTCGGACGCCCCCGTTTTCTGCAACTTTGAATTTCCAGTGCGTAGCCTTTCTTTGCCAAAGTCTCCTCATTTGCTCTCAGGATTTGTAATATTAACAATCAAATGTATTAACACTTGCCGAAATATTTCAAAAATTTTTTGGTTATATTAACCATCGAAAGTATTAAAAATCTTCCAATTATTTTAAATAAAAAAAAAAGCAAAAACTGCCTCATCCACATATTCCATAATAAAAATTAAACATCATAAACATATGTGAGCAAATTTTTGATTATTCTGCCTGTTCTTGCATGTAAGTCCGCATAAAGCTAATGAGAATTTTAGAAAAATATTATTTTTATATGCACTATTATTATCCCTGTAGGAAGTTGAACTAGTGCAGAAGTATTCTTCGACTACTTCCCAAATCGTCAGTACTACTCGCTCGTAATTTCCCCGCCAATGCATTGAACTGTAAACTTTTACTCTGAGGTGTCATTCGAAAATCGACAGTCGCGTTTGAACTAGTGCAGAAGTAGAGGCAACAGGGCCAATTCAGTGAATTTGCTATACTACGTTGATAGATGGGGGACCGGCCCGCGCTGTCGTAGCTCACAGCGTAACGCGTGCACCCCGCGATCCGAAGGAACCAGGTTCAAATCCCGGGCCAAGCGAACGCCGATTTTTTTTTTAATTATTAGTAAAAATTGGAATCCTAAGAGGAATTAAAAGCAAATATATAAAAAAGAAAGGTTTGAAACCTTTGGCAGAAAATGTTGAGCGAATTTGTGCGCAAAGTTGGGAGGCAGCGTTGGTGAACACGTGTTTTTCAATCCAATTATTTGAGTTTTTCGAAACATGCCATTCTTCCAAATTTTTTTCGCCTGCGACAGGAATCGAACTCGGGCCCTTCATATTGCCAAGCGAACACGCTTTCACTACGCCACGGACCTATCTGACTCACGCACAGCAAATATATTAGATTAATGTGTGGGCAAAATTGAACTGTTGAATATGCCACTAGTTAGGTTCTACTGTCCGTGTCTCTACTCGCGTACTAGTTCTTTTTCCTATACTCGAGAACTACTCGCTAGGGCACAATTGACCCCACTCTTCTTACAGGGTATTATATGCACTAATACTTCCGTTATTTGATACAACAAAACAATCAAAGAAAGTTGTTTTAAGTGTTAATGTTTTTGGTGATTAATATAAAAAAACGGTGAAACAAAAGTTTGTTTAAAATTTTATATAACGAACTTTTCCCAAATTTTGTAATTTGTTTGAAATTTTCAATTGTGGCAATTAAAATGCCAATGAATCGGATTTAACAATCGTCATTAATTAGCATTTTTCGGAGTCAGTTTTTCTGTGTAGGGAATATTGTCTTAGAATTTGTCGTAGATTACAATTTTATTATACCATTTTCGATTTTTTTTCCCACCCATATTAATCGACCCGCCCTTATGTATATGCCGTATTGCCGTAAAAATTGAGTGGAGGAATATTCCACCACTAACTCAGAGCCCAACCAAAAAGCGCCAACATTTTATAGTGTCTTTATACGGAATTACTCGAAATCTAAGCAACTTTTGTGCCACTTTCAAAACAAACATTTATTTTAAAAATTAAAAGATGGTATATTATTCACTACAGTATTGGCAAAATAAATAATTGCAAAAAAAGAAAAAATCCGAAATACATAAAGGGAAAATATTTGACGTAAACAAAATATATTCGGAAGCAAAACCTCAGCAACTTTTCAATGTTTTTTTATAAAATCCTAAACTGTCCAAAACTATGTGACATTCTATCGGCAAAAGGATTTGATGAGGTTTGGTATTATTTTCATTCCTTTTTACCCATTTTTATACCCGACGCACTCTGTGCCGAGGGTATATTGCGTTTGTGTGGTTGTGTGTAACACCCAGAACCAGTCGAGATAGACCATACGAAATATATATAGAAATGATCAGCGTCACCAGGAGATTCGATTTAGAACATGTCCGTCCGTCCGTCTGTCCGTCTGTCTGTCTGTCTGTCTGTTTGTATACAGTTATCTTATCGAAAGAGTTGAGCTATCTTGACAAAATTTGGTATGCGTGCTCACGGCGACATGAGTAAGAACAAGAGAATGAACCCGATCGGACCATTTTTAGGGGTACCTCCGGTAATAGGGTCTGTTACGAAAATCACAAAAACTGCTCTAAAATCGAAGATTTTCAACATATTTTGATGAAATTCGATATTTGAACATGTTTCAAGGCAAGAAATACGATTACCAAAAATTTTAAAATTGGGCGTGGCCTCGTTTGTAGCCACAAACATCCTCACCAAAATTTCTTTTGGTCGGTCCATTATTAAGGGTACCTCCATTACTAGGGTCTGTCACAAAAATCTCAAAAGTGCCCCAAAATCGGATTTTTTCGAAATATTTCAATAAAACATAGGATAAGAGCGTGTATCTAAGCCTCCGATTAGATTTCAAAAAAATTGGAAAAGTAGGCGGGGCAAAGGGGCACTTTTCATAAAGAAATTTAACAGAAGTCGGTATATGGGGCCCCTTATGGCCTTAAACACTTCTTGATATTAAAAATTCTTTGAGCATATGTGTCTGTGTCGGGTATTCTATTGTCAGGCTCGCCTGACTATAACACCCTTACTTGTTATAAGATGTTTACGGTTGCTGAAAAGTTTTATTCCAACTTTCAAATTTAGGGTTCCAAAATGAGTTGCAATTAAACCTTTTCCTTTCTTTAAATAGTTTGTGGGCCATTCCGAAGTACGTATTTTTCGGATCATTGTCGTTTTGAAAAAAATATCGAAGTGGAAAGTTCCACTCTGCATAGTAAATGGTTTTGTACACGAAACGACCCAAAATGCCATCAATATGACTTGAAGGAGCCTAACACCGTTACCAGAGAAACATGTCCAGTCTATCACTCCATGCTTTACAGTTGTCTTACACAGAGAAAAAAATCAACCAGAAAACTGGTTAAATCAAAAGGAAAAACATACAAAACGGCTTCAACAAGGAATATTTTTATTTTAACAATTTTTCTTGTTGGAAAAAATAAAGATTTTCCTTTTGAACCAACCATATTTCAGGTTGAATTGAAATGATAATTTTCACAAATGGATTTAAATTTGAATTATTGAACCAATTGTTGTTGTTTTTTTGTCCACATTCGTTGAAGGATATTAACTATTTATTCATTTTATTTTTGCTGTATGTTCTTCTTTTTAAAAATGCACAGCATTTTAATCTTCGAAAAAATATGTTCATTTAGTCGAAAATGGGTTAACGAAAATACTTTTTTTTTTGGTTTTCATGAATTGAAGAAATTTAATATTAAATAAAATTAATTAAATTTTGAAAAAAATTCCGCTCTTTTCTGCCATTTCGTGTTATTGAAATGATTTCTCTTCGTATTTTCTCTACTTTCGGCCGGCTTGCGTCATCTTCGTTTGCAATAAAATGCAAATGAGCTGGAGAGTGCGCGATGGGGAGACTTGCTCATGACTTTCTAATACTAAACCGATTGCGTTTAAATTTAGCGATTAGCATGTGGGCGAACGGTTTTAGTTGTCCCTGGAGTGACGATACCTTCATCGTCATCGTCATCATCATCATCGTCGTCGTCGTCGTCGTCGTCGTCGTCGTCGTCGTCGCCGCCGCCGCCATCAATGAGTGTATAAAGCTACGCCGCAGCCTTTCCTCTTAAAAAGGCGTTAAAAGGAAGAGATTCATTTACATAACGGTGACGTCATTTTGGCGTTTACTTCATTTGAGTCATCAAAATGACATTTGAACCTTTGACTTTTTTTTTTTTTTTGTGCCATTTCATTTCGTTTCATTTCGTGTTCGGTTTTCTCTTTTCGACTTGAAGCGGAGAAAATTAATATGTTTTCTATTTAAGGTGATCTTGAGATTCAACTTTCCTTTCACCCCCAACCGACCACCCGCTTGCTCGATTGCTTGTCTGTCCTTCATGAGATGAGCATCGATTCAATTCGATTTGCCTCTTTAAGGCATGAAATTTGATATTTTCGTTGAAAGAAAGAGCAATCTGTGTACATATTTTTTGTTTGTTTTATTTTTTTTGTTGCCTCCTTATTTTTCTTCATCCTCTTTTGCGCGTTGCCATTGTCATCGCTTGCTGTGGAAATGAATTGATTTCGCTTAAATAAGCAATTTCGCCCGTTCAAGGCAAAATATTTACACGCTATTTTGAGCTGCGGGCATTTCCATTTGTTTATCTTTGATTTTGCTGACTTTATATGTAGAGTCGAATGTTTCAGCTGAACTGATAGATCAGAGGTCCTCATTTGCTGTATTATTTCCTAAAAGCAATAAAAATATATAAAAAAAAATATTATCGAAATTGGGAAACTCTTAAGGAACGGAGCCCCAAACTGTGATATTTCCGTTTGTAATGAAAAAAATAAATAAATAAATTTAAAAAAGCAAAACAAAAAAAACAAACAAGAAAAAACAAACAAAAAAATTTATGACTAAATGAATTTTGTGAATTTTCATTATCCAAAAAGTTTCAAATTACCCAAATGAAAACACAATACCTCGCCATTGTGTGGTGCACTGTTGAAAGTTTCCAAATTGAGCGAGAGAGCGAAAGACAGAGAGAGCGAGAGAGAGAGCGAGAGAGAGCGAGAGAGAGAGCGAGAGAGAGAGCGAGAGAGAGAGCGAGAGAGAGAGCGAGAGAGAGAGCGAGAGAGAGAGCGAGAGAGAGAGCGAGAGAGCAGAGAGAGCGAGAGCGAGAGAGGAGAGCGAGAGAGGAGAGAGCGAGAGAGCGAGAGAGAGAGCGAGAGAGAGAGCGAGAGAGAGAGCGAGAGAGAGAGCGAGAGAGAGAGCGAGAGAGAGAGCGAGAGAGACGGAGAGAGAGGAGAGAGAGCGAGAGAGAGAGCGAGAGAGAGCGAGAGAGAGCGAGAGAGAGCGAGAGAGAGCGAGAGAGAGCGAGAGAGAGCGAGAGAGAGCGAGAGAGAAGCGAGAGAGAGCGAGAGAGAGCGAGAGAGAGCGAGAGAGAGCGAGAGAGAGCGAGAGAGAGCGAGAGAGAGGAGAGAGAGGAGAGAGAGGAGAGAGAGAGAGAGAGAGGAGAGAGAGAGAGAGAGAGAGAGAGGAGAGAGAGAGAGAGAGCGAGAGAGAGCGAGAGAGGAGGAGAGAGGAGAGCGAGAGAGGGAGCGAGAGAGGGAGCGAGAGAGGGAGCGAGAGAGGGAGCGAGAGAGGGAGCGAGAGAGGGAGCGAGAGAGGGAGCGAGAGAGGGAGCGAGAGAGGGAGCGAGAGAGGGAGCGAGAGAGGAGCGAGAGAGGAGCGAGAGAGGGAGCGAGAGAGGGAGCGAGAGAGGGAGCGAGAGAGGGAGCGAGAGAAGGAGCGAGAGAGGGAGCGAGAGAGAGAGCGAGAGGAGAGAGGAGCGAGAGAGGAGCGAGAGAGAGAGCGAGAGAGAGAGCGAGAGAGAGAGGAGAGAGAGAGCGAGAGAGAGAGCGAGAGAGAGAGCGAGAGAGAGCGAGAGAGAGAGCGAGAGAGAGAGCGAGAGAGAAGCGAGAGAGGAGAGCGAGAGAGAGAGCGAGAGAGAGAGCGAAGAGAGAGAGCGAGAGAGACAGCGAAAGAGAGACAGCGAAAGAGAGACAGCGAAAGAGAGACAGCGAAAGAGAGAGAGTGAGATAGAGAGCGAATTTTCAAAAATTTCATCTCAATTACTATTTATACCCGGCACACTCTGTGTGGAGGGTATATTGCGTTTGTGTGGTTGTGTGTAACACCCATAACCAGTCGAGATACCATAACCATACAATATTATATATAATATCAGTCATGAATCGATCAGTCGTCCTCGGTTCTGTTGCTGTCCGTCCGTCTGTCCGTCTGTTTGTATACAGTTATGTTATCGAAGGAGTTAAGATATCTTGACGAAATTTGGTGTGCGTACTCACAGGCACATGAGTAAGAACAAGTTCGCGAATGGACTTGATCGGACCATTTTTAGGGGTACCTCAACTACTAGGGTCTGTTACGAAAACAACAAAAACTTCTCTAAAATCTGAGTTTTTCAAGATATTTTGATGAAATTTGGTATTTGAAAATGTTTAAAGGCAATTACTATGAATTCAAAAAATTGGAAAAGTGGGCGTGGCAGAAGGGCGTTTTTTGAAATTTCTCTGCTACACCCGAAATTCAAATGGGACTTGAACGAAAGTTGGCACTTATGCCTCGTTTGTAGCCTCAAACATCCTCCCCAAAATTTCTTTTGGTCGGTCCATTATTAAGGGTACTAGGGTTTGTCAGAAAAATTTCAAAACAGCCCCAAAATCGGACTTTTTCGAAATATTACTATGAAATTTAGAATTTGAGCGTATATCTAAGCCTCCGATTAGAATTTAATAAAATTGGAAAAGTAATAAACCTGGCTTAAGTTCTCCCGAAGACGTATCATTTGAAAGTTTAAAAAGCTTAAAGCAGGTTGAAGACTTCAACCTGAAGAGCGGACACATTTTGAATAGAGAAAAGAAAATTGTTTGAAAACTTCTAAGTATTTTTTATAATATGTAATATGTGTTTAAAAATACATACCTACAGAATGTGTCCTCATTTAAAGTGTTATAACTCAATAACGGTACCTCGTAGACAAGTGATGCGAAACCAAACACCCTTCTTTTCAAAAGAAACATCATCAGCAGCAACAAAATTCTCGAAATCCATTTCCACATTTATCTTCGTTTCATAGCAATGCGATGATTCTGGTGGATCGATAAGCTGTACAAATAAAGCGCGACCGATGATTCTTGAGCGCTTAAATCAAGAAAATCTAGTGGAAAAGTCACAAGAAAATCAAGTAACTTCTCGTTGCTATGTTGTGTCGTCCTTTCGATTTTTCTCTTCCAAAAAAAAAAAAAAAAAAAAAAAAATATATATAAAAAAAATATATGAAAGGCAAGGAGATAAGCTACGTTAAGAGAATAAATGTATGGCGGAAGGCTAAAAGAGTCACAATGATGAGAGTGAAGAAAATTCTTAAATGGTGTCTCTCCTTCGGTAGGTGCAATGCGAAGCGAACGTGAAGCGAATTATTTCAAGTGAAAATGTGAAAAGCATATTGAAAATGCTTTTTGAATTGCGATATCGCTGTTAAGCTGCCAATGCCATCGTCATCAATATCATTGCCATCACCGTTGGCAATGGTATCCAACAACTGATGAGGTTCGCATCGCAGATTTTATCCCTCCTTCATTCACCCCTCCCCCGCCCATCCCTCCCACTAATACGTCCTTTTTAAGCTTGATGCTTTGCTCAAAATGTTGGTATTATTGTTAATTTTGTTGTGTCCTTATTGTTATCGTCGCTGTCGTGGTCGTCGTCGTCGGTGTTGTAGTTATTTTTTGTTTTGTTTTTTGCTGTTTCAGTTCTTGTTGAAGTCACCACTGATGCCATGTTAGTGATAAACATGATTGAATTGATTTCGTTGATGGATTTCAATTGAAATTCCATTGCAATTTTACGAACAAAGCGAAACGCAAAACTTGAAGGAACTTTCGTATTCCTTGTCTAATCGTACACCAGTCCATTTCATCACTGCAAATCGTCATTCCATTCGATGCTATTCCGCGAGGGAGTAGAACTCGTCGTTTTGAGCTATTGTTATGTTAACGACAAGAGTCCTTGAAATTTATGTATTGCTAACGTAGATGAAATGGCTTTGAAATGGCATTGCCGTTCATTTAGATTATAAAACCTGGCATAAGGGGTGATCGATGAGTTGTAGATGAGTGGATTATGTAGTGTGAATATTATCCATAAATTATACGATAAAACGTTTAAAATAGAAAAATTGAAAAATAAATAATTTAAAATTGTAAATATTTAATAATTTAAATAATTTAAAAGTAATTTAATATAATTTAAAATAATTTAATAAATAATTTAAAATTAAGGAATTTAATATAAATTCGTACTTTCATTTAAAAATTAATAATTATTAATAGTATTTAAATTATTTAAAATTATTCAAAATTATATAACATTATTTTAATTTTTTTAAATTATTTAAAATTATTTTAAATTTTTTTAAATTATTTAAAATTTAATATTTTTAAATTATTTTAAATTTATTTAAATTATTTAAAATTATTTTAAAATATTTTAAAATAAATTTTGAAATAAATAATTTAAGAAAATAATTTAAAGTATTTTGGGATCCAGCGACATCCAGTTTAATTCTTTTAAATATTTTCAAACGAA